>CP137684.1:26325836-26367835 GCA_037976565.1 Mesocentrotus franciscanus
TGATATTTCAACATGGCGCCGACGCGAACGTTAACGCACGTGTAGCTTGATAGCTCTCTGCCTACACCCATTATGTCTTCGATTTTGAGTACTTTTTAACACCTATTATCTATTTTTATGCACCGAAGCAGGTTAGTAACTTTCTCGTTTTAAAACTTGATCCAAATCTACGTATTTTGTGGTATTTTGTAGCCATACCTTGCAACTATTGACTTTAACTTTCATGCTCAAAGAAAGGCAGCCAAGATGATGACACGCACACGAAACGCACCGAAGCCTTCCCAACATCAAGCCGCCGCCCCCGGAGAAATTGCGGGTGCTGATGAGTCGTTGGAAGAGCCCTGCGACAACCCACCCCAGGCGCAGCTCACGTTAGCAGACCTCAACAATAGCATCACTGAATTCCAGTCTTTCATCTCATCAAAACTTGATGGAATCTCCACTGATGTGGCAGCTATTAATAAAAGGTTCACCGACCTCGAAGTAAGTGTAAATTTTAACGCGGAAAAAATCAGAGAAATTGAAGACCAGAAGCTACCTGAAGTGAAGGATTCTACTCAGAAAATGATGAAATTATTGGAAAATAAAATCCTTTCTCTTGAGATCCACAATCGGAAATCCAACCTCCTCTTCTATGGTCTTAACCAGAGTGAAGGTGAAGATGTGTATAAGGTCTTGAAGGATGCATTTGCTACCCTAGGCGTTGACGATGCCCCGATGATTGCTATTGCCAACGCTCATCGGCTACCTCGAAGAGGAGCGGCAGACCAGAACAGCCAGCGAGGACCCGTCCCCATCATTGCTCGGTTCTGCTACATGGAAAACAGGAACGCCATACTAGCTGCATTCGAAAGCCAGCAGAGGAACCGCGCGAAGGCAACCGCCTCTCCAGGCAAGGCCCAACCCCAATCGCGGCTTACCGTTAGAACGGATCTTCCGCCTTCCATGAAGAGTCGTCGCGCTTTCCTAGCCACAGAAGCCTACAAGATGCGCAAAGAACAAGGGCTTTCGACGAAAATTTTCGTTAGAGGTACGGGAGTTTGTCTACAGTCAAAGGAAAAAGGCACATTCAAGTGGATTGATTACAAGGACTAGTAATGATTGTCACCAGTCAATGAGGTACTACTGACTTTCATTCATACTTTTAAAATATTTTGTTAATGTGTTACCTATGTACCGCAAATTTGATGTTGTGCTCCAGTGTGATCTCTCAAACTATATATACTTTCTCATATTTTTGCTTCTATATATTATAACTTCTACAAAGTTTGATGATGTGATTTGACGTAATTTCTTAATCTTTTATCAAAGGAAATGGAGAAGCAGTTAATTTCTCATATTGTATATCATATCTACTGCAAAAGATTGATGATGTGATCTGTTATGATCTTTTGTTTCTTTTACTTCATGACAGAGTGGAGAAACTGTAATAGCTTACTTTCTCAGATTATATTGCTCGTACTCTACAATACACTGTAACGACTCCAAAGGTTGATGTTGTGATATTTAAAACTTTTTTCAGGAGAAATGGAGAAACAATTTTGCTTTTTCATATTGTATTATGCTATGGGTTTGGAAGCGTGATCTCTTTGATCACTTATTTTTTTTTTTTTTCCAGAAGAGATGGATAAATAGTTTTACTTTCTCATATTGTAGTATGCTACTAATAATAATGCAGAGACGATGATGTGATTCTTTTGATCTTCTGAAGAAATTGAGATACAGTCTTACCTTCTTATATCATGATATTGTACCACAAGTTTTTTTTTTAATGATATCTCTTTATTTTTTCAGAGGAAAAGTTGATATAGAGAAACAGTTTTGCCTTCTCATATCGTATTTAATATGCTACAAGTTTGGTGATGTGATCTCTTTAATCTCTTAATCTCTTTTTTTCCAGAAGAAATGGATAAGCAGTTATACTTTCTCATATTATATTGTGCTACAATTTGTTCCTGTATAAAAAAAAAATGATGTGAGCTCTTAATTTTTTCAAAAGAAACGTTGAAATAGAGAAAACAGCTTTTGCCTTCTCATATTGTATTGTGCCACTAGTCTGATGATGTGATCTCTTTGTTTTTTCAGAAGAAATGTTGAAATAGAGAAAAAGTTTTGCTTTCTCATATCGTATTGTGCTACAAATTTGATGATGTGATCTCTTTAATATCTTAATCTTTTGGGGTTTTTTCCAGAAGAAATGGACAAATAGTTATACCTTCTCATATTATATTATATTTAACAATGCAAAGTTGATGATGTGATTCTCTTAGTCTTCTGAAGGAATTGAGTGACAGTCTTACCTTCTCATATTATATTGTGCCACAATTTTTTTTTGAGGATGTGGTTTCTTTGTTTTTTTCAGAAGGAACTGTGGAAACGGTTTATATTTTCTCATATTATGCTACTTAATAGTGCAAGTTGGCGAAACAGTCCTTTCATCTCTTTTGGGAGAAATGGAGAAACTGTCTTACCTTCTCATATTTTGTTTTGTTTATTACGCTACTAAATACTGTAGAGTTTTGAAGGTATGATTCAGAGTGATCCCTTAATTCAACATGCATATCGTAGATATTTGTATGCCTCAGCCGTTTTTTTTTTTCTTCTCTCTACTTATACAGGCATGTTCAAGGTAGGGCGCAGACCACGTTTGTTGACCATCATGCACTTTTATTTTAAGTCAACCCCTGTATATACTACTGATAACATTTAAGAGATAGTATTTCATTATATTCAAATGTTTATAAGTTCAACTTTAATATTTGGGGGTATGGCAGATACCTCATGTTCTGTTCGAATGCCTCTATATGCTCAAGACTTCTTGACAGAAACAATTTTTAGTGTTTTTATTTTATTAAGTTGCCCCGTAGCATTTTACTGTTTTCATGTACCTCAATTGACCGTATTTATTCAACAACATCAGTACCTCAATAAGTGTTATTCAGAGATGTGTGGATTTATCGATGGCGGATGATTACATTACATGTCCAAATGTTAGATGTGAATATTACCTACCTGCTGAGTTCAAGACAAGATTTCCGAACAAAGGTCAATCGCACATTTATTTGCATATGAATGCTCGCAGTCTTGCTAAGAATTTTGACAAAGTACAGCTGCTCTTGGATTCTCTTGATTGTTTCTTTTCTGTTGTAGGTATCAGTGAAACCTGGTTACATAGTAATTCACCTCCTTTGTACGACATTCCAAATTATTCACTGATACGCTCTGATAGATTGGAGGGTAGAGGAGGAGGGGTTGCTTTCTATATCAACAATGCTTTGTCTTTTAAACTTCGCTCTGACCTCTCTTTCCATCATAGGAGTGCGGAGTTGCTCTCTATTGAAACTGTTTCCAATCTTCCTGGAAAAAATAATATAATCTGTATCGTATATAGACCTCCAAATAATGACAAGAAAGTCTTTTTGGATGATTTTGATAACCTCCTTCACAAACTAAATTTAGAAAATAAAAATATATATTTCATGGGGGACTTCAACATTGACTTGCTCTGTAACAACGATATTACTGCTGATTTTAATACACTGTTAAATGTTCATGCTATGTTTTCTACAATTACAAAACCAACAAGAATAGATATGAATACTAGTACTCTAATTGATAATATATTTACCAATGTTTCCGATAATAACATTGAACTTGAAGCAGGGCTCATTTATTCAGAAGTTTCAGATCACCTACCCATTTTTTTGCTTTTTCCAATTGTATTAAAACTAAAACTAAAATGAAAACGGTTGAAGTTCGTAAATTTACAGAGGATAATATTGGCAAGTTTAAAACTGATTTGATGTCGGAGACGTGGAATGATGTCTTAAGTTGCAATGAAATTGATATTGCATATCAGAGGTTTTTAGAAATATTAACAAACTATTTGAATATAAATATACCAAAAGTTCAAATTAAAACTCGCAGAAATTTACCCAAACATCCTTGGATTACCAGAGGAATTCTGAAATCTATTAAACAAAGAAATAAGCTATATAAAAAAAGTCTTTGTAACCCTTCAGATAGAAAGAAGCAGGAATATAGGAAATATAGAAATAAGCTAACACATATTATACGTATATCAAAAAGAATGTATTATACCAAACAGTTTGAACAGGCAAATGATTCTTCCTCCAAGTGGAAGATAATTAATGATATTCTGAAAAGGGGGAATGTTTCTCATTCAACCGTGTTTAGGCAAAATGATATTACTGTAAAGGACCCACATGACATTGCAAATTGTTTTAATAATTATTTTTCAAACATAGGTGCTGAACAGGCCTCGAAAATCAAAGGGTGTAGCAATAGTTTTCGTGATTCTCTTTTTGATTCCTCTGTAAATAGTATTTTTTTAACCCTACAAATCCAGTTGAGGTAATGAGGATTGTTGCATCACTCAAATCCAGTCATTCAACTGGACATGATGAGATGAATACACATTTGCTAAAAATATTATTGGAAGTATAATTAAGCCCCTCGTTTACATAATCAACCTGTCATTGTTCTCTGGTAGTTTTCCTCAATGATGAAAATTTCGAAAGTAATACCCATCTATAAGAAGGACGATGCTAGTTCATTCAGTAATTATCGGCCTATCTCAATACTTTCATGTTTTTCCAAAATATTAGAACGACTCGTTTATGATAGACTATATACATTTTTGACTGACAACAGTTTACTTAATAATGATCAGTATGGATTCAGGAAATTTCATTCAACGGAATTTGCTATTATAAAATTATGTGATAGGGTATCATCTGCCTTAGCCAAACACGAGCATGTTATAGGAGTTTTCATGGATTTAAGTAAGGCATTTGATACCCTCGATCATGACATACTTCTAGTCTTCTACACAAGCTTTACCATTACGGGATACGAGGTGTACCTTTAATTTGGTTTCGTAGTTACCTTTCTTGTAGAAGTCAATATACAATATTTAATAATGCCAAATCGACCATGTCATCAATTACGTATGGTGTGCCCCAGGGCTCTATTTTAGGCCCGCTTCTTTTTGATCTATGTTAATGATATCTCTAATGTCTCTTCCTTACTACAATATATATTATTTGCTGATGACGCTAATATTTTTTGCTCTCACTCAAACCTAGATAATCTTGTTCAAACACTAAATACTGAATTGCCAAAATTATCTAACTGGTTTAAATGCAATAAATTATCGTTGAATTTGGGTAAAACTAACTTCATCCACTTTAAAACTCGTGCTCATACTGAACAAACCAATGTTCCATTAAAGATAGATAGCATCTCCATTCAACAAAAGAAAATACCAAATTCCTAGGCATTTATATTGATGAGTGCTTGTCTTGGCATGAACACGTGCGTGATCTTTCTCGAGTTTTGTCTCGCTATATTGGTGTTATGTACAAGTTAAAGCCTTTTGTTCCACTTCGTATTTTGTGCATTATTTACAACTAGGAGGACCCGTGGAGAATCCACGGGATTCTAGGGAGGGTGGGAGGGGGTTGTAAATACTTTTAAATAGATATGTGCTATCGATTTTTTTTATAATAATTTTTCAATTATATTTATTATTATATTTAAAAAAAAGAAGATATTTCTGTGCTAGATGATATTATTTCTATTCATTGTAGGCCTAGGCCTACTTTTTATCATTTTATAATTTTTCTTCTTCTTTTCATTAATATTTTACTCGTTAGAATACCAACCTTTTGTTTGCTGTCGCATCATGTATCGTTTTTTTAAATTTTTTATCTGAATTATGTAATAAAACTTGAAAACTGGAAGAAAACAGTGAAATCAATAATTTGTAATCAAAATTGATGCAGATAGTTTAGACTTTACTTTCGTTTTCACTTTCGTTATTTACGATTATTGTCGTCACTTCGTTCCTATTATTCTCACTATCCCTTTCCCGGATCCTTACTCTCGTTATCTATACGAATCAAGGGCGTCATTGATTGCACTCCGAGTTTGAGCATGGGGGACACAATTACATGTCACTCTCTCTCTAGTTGTTCTGTTTCACGGCATGTACTTTCAGGTGACCGGTTCATTAAAAAAGACAATAGTCTTTTTTTTATCTTGGACGTTTCATTACATTTTTAGAGAAAGATGACGATTGGTTGTACCGTTCTGATCGACTCTTAATCTTTGTCTGAATTCAGTTTCCAACCTCCCGCGCGAAGCGCGTAAGTTTTGACGTTTCATTAAATTATTAGAGAAAGAAGACGATTCGTTCTACCGTTCTCGACTCTTAATCCTTGTCTGAATTCAGTTTCCACCCTCTCACGCGTAGCGCGGAAGCTTTGACGTTTCATTAAATTATTTAAAAAAGAAGACGATTCGTTGTACCGTTCTTGACTCTTAATCTTTGTTTGAATTCAGTTTCCCCCTCCCGCGCGAAGCGCGGAAGCTGTGAAGTTTCATTAAATTATAAGAGAAAGAAGATGATTCGTTCTACCGTTTTAAAAAAGAAGACGATTCGTTGTACCGTTCTTGACTCTTAATCTTTGTTTGAATTCAGTTTCCCCCTCCCGCGCGAAGCGCGGAAGCTGTGAAGTTTCATTAAATTATAAGAGAAAGAAGATGATTCGTTCTACCGTTCTTAATCCTTGTCTGAATTCAGTTTCCACCCTCTCGTGCGTAGCGCGGAAGCTTTGACGTTTCATTAAATTATTTAAAAAAGAAGACGATTCGTTGTACCGTTTTTGACTCTTAATCTTTGTTTGAATCCAGTTTCCCCCTCGCGCGCAAGCTGTGACGTTTCATTAAATTATTACAGAAAGAAGACGATTCATTTTACCGTTCTCGACTCTTAATCCTTGTTTGAATTCAGTTTCCACCCTCTCGCGCGTAGCGCGGAAGCTGTGACGTTTCATTTAATTATTAGAGAAAGAAGACGATTTGTAATTGTACCGTTCTCGATCAACTCTTATACCTTGACTGACTTCAGTTTCCACCCTCTCGCGCCGCGTAGCGCGGAAGCTTTGACGTTTCATTAAATTATTAGAGAACGAAGGCGATTCGTTGTACCGTTCTCGACTCTTAATCCCTGTTTCATGAAATTTTTAGAGAAAGAAGACGTTTCGTAGTACCGTTCTCGACTATTAATAATCCTTGTTTGAATACAGTTCCCCCCCCTGATAGCAGACTGACGTCTTAAAGACGTCATAAATTGGTCGTAAAGTGGTAAACACGTCGTACGTCGTATGGACGACGTCATAACGACGTCATTATGTCGTCTTCAAAAGACTATTTTTCCAAGATAATTTGTGTCGTATTGACGACGTCATTACGACGTCGTTATGACGTCTTTAAAAAAACTATTTTTTCCAAGATAATTTTTGTCGCATTGACGACGTCATTACGACGTCATTATGGCGTCTTCAAAAGACTATTTTTTCCAAGATAATTTGTGTCGTATTGACGACGTCATTACGACGTCGTTATGACGTCTTTAAAAAAACTATTTTTTCCAATATAATTTGTGTCGTATTGACGACGTCATTACGACGTCGTTATGACGTCTTTAAAAAAACTATTTTTTCAAGATAATTTTTGTCGTATTGACGACGTCATTACGACAACATTTTGACGTCTTTAAAAGACTATATTTTCCAAGATAATTTTTGTCGTATTGACGACGTCATTATGACGACTTAAAAAGACTATTTTTCTAAGATAATTTTTGTCGTATTTACGACGTCATTACGACGTCATTATGACGTCTTTAAAAGATTAATTTTTCCAAGATAATTTTTGTCGTATTGACGACGTCATTATGACGACTTTAAAAGACTATTTTTCCAAGATAATTTTTGTCGTAATGACGACGTTATTACGAAGTCATTATGACGTCTTTAAATGACTACTTTTTCCAAGATAATTTTTGTCATATTGACGACGTCATTACGACAACATTTTGACGTCTTTAAAAGACTATTTTTTGCTAATATAATTTTTGTCGTATAGACGACGTAATTATGACGGCTTGCGAAGACTATTATTTGTCATTAATTTTTGTCGTATGGACGACGTTATTACGACATCATTATGACGCGTCTTTAAATGACTATTCTTTCCAATATAATCTTTGTCGTATTGACGACGTTAATTTGACGTCATTATGACGTCTTTAAAAGGCTATTCTTTCCAATGAATTTTTGTCGTATGGACGACGTAATTATGACGTCTTTCGAAGAATATTAATTGTCATTAATTTTTGTTGTATGGACGACGTTATTATGACGTCTTTAAAAGTCTATTTTCTTCCGTAATAATTTTTGTCGTGTGGACGATGTCATATGACGTCTTTCAAAGACTATTATTTGTCATTATTTTTTTGTCGTATGGACGACGTTATTACGTCATTTGACGTCTTTATAAAAAAAAAGAGAACAGTAGAAACCAAAAGAAACCATTAGGATCAAATATGAGCATTTGTCACTGAGTAAATAGGGCAATTATCAGAGGTGAAAATGGGGAACTTCTTTGCCCCCCATTCATTAGTCATTATCAGATTGTGCACCATCTTGACATGCAAAGGTCTGCAATATCGATCAAGACTAAACATGCTCTAATCTCGCCATTTGAAAAAGGCTGTGTGTGTGATACTCAAGGCCGTAGGCCTACACAATACATTACAATGTGTATATGTACTGTATATATAGTATGCATTGGGAGCTGATCGGAGTGTAAATGGCCGTTATACAGCTGCCATTGTACAGTGCAGTACTCTGTTTTCCCTGCTAATCTACAGTATGGGTAAGTCTTAGAATTACCTAATTTATTTACAAAATGTACATAAATCTATAGTTACTGTTTTCTGTTCTGAAAAGTTGACATGCATGTTTAATATGTATGTCTAATGATTGTGAGCTCGGACTTTCAACACCTGCTGACAAAAGTAGTCCCGTGTACTGATAATTGTGTCATAATGCGGTGCTGTATGTACTACGTCCATGCTGTTCCCTTCTATGTATTTTTATGTAACATCTTGGTCCTGTTGATGGGATGCATGGTTGGGGCATCATTTGAAGCAAAGTTTATTCATTTGCCTACACATGACTTTAAAGGGAAATCCAACCTGAATATACAACTAGATCTAGTCTACTCTCAAACTAAAAGAAAGTAGAAAAATAAGAGAAGCAAACTGATGAAGTTTCAATAAAATCTGACTAGGTCTAGATATTCTGATTAGTCTGATTTGGGTAGGGTCGGCTCCTCTCTTTAGACTTAGAAACAGAAGCCGACCATAGGGTCTGCTCTGCAAACAATTCTGGGCGCTAGTGTAATTGATGTAGAGGTGTCGTGGTCGAGTGGACACGTCGCGGACTGTCGATCACAACTGGTCCGCGGTTCGAGTCCCGCCGGCACTAATGTCCTTTGGCAAGACATTGATCTACATTTGCCACACTCCACCCAGGTGAAGTGCAGAGCACGTGACAACTGCTCTGCTAAAGCCAGGGTAATTATGTTGCATTATTGTAGAGCGCTTACTAAGTAACTTAGAGACTTCTGATAAAGTAAGTGTTAGGCGCTATATAAGCAAATATAATTATTATTATTAGTGTAGTTTCGTATCCATTTTTTTAAAACCCTAACCCTAACGGCGTGAGATACCCTACTAAAACATAACCCAAAATCAACTAAATCTTCATCAATTGTTCAAATAATGGTCATGATTTAAAAGTAGTTATGTTTCTTACCCTTTCGTGTCAATTTTCTTATCTTTTTTGGATTATTTTTCCTAAAAATGAAGGCTTAAAATATACACTTTCTCACGTGATTCACGGCAAACTGCTGCACAATACAATGGCATACCGTACGCCTACAGACGCCTGCCTCACATCTGCTGTGAGTAATGTCAGTTTTGAGAATTTAGTGCTTTATTATTTTAAAAAATAAAAAGAATTGGTTATTTGCGCAGCTAAATGATTTGAATTAATTGCAATTTTTTATAAGACTGGGCCCAGATGTCTGGAAATTGAGCTTTGTGAGTGCGATGCGCAGAGGAATAAAGCATTGTGACTTGTGTCACATACATATAACCTTAAACAAGTCGTTTCTACAGAGTTTAGTCTTTAGACAGCAAATGTATCAGAAAAAACTTCACCTTTGAAGACGTGCACAAATTTGTGTTACCATAAATTGTTTTAATGGTATAAATTCTAATCAATTCATGGTGTGTTCCTATAGGCTACCGTAAACACAAGCCTTTATCTGGAAATAATCGGTTACACCAGTAAATGGTAAACAAAATTCTTTCCCCACAGGCTGTACGTAAAGAAGTTTGTAGTAGGCCTATACATGTGTTGCACATGCATACACTATCAACCATTCATTTTGTTTTAACGTTATTTATTTTCTCATTAATTGTAGGCATCTTTTTAACATCTTTCGTCAAAGCAGTGGATTCAAAGCACATTGTGGCCACAATAGATTGGATTGACGTGAGACGCACCATGCAGAAAATGCTACTTTCTCTCAGCCTTCTGGATGTTCCTTAAGGATCAGCAGCCTCATGAAAAAGTCGAAGCCATTATCGGTAAATGTGTACATGTACTTGTATTATTTTTGTACATTTTTGTCATATTGTGCATGATCACCGACTAATTAGACACTACAGAATTGATCATTTCACTCGAAAGGCGTATTTTTCTGTACCGGTAGTTTCAAATATACAGTCAAACCTGTCTATAGCGACCGCCCAAGGGAAACACAAAAAGTGGTCTTTGTAGACTGGTGGTCTTTGTAGACAGGTTCCTTTAGTACATTTTTCAATGAGAAACCATTTTCAAGGGAAACAAAAAATGTGGTCCTTGTAGACAGGTGGTCACTAAAGCAGGTTTGACTATATATACCGTATATATAATTCAATTAATTTCAGATCACTAAAACCTGCAGGTATGTTGCAATAACCGACCATATTTTGCGAGTTTCAAACATTTTTATTTCCCTTCAGCATAGGTCAAGGAGCTTTTATTCTACCCTCATCAGCAAACTAGAATTGTATTGATAATTTACAAAAACAATCCTGAATCACGTTTTGCATTGCCAACAAAAGTTTAAAATCCAAAGGTGTGTTTACATTATGTTTGTGAGCAATGAGAAATTATTTCTGATAAATCTTACCAAGCAGTAATTTTCTGGCAGAATTCATTTAATTAATTGTTTACATTTCAGTTTTAAAATATATAACAGTTTTTTCTTAATTGTATTCCTTTCTTTTTGCTTTCTTCATCCATTAGAATTCTTTGCGCCTATGTACCCGGATCTGAAAGCAGTGCATAATACAGGAGATTCCACCCAAAAGCTAAACCGTGAGTCCAAGCTGAAGAGGAATATTTCCAAAATGATGTCTACACTCACCCGATAGCATAACTGCAAGAAATATTTCAGGTTATTTTTTCCTCCATTGATTATAGAGAGAGAGATTGGGGGGAGGGGGATGGGGAGGGGTGAGGTGTAGCCACAAACCTGAATGGCAAAGCTGTAGAACTGAATCATGTCACTTGCAATTTTAACGAATTACAGGGTTTACAAACTGACATAATGATTTGGGTAAAAAAAAAATCAGTTTGACCTGTTTCATATACTTATGTCGTACACTTGATATGCTCTGTCTCATGCTCACCCCCCACCCCTTTGTATCGGTTCCTAAAACCTGTGTATGATATAAGTTGGTAATAGAGAAAATTGAGTGAGGTAAATGCAATACAAATCGATTCCATTCTTAAGCAATTAAGACTTGCTCAGGTACGGCACGTGAACCGCCAACAAATTTTTAAAAATGATGCAGATTTGGTTTATGTGTAAAGTGAAGTATGTTTTGGACTGCGCGTATTCAGTGAGCTTTGTTTTATAATATACAGAAATGTAAAGCATATTGAACTTTATGTCAACATTAAAAATACTCTGCGGTTTTGAATGTTTTGCAGCATCATATCTGAACGAGCCATAAAGGGACTTAGTTACATTGTTCAGATGAGAGATAATGGTGCTAAGGTATTGACTTCAATGTTAGATGTACAATTAAAGATAATATGAAAGTTCGAGTGAAAAGACCATTATTAATGATAACAATTGGGAAAACTGATGTGGTCAATTCCTTAATTCTCCCAATTATATTATTATAATTTAATTTAATTTTAGGTGAATGTAAATCATCACAAAGCAAAGAATTGGCTCTATATACCTTTTCCAAACATTTAAGTGTTGAAAGTTTTTTAAAGGCCTGTTTTATATCTTATTTTCAGCTCAGACGAGATGCGCAGTACACTAAGCTTGCCCAAAAGCATGACAGAGATAAATGCCTTGTTCCTGCCCCCTCTGCCTTTGAAGGACAGCGCCTCCCTAGAAGACACTTTGCAACACAGGCTGCTGAGCTGCCGCTTGAGAAGCCCCTCCACCTTACCCACCTGGAAAGCAAAACGCTGGTCAGACCAGTGGAATTCGTCTACTACCAACTTGAAGGAGTTCATCCCAGAGCCCTGTGCAAAACCAAGTGGCAGCGACCTCTCAAGAAAAGCTGGGTCAACCTCAACCGTATCAGAATTGGAGTTGGCCGTACACAATACTTCCTGCATAAAATTGGAGCTGATCCATCGCCAAACTGTGCCTGTGGAGAGATCCAAACTATGGATCATGTCATCGATGCTTGTCCTATCTACAAATCCCCTCACGGTGCTTCTGGACTTCGGGAGCTCGATGATGAGACAATCAGTTGGATAAATAAGGATCTTCCTATCATGATGTACTCCTTGATATTCTTCGTACGAACGAACGATGGAAAACGGTTGGGGAAAATTCAAAAATTTATTGGGAGAATCAACTGTTAAAGTGAGTGGATCGTCAGTTTCCATGTGCAGAAGGCCATAATTCGCTGACACCAGACTTGGTGGAAATAACATTAATGGGAGTACAAATCTGCACACAGCAAACCCGTAGGCCAGTCAAGAATTACCTCCTAATCTCTCGGAGAGTCTAGCTTCGATCCCGCTTCGGATCGGGTGAGGGAAAAGCAAAGCATTACATAAGGTCGAATGGTCATAAAACTGAAGGCTAACCCTGGTGATTGACAACACCTGTTATTGGGTAAACACCGAACGGTGTCGAATTCCCCATGAGAGCTGACTTCTATGTGTCTTTAAAGGGTGTCACACTGTGGCGCCTTCTAAGAAAACCATAAATATCTTTGTGGTTTGAGAATTTTTGGTAGTTAAAAGTATAAAATTGTTGGATTGTACCTGTGATTTTGAAAGCACAATACGGCTTACCTATATTGAATCTAAGTTAAATTTTAATTCTTTGTGAAAATACCCCAGGAGTTTCAAACTTGCCAAATGAATGTTGTGACATAAGCAATGGAATATATCTGTTTGTGCTAAACTGTTTCATCATGCTTGCTATTTTATCTTAAAGTTGGAAATATCTTCTGCATCATTATTGCACAGTCACCTTGAATTGCCCAATTGAGCCAGTCGTACTGGCAGGAATGTTTAATCTGATCAAAATTGTGTTTTTATACTTCAGCTTCTGTATTCGCAAACAAAATCTTTGATGATATTTATAAGAATGAAAGTTGCCACTGCCAGTAATGCCTTTTCTTATATTTAAGTCATGTGCCCGTAAGAAGCAGGTTTCTAGCACAGAGAATAGGTACAGTTGAGCTAATTTCTGCACAGTTTTCCAATATGCTGTATCGCCAAATGCGAACATCGTGGTTTCAACGGGCAAGCAACCATCATCAGAAAACTCTGCAGGTATCAGCATAGCTCTCCCTGTTTTCCTTGCTGCCAACTTGTTTCTTTTGAGTGTAAGAGATAACTAAGCTAAGCCATGTGTTTATCATTTGTGCCATTTTTCTCTTATGTGTGATATAGATTGTATAGTTTTATACTTCATTTGCATGTGCCTTTTAAAACTGTGAATATGAATTATTGCCATAAACTTAGAGATTCCCTTGTATGTAACAAGAATTTATCTTTCACGCTCAGAAATTCTATATTGAATGAGCATCTGTGTTTACTTGATGTATTATGTGCTGCTAATAATGCAATTACTTCTGTTGACATATAGCCATTTGTCTTGACTCTCTGGTAAGACTTGTTTCCAACAACCTTTTGTTTTATCTGATACTCTTTATCTGCATTACAGTCTTGTGGTTGTGAGGAGCGGGTTTGCAGCATGGAGACGAGGTAGAGCTATGCTGATGAATGCCCTGCTTTCCACTATTCTGTTTTGCTGAATGTGAGGAGCTTCCCAGTGTGATGTTTGCTTATCTACTAAAAAACTGCGGGTATCAGTATAGCTTTACCTAGTCTCTATGCTGCTAACCTGCTTCTCACAACCGCAAGACTTATAAGTTTAACCAATTATGCAATATAATATGTCATGGTTTCTTGTACTGATAAGTGAATTTAATTTGAAAGCAAATGAAAACCGTTCTTTAATTGTAATGTTTATCTTTAAAAAGTAGCACATTTTATGACAAAACAGATATCTTTGTGATGGCCTGTTAACTTTATTAAAATCAATTATGAGATTAGGATGGGGATGGAAAGACACTGTACGTATAGAAGGCAAGTTAGAAAAAGAAGGTATAGAAATAAGTATTTTATAGTTTTGTGTTATCCTTCTTCACACCATTTACATGTACATTAAAAATATGAAAATTACTTTCTGTCTGGCATGTATATATTACCGTATGTGATGCAATATTTGTTGCTTTGATTGTACCGTGTGATTGCTCAGAATGAGTGATTTGTACACTTTCTTCCTTGATCAGGTGGTCATATAGATGTCATTTAGAGGACAAAAAGACGTAAAGCTCATGTAAGGATAAAAAGTACATCGAATTGGCGTCCTTATGTCTTCCGTTGCTACAAATTTACGCCTTGAAGATGTCCTTTTTAACCAATAGGATGGACAAATTGTGTAAAGATTCAAGTCCGTACAATGTAAACTATTGATACAAGTTTATGCTTTTAAGACGTAATTTTTACTTAAAAGATGTAAAACTACATAAATATATGACATCTGTATGACGACTTTTTTTACAATTTAACGCCTTAAAGACGTCTTTTTACCAGTAAGACGTCTACCTTTGATACAAGTTACCGTCTTGAAGGCGTCTATTCTTTATCAATAAGATGTAAATATCACGTCAAAATTTGATGTCCATACAATGTATACACGAAGTCTGTAAGACGTCTTTCTTGGGTAAAAATTGACGTCTTGAAGACGTCTTTCTTTAACTAATAAGACGTAAAATCACGTCAAAATATGACGTCCTCACGACGACGTATGCGGGTGCAAGTTTACGTCTTTTGACGTAAAGTTATGTCGTCTTAAAGACGTCTTTCGTTAACTAAAAGACGTAAATATGACGTCCATATGACGCCTTCCTATGGTACAAGTTGACGCCTTAAAGACGCCTATCTTTAACTAATAAGACGTAAAAATCACGTCAAAATATGACGTCCTCACGACGACGCACGCGGGTGCAAGTTTACGTCTTTTGACGTAAAGTTATGTCGTCTTAAAGACGTCTTTCTTTAACTAAAAGACGTAAATATGACGTCCATATGACGTCTTCCTATGGTACAAGTTGACGCCTTAAAGACGTCTTTCTTTAACTAATAAGACGTAAAAATCACGTAAAATATGTCGTCCTGAAGACGACGTATGCGGGTGCAAGTTTACGTCTTTTGACGTCATGTTATGTCGTCTTAAAGACGTCTTTCGTAACTAAAAGACGTAAATATGACGTCCATATGACGCCTTCCTATGGTACAAGTTGACGCCTTAAAGACGCCTTTCTTGACGAATAAGACGTAAAAATCACGCCAAAATATGTCGCCCTGAAGACGACGACGCTGGCAAGTTTACGCCTTTTTACGTCATGTTATGTCGTCTTAAAGACGTAGTACAAGACGTAAATATGACGTCTTTAAGACGTCGCTCTGCTATCAGGGCCCCCCCCCTCCCGCGCGAAGTCAACACAGAGAGAAAGAGAGAGAGAAACAAAAATTTAACCCCAAATCGTGGGGGACATTTCACCACCTGAAAATTCGTTGGGGGACGTGTCGATCCCCGTTCCCCCCAGGATAATTGATTGACGCCCCTGATACGAATATTGTTCTCATGCACTTCACTCCCATTATCATTTTGGTTATTTTCACACATTGCTAAGTTAATTTAGTCCTACAATGAAATAATATACAAATATACAATGACACTCGAAGTGACTCGAGGATCTAGCTAAAACTATTCGCATCGAAGGAACATCAAGTCGTATTTTATTATCCCGAGGGCCATCGCGGCCCGAGAGAGAACATTGCCATTGATGTTCCCGAGTGCGAATAATTTTAGCTTGTTCCGAGAATGAGTCATTGTATATTTGTTTTATATCCCTTCCACCTGTAGGCCTATCATTCCTTGGACACTTCTGTAATAGCATGTACCGTACTCACATTCACATCACATTCAATAAAGAAATAAAAGAAAACAACAACTTATTGCACGGCTCAAACATGAAACATTGAAGGATCTAAAGACACGCTATATACAGCCAGTATTACAGTTACAGCAGTAGACTGGCCCGTGCGGAGGCATTAGATATTACGTGAGCTCGCTGAATTTACCTTCTCGTCAGTTATATGGTCTCGATAATTACAATCTATTTGCGTTATTATTGTTGTGATTTTAATGTAGTTTTCATGAAAAGACCAATAAAGCAGAAGCTTGGACTATGATTATGTTGGCATGGTTCACAGAATTTGTATAAATATTTTCAAAGTAAAGATTTTACGCGAAAAATCGGACGGTTTGTGCCAATATATTGCACCAGTCGCACGAATTAACTTGACTGTGTGTGTGTGGCGTAGAACCAACATATTACGTTCTCGTCAGTTTGGCTGCTCCATAGGCCTATATATAGCAAGATGCCTAACACGGGACAGGCCCAACCCGTTGCGCCTTGTACTTGCTACGCCACATGACTTGAGTGGATTGTCGTATGCTGTGTATTTCTCTGGCATGCCCGTAAAGTGCCTACAAAGCATATCATAAGCAAGATGCCTAACACGGGTAGGCCCGCTCTGTTGCAGCGTGTATCTGCTACAACACATTATAGAGTGGATCGTCTCTTAAAAGTGTATCTCCTTGATTAGACAGAGGGCGGGTGCACGCCTTGCTGCCTCACTCTCGCGGGTTCGTCGCCTCCTTGCACGGACAACGCCGGCCGTGCTCTCGTCCGCTCGTCCTCCCCGGGACCCCGAAACCACCTTTAACGACATCGACGGCGACCGCGGGGTCGACGTGGCACGCGGGATACGGGAGACATGCCTCGTATAATTGTGTCGCCGTTCCCGCGCCACGGCGAAGGGGGGCGCGGTCGAGGAAAGACGTTTTTCATGAACCGTTTTCACCCCCCGCGACGATTTTGCGTATTAATATATAGACTAGCAGGGCCCGTGGAAAATCCACGGGATTCTAGGGAGGGTGGGGGAGGGGGGTTGTAAATAGATATTTTTTTTAATGTGCTATCGATTTTTTTTTTTGTGTGTAATTTTTTTTAATATTATAATTATTATTATATTTTTTTAAAAGATAATTTCTGTGCTAGATGATATTATTTCTCTTCATTGTAAAGGCCTAATTTTTATCATTTTATAATTTTTCTTCTTCTTTTCATTAATATTTTACTCGTTAGAATACCAACCTTTTGTTTGCTGTCCCATCATGTATCGTTTTGAATTTTTTAAATTTTTATCTGAATTATGTAATAAAACTTGAAAACTGGAAGAAAACAGTGAAATCAATAATTTGTAATCAAAATTGATGCAGATATTTTAGACTTTACCTTCGTTTTCACTTTCGTTATTTACGATTATTGTCGTCACTTCGTTCCTATTATTCTCACTATCCCTTTCCCGGATCCTCACTCTCGTTATCTATACGAATATTGTTCTCATGCACTTCACTCCCATTATCATTTTGGTTATTTTCACACATTGCTAAATTAATTTAGTCCTACAATGAAAATAATATACAAATATACAAATATACAATGACACTCGAGGATCTAGCTAAAACTATTCGCATCGAAGGAACATCAAATCGTATTATATTCTCCCGAGGGCCATCGCGGCCCGAGAGAGAACAGCTATACTATTGATGTTCCTGAGTGCGAATAGTTTTAGCTTGTTCCGAGAATGAGTCATTGTATATTTGTTTTATATCCCTTCCACCTGTAGGCCTATCATTCCTTGGACACTTCTGTAATAGCATGTACCGTACTCACATTCACATCACATTCAAAAAAGAAATAAAAGAAAACAACAATTGCACGGCTCAAACATGAAACATTGAAGGATGTAAATACACGCTTGACAGGTACCGCACTGGGTATATTGCATGGCGTCAGCTCCGTGACTGGCCCGAGACCGCGGGAGTTGGCCGTGCGGAGGCATTTGATATTACGTGAGCTCGCTGAATTTACCTTCTCGTCAGTTATATGGTCTCGATAATTACAATCTATTTGCGTTATTATTGTTGTGATTTTAATGTAGTTTTCATGAAAAGACCAATAAAGCAGAAGCTTGGACTATGATTATGTTGACATGGTTCACAGAATTTGTATAAATATTTTCAAAGTAAAGATTTTACGCGAAAATCGGACGGTTTGTGCCAATATATTGTAGCAGTCGCACGAATTAACTCGACTGTGTGTGTGACGTGAGCGTACGTTCTCGTCAGTCTGGCTGCTGCATAGGCCTATATATAGCAAGATGCCTAACAGGGATAGGCCCAACCCGTTGCACCTTGTACTTGCTACGCCACATGACGTGAGTGGATTATCATCTGCTGTGTATTTCTCTGGTATGCCCGTGAAGTGCCTACAAAGCATATCATATAGCAAGATGCCTAACACAGAAGACCAACCTGTTGTAGCGTGTATTTTCTACGCCACATTAAGTGGGTCGATCGTCATATGCAATGTAATCTCTTTGATTAGACAGAGGGCGGGTGCACGCCTCGCTGCCTCACTCTCGCGGGTTCGTCGCCTCCTTGCACGGACAACGCCGGCCGTGCTCTCGTCCGCCCGTCCTCCCGGGACCCCGAAACCACCTTTAACGACATGGACGGCGACCACGGGGTCGACGTGGCACGCGGGATACGGGAGACATGCCTCGTGGAATTGTGTCGCCGTTCCCGCGCCACGGCGAAGGGGGGCGCGGTCGAGGAAAGACGTTTTTCATAAACCGTTTTTACCCCGCGACGATTTTGCGTATTAATATATAGACTAGCAGGGCCCGTGGAAAATCCACGGGATTCTAGGAGGGTGGGAGGGGTTGTAAATACTTTAAAATAGATATGTGCTATCGATTTTTTTTTTTTTTTTTTTTGATTTTTTTAATAATAATTTTTAATTATAATTTTTATTATATTAAAAAAGATATTTCTGTGCTAGATGATATTATTTTTCTTCATTGTATATGCCTACTTTTTATCATTTTATATTTTTCTTCTTCTTTTCATTAATATTTTACTCGTTAGAATACCAACCTTTTGTTTGCTGTCCCATCATGTATCGTTTTGAATTTTTAATTTTTATCTGAATTATGTAATAAAACTTGAAAACTGGAAGAAAACAGTGAAATCAATAATTTGTAATCAAAATTGATGCAGATATTTTAGACTTTACCTTCGTTTTCACTTTCGTTATTTACGATTATTGTCGTCACTTCGTTCCTATTATTCTCACTATCCCTTTCCCGGATCCTCACTCTCGTTATCTATACGAATCAAGGGCGTCATTGCAATCCGAGTTTGAGCATGGGGGACACAATTACATGTCACTCTCTCTCTAGTTACGCTGTTTCACGGCATGTACTTTCATTGGTGACCGGTTCATTTATTGTCTTTTTCATCTTTGACGTTTCATTACATTTTTAGAGAAAGAAGACGATTGGTTGTACGGTTCTCGACTCTTAATCTTTGTCTGAATTCAGTTTCCACCTCCCGCGCGAAGCGTAAGTTTTGACGTTTCATAATTATTAGAGAAAGAAGACGATTCGTTGTACCGTTCTCGACTCTTAATCCCTGTTTCATTAAATTTTTAGAGAAAGAAGACGTTTCATAGTACCGTTCTCGACTGTTTGAATAAAGTTCCCCCGCGCGAAGTCAACAGAGAGAGAGAAAGAAAGAAAAAGGAAAGATTTTAACCCCAAATCGTGGGGGACATTTCACCACCTGAAAATTCGTGGGGGACGTGTCCCCGTGCCCCAGGATAATGGATTGACGCCCCTGATAGGCCTACGAATATTGTTCTCAGCATGCACTTCACTCCCATTATCATTTTGGTTTTTTCACACATTGCTAAGTTAATTTAGTCCTACAATGAAAATAATATACAAATATACAATGACACTCGAAGGATAATGGATTGACGCCCCTGATAGGCCTACGAATATTGTTCTCATGCACTTCACTCCCATTATCATTTTGGTTATTTTCACACATTACTAAGTTAATTTAGTCCTACAATGAAAATAATATACAAATATACAAATATACAATGACACTCGAAGTGACTCGAGGATCTAGCTAAAACTATTCGCATCGAAGGAACATCAAATCGTATTATATTATCCCGAGGGCCATCGATCGCGGCCCCAGAGAGAACAGTACTGTTCCCGAGTGCGAATAGTTTTAGCTTGTTCCGAGAATGAGTCATTGTATAATTGTTTTATATCCCTTCCACCTGTAGGCCTATCATTCCTTGGACACTTCTGTAATAGCATGTACCGTACTCACATTCACATCACATTCAATAAAGAAATAAAAGAAAACAACAATTCATTGCACGGCTCAAACACGAAACATTGAAGAATCTAAAGACACGCTATACAGCCAGTATTACAGGTACAGCAGTAGAGTGCTGCAGTTACCGCACAGGGTACAGTAAATTGCATGGCGTGAGCGCCGTGACTGGCACCGCGGGAGTTGCCCGTGCGGAGGCATTACGTGAGCTCGCTGAATTTACCTTCTCGTCAGTTATATGGTCTCGATAATTACAATCTATTTGCGTTATTGTTGTTGTGATTTTAATGTAGTTTTCATGAAAAGACCAATAAAGCAGAAGCTTGGACTATGATTATGTTGACATGGTTCACAGAATATGTATAAATATTTTCAAAGTAAAGATTTTACGCGAAAAATCGGACGGTTTGTGCCAATATATCGCAGCTGTCGCACGAATTAACTCAACTGTGTGTGTGTGTGCCTGGGCGTAGAACCAACATAATACGTTCTCGATCGTCAGTTTGGCTGCTGCAAAGGCCTATATATAGCAAGATGCCTAACACCGGACAGGCCCAACCCGTTGCGCCTTGTACTTGCTACGCCACATGACTTGAGTGGATTGTCGTATGCTGTGTATTTCTCTGGCATGCCCGTAAAGTGCCTACAAAGCATATCATAAGCAAGATGCCTAACACGGGTAGGCCCGCTCTGTTGCAGCGTGTATCTGCTACAACACATTATAGAGTGGATCGTCTCTTAAAAGTGTATCTCCTTGATTAGACAGAGGGCGGGTGCACGCCTTGCTGCCTCACTCTCGCGGGTTCGTCGCCTTCTTGCACGGACAACGCCGGCCGTGCTCTCGTCCGCTCGTCCTCCCCGGGACCCCGAAACCACCTTTAACGACATCGACGGCGACCGCGGGGTCGACGTGGCACGCGGGATACGGGAGACATGCCTCGTATAATTGTGTCGCCGTTCCCCGCGCCGGCGAAGGGGGCGCGGTCGAGGAAAGACGTTTTTCATGAACCGTTTTACCCCGCGACGATTTTGCGTATTAATATATAGACTAGCAGGGCCCGTGGAAAATCCACGGGATTCTAGGGAGGGTGGGAGGGGTTGTAAATACTTTAAAATAGATATGTGCTATCGATTTTTTTTTTTTTAAATTTTTTTAATAATAATTTTTAATTATAATTTTTATTATATTAAAAAAAAGATATTTCTGTGCTAGATGATATTATTTTTCTTCATTGTATATGCCTACTTTTTATCATTTTATAATTTTTCTTCTTCTTTTCATTAATATTTTACTCGTTAGAATACCAACCTTTTGTTTGCTGTCCCATCATGTATCGTTTTGAATTTTTAATTTTTATCTGAATTATGTAATAAAACTTGAAAACTGGAAGAAAACAGTGAAATCAATAATTTGTAATCAAAATTGATGCAGATATTTTAGACTTTACCTTCGTTTTCACTTTCGTTATTTACGATTATTGTCGTCACTTCGTTCCTATTATTCTCACTATCCCTTTCCCGGATCCTCACTCTCGTTATCTATACGAATCAAGGGCGTCATTGCAATCCGAGTTTGAGCATGGGGGACACAATTACATGTCACTCTCTCTCTAGTTACGCTGTTTCACGGCATGTACTTTCATTGGTGACCGGTTCATTTATTGTCTTTTTCATCTTTGACGTTTCATTACATTTTAGAGAAAGAAGACGATTGGTTGTACGGTTCTCGACTCTTAATCTTTGTCTGAATTCAGTTTCCCACCTCCCGCGCGAAGCGCGTAAGTTTTGACGTTTCATAATTATTAGAGAAAGAAGACGATTCGTTGTACCGTTCTCGACTCTTAATCCCTGTTTCATTAAATTTTTAGAGAAAGAAGACGTTTCATAGTACCGTTCTCGACTGTTTGAATAAAGTTCCCCCGCGCGAAGTCAACAGAGAGAGAAAGAGAGAAAGAAAGAAAAAAGGAAAGATTTTAACCCCAAATCGTGGGGGACATTTCACCACCTGAAAATTCGTGGGGGGGGGGACGTGTCCCCCCGTGCCCCCAGGATAATGGATTGACGCCCCTGATAGGCCTACGAATATTGTTCTCAGCATGCACTTCACTCCCATTATCATTTTGGTTTTTTTCACACATTGCTAAGTTAATTTAGTCCTACAATGAAAATAATATACAAATATACAATGACACTCGAAGGATAATGGATTGACGCCCTGATAGGCCTACGAATATTGTTCTCATGCACTTCACTCCCATTATCATTTTGGTTATTTTCACACATTACTAAGTTAATTTAGTCCTACAATGAAAATAATATACAAATATACAAATATACAATGACACTCGAAGTGACTCGAGGATCTAGCTAAAACTATTCGCATCGAAGGAACATCAAATCGTATTATATTATCCCGAGGGCCATCGATCGCGGCCCCAGAGAGAACAGTACTGTTCCCGAGTGCGAATAGTTTTAGCTTGTTCCGAGAATGAGTCATTGTATAATTGTTTTATATCCCTTCCACCTGTAGGCCTATCATTCCTTGGACACTTCTGTAATAGCATGTACCGTACTCACATTCACATCACATTCAATAAAGAAATAAAAGAAAACAACAATTCATTGCACGGCTCAAACACGAAACATTGAAGAATCTAAAGACACGCTATACAGCCAGTATTACAGGTACAGCAGTAGAGTGCTGCAGTTACCGCACAGGGTACAGTAAATTGCATGGCGTGAGCGCCGTGACTGGCACCGCGGGAGTTGCCCGTGCGGAGGCATTTGATATTACGTGAGCTCGCTGAATTTACCTTCTCGTCAGTTATATGGTCTCGATAATTACAATCTATTTGCGTTATTGTTGTTGTGATTTTAATGTAGTTTTCATGAAAAGACCAATAAAGCAGAAGCTTGGACTATGATTATGTTGACATGGTTCACAGAATATGTATAAATATTTTCAAAGTAAAGATTTTACGCGAAAAATCGGACGGTTTGTGCCATATATCGCAGCTGTCGCACGAATTAACTCAACTGTGTGTGTGTGGCCTGGGCGTAGAACCAACATAATACGTTCTCGATCGTCAGTTTGGCTGCTGCAAAGGCCTATATATAGCAAGATGCCTAACACCGGACAGGCCCAACCCGTTGCGCCTTGTACTTGCTACGCCACATGACTTGAGTGGATTGTCGTATGCTGTGTATTTCTCTGGCATGCCCGTAAAGTGCCTACAAAGCATATCATAAGCAAGATGCCTAACACGGGTAGGCCCGCTCTGTTGCAGCGTGTATCTGCTACAACACATTATAGAGTGGATCGTCTCTTAAAAGTGTATCTCCTTGATTAGACAGAGGGCGGGTGCACGCCTTGCTGCCTCACTCTCGCGGGTTCGTCGCCTTCTTGCACGGACAACGACGGCCGTGCTCTCGTCCGCTCGTCCTCCCGGGACCCCGAAACCACCTTTAACGACATCGACGGCGACCGCGGGGTCGACGTGGCACGCGGGATACGGGAGACATGCCTCGTATAATTGTGTCGCCGTTCCCGCGCCACGGCGAAGGGGGGCGCGGTCGAGGAAAGACGTTTTTCATGAACCGTTTTACCCCCGCGACGATTTTGCGTATTAATATATAGACTAGCAGGGCCCGTGGAAAATCCACGGGATTCTAGGGAGGGTGGGAGGTGGTTGTAAATACTTTAAAATAGATATGTGCTATCGATTTTTTTATTTTTATTTTTTATATTTTTTATAATTATTGTTTAATTATAATTATTATTATATTTAAAAAAAAGGATATTTCTGTGCTAGATGATATTATTTCTCTTCATTGTATAGGCCTACTTTTTATCATTTTATAATTTTTCTTCTTCTTTTCATTAATATTTTACTCGTTAGAATACCAACCTTTTGTTTGCTGTCCCATCATGTATCGTTTTGATTTTTTTTAATTTTTATCTGAATTATGTAATAAAACTTGAAAACTGGAAGAAAACAGTGAAATCAATAATTTGTAATCAAAATTGATGCAGATATTTTAGACTTTACTTTCGTTTTCACTTTCGTTATTTACGATTATTGTCGTCACTTCGTTCCTATTATTCTCACTATCCCTTTCCCGGATCCTCACTCTCGTTATCTATACGAATCAAGGGCGTCATTAATTGCACCGAGTTTGAGCATGGGGGACACAATTACATGTCACTCTCTCTAGTTATTCTGTTTCACGGCATGTACTTTCATTGGTGACCGGTTCATTTATTGTCTTTTTATCTTTGACGTTTCATTTTTAGAGAAAGAAGACGATTGGTTGTACCGTTCTCGACTCTTAATCTTTGTCTGAATTCAGTTTCCACCTCCCGCGCGAAGCGCATAATTTTGACGTTTCATTAAATTATTAGAGAAAGAAGACGATTCGTTCTACCGTTCTCGACTCTTAATCCTTGTCTGAATTCAGTTTCCACCCTCTCGCGCGTAGCGCGGAAGCTTTGACGTTTCATTAAATTATTTAAAAAAGAAGACGATTCGTTGTACCGTTCTCGACTCTTAATCCTTGTTTGAATTCAGTTTTAACCCCTCGCGCGAAGCGCGGAAGCTTTGAAGTTTCATTAAATTATAAGAGAAAGAAGATGATTCGTTCTACCGTTCTCGACTCTTAATCCTTGTCTGAATTCAGTTTCCACCCTCTCGCGCGTAGCGCAGAAGCTTTGACGTTTCATTAAATTATTTAAAAAAGAAGACGATTCGTTGTACCGTTTTTGACTCTTAATCTTTGTTTGAATCCAGTTTCCCCCTCGCGCGCAAGCTTTGACGTTTTATTAAATTATTTAAAAAAGAAGACGATTCGTTGTAGGTAGGCTACGTTCTTGACTCTTAATCTTATTTGTTTGATTCAGTTTTCCCCTTACGCGCGAAGCGCGGAAGCTTTGACGTTTCATTAAATTATTACAGAAAGAAGACGATTCATTGTACCGTTCTCGACTATTAATCCTTGTTTGAATTCAGTAATTTCCACCCCCTCGCGCGTAGCGCGGAAGCTGTGACGTTTCATTTAATTATTAGAAAAAGAAGACGATTCGTAATTGTACCGTTCTCGATCGACTCTTAATCCTTGTTTGAATTCAGTTTCCACCCTCTCGCGCCGCGTAGCGCGGAAGCTTTGACGTTTCATTAAATTATTAGAGAACGAAGACGATTCGTTAATTGTACCGTTCTCGACTCTTAATCCCTGTTTCATGAAATTTTTAGAGAAAGAAGACGTTTCGTAGTACCGTTCTCGACTATTAATAATCCTTGTTTGAATAAAGTTCCCCCGCGCGAAGTCAACACAGAGAAAGAGAGAAAATTTTTTTAACCCCAAATCGTGGGGACATTTCACCACCTGAAAATTCGTGGGGGACGTGTCGATCCCCCCGTTCCCCCCAGGATAGTTGATTGACGCCCCTGATACGAATATTGTTCTCATGCACTTCACTCCCATGATCATTTTGGTTATTTTCACACATTGCTAAGTTAATTTACTCCTTCAATGAAATAATATACAAATATACAAATATACAAATATACAGTGACACTCGAAGTGACTCGAGGATCTAGCTAAAACTATATATTCGCATCGAAGGAACATCAAATCGTATTATATTATCCCGAGGGCCATCGCGGCCCGAGAGAGGACAGTACCATTGATGTTCCCGAGTGCGAATAGTTTTAGCTTGTTCCGAGAATGACTCATTGTATATTTTTTTTATATCCCTTCAACATGTAGGCCTATCATTCCTTGGACAATTCTGTAATAGCATGTACCGTACTCACATTCACATCACATTCAATACAGAAATAAAAGAAAACAACAATTTATTGCACGGCTCAAACATGAAACATTGAAGGATCTAAAGACACGCTATACAACCAGTATTACAGGTACAGCAGAGGACTGACCTGACACCGCTGGAGTTGCCCATGCGGAGGCATTTGATATTACGTGAGCCTTCTCTTCAGTTATATGGTCTCGATAATTACAATCTATTTGCGTTATTAGGTGGGCTGTATATAATACAGACCACCTTATGTTTTCGTTAGAATTGCCTTTATTATTATTTATTTATTTATTTATTTATTTTTCTTATTTCCACCCACTTTTTTGTTAGCAAGATAATTTGAAAATGGCTCAATCAAATGCCTTGAAATTTGGCACACATATGTAAAGGCATATGGAAAAACAAAATAACGTTTTCAACCTTGACCTTGACTGATGACGTCATCTAGGCGCCATTTTGTAAAATTTTCTGAAAATCTACTCATGATCATATCTTCATAACGAAAAGTCATTTCTCATTCATATTTATCATGATCAAGGTCAATATCCGTCCGGTCAATTTCAGGTCAAAAACGCGCGCGCATGCGTACGTCCGCGCGTTAGCGCGCGCAAAATTTCAAAATGCTCCAAATCGTCTCAAATTCATTTTGATACGTTTCAGGCCATTTTAAGCATTTTATAAAAATCGCGCACACGCACATGCGCGCGTTTTCGCGCGTAACACCATTACACAACATAGAATCGCCATTTTTTTCTTCATGATATTTCCCATATTTTTCGAACAATTTGATACCATGTTTATCTCTTTATGACCATTAATAACAAGATGAGCGTCCATTCAAGATAAATGTCCGTGCGCGCGAGCTCTTGTAATACATAGCATATATGGGCAAAAACATGCCTATACAAAATTCATTGTAACTCTTCAGAATGGATGGGAACTCCCAATTTTTTTCATATTTGGATAGATTATGAGTCGGAGATATGATTTCATGTCTCATTTGACCCTCAATTAACTCATGACGTCATCATAATGGCCTCCGAACTCAAAATTTCAATTTGCATATTATGACGTCAGCATATTTTTGGAAAATTGATTGTATCTCTGTAAATATTGATCGATTTTCTTCCAAATTTTGATATGTTCTAGCTGAGACAATTTTCTACAAATGCAGTCATCACGATTTTTCATTTTGACAAAGGCATCATGGCGTATTTTTGCGATTAAAGGAGGCATGTCAATTTTTCACATTTTGCGTGTATTCTCTATGGGACATGACTTTTCTCAAAACTGGATTCTACATTCCGTCTTTTTGAGCAATATCTCCGTCGTTTTAGTTTTGTTTTTGCTGAGCTTCGAGTATGTTGTAGCTGAGACAATAAGCTATCACAAGTGTGCCCTTTATTTTTCGATCAGATGCCGGGATCATGCTCATATTTCACTTGCAAAGTGGGATTTGAGAATTCCATTTTCCGTTCACGTGTAATGTCTATGTGGATTATTTTGGTATAGTGGTCATAGCACTTGCCTCCCATTCCGGCGACCCAAGTTCGATTCCTGGTGGGTCAATTTTTTTTTTTTTTTGCCGTCGTTTTGAATTTGATTTTATGATCTTCTTCGACTATTATAACATATTATCATATACAATCACAAACAATGTAATAAAATGCCTAATTTTGCGTGTTATATCTATGGGAGAAATATGTCAATCGTTTGAGTACAACCTTATGGGAAATCTGAGTCCTTGTCGTGTATTAATTTTTATTCATAGTTGGATAGAGTATGAGTGGGAGATATGATTTCTTATAAAAACAAAATCTAGAAAATGCATATTTCATTTTGATATTTAGATTTGAGGGTCAAAGGTCAAATATACTGTACATGGTTCCTCTAAAACCATGCATCGTATAGACTAGAAATTTGGCACACTAATAGACCTGAATAAGAGGATTATTTCAAAAAAATAAGGTCAAATCATGCCAATGTTTTCTTAACTACTTAGTATGTCACTAAACGTGTGTGGCATGTACTTGGAACAGCCCACCTATACTTGTTATTAACAAGTATTATATGTCTAGTTATTGTTGTGATTTTAATGTAGTTTTCATGAAAAGACCAATAAATCAGAAGCTTGGACTATGATTATGTTGGCATGGTTCACAGAATTTGTATAAATATTTTCAAAGTAAGGATTTTACGCGAAAAATCGGACGGTTTGTGCCAATGTAGCAGTCGCACGAATTAACTCGACTGTGTGTGTGTGTGTGTGTGAGCGTAGAACCAACATATTATAACGTTCTCGTCAGTGGAGTGGATTGTCGTACGCTGTGTATTTCTCTAGCATGCCCGTGAAGTGCCTACAAAGCATATCATACAGCAAGATGCCTAACACGGAGTAGGCCCGGTCCTTTGCAGCGTGTATCTGCTACAACACATTATGGAGTGGATCGTCTCTTAAAAGTGTATCTCCTTGATTAGACAGAGAGCGGGTGCACGCCATGCTGCCTCACTCTCGCGGGTTCGTCGTCTCCTTGCACGGACAACGCCGGCCGTGCCCTCGTCCGCTCGTCCTCCCCGGGACCCCGGAACCACCTTTAACGACATCGACGGCGACCGCGGGTCGACGTGGCACGCGGGATACGGGAGACATGCCTTGTGGAATTGTGTCGCCGTTCCCGCGCCACGGCGAAGGGGGGCGCGGTCGAGGAAAGACGTTTTTCATGAACCGTTTTTACCCCCCGCAACGATTTTGCGTATTAATATATAGATTCTTTCATTCATTCACGTATTTCTTACTGTAACAGTGTATGGGCCATTAATAGATTAAATACTGATGGTATCTTGAGATTACAAAAGAGAGCCATGAGAATTTGTTGTGGCTCTGGGTACTTCGATCACACTGACCCATTATTTTTCTGATTAAGAACTTTGAAAGTTACTGATATTCATTTTATGCAAATTGCAGTGTTCATGTACCGACTTAATAAAAAAGAACTGCCTTTATCATTTTGTAACGATTTTACTCTAAATAGAGACATTCATAACTATCCAACCAGACATTCACCTGATTTCCATTTGTTTACGCCAAGGAGTGCCTTAGCCCACAGATCGATTAGATATGTAGGTCCTGACATTTGGAATGCTTTGCCACCGGAAATAAAAACTTGTAATAGCCTTTTGTTATTTAAAAAGAAACTGAAGGAATTATTTCTCTCAAAATATGTTTCTTAACTTTTGAGGTACATATTTTAAAGTGCTATTTTTGTCAAGAAGAGGTAATGTGTATTCCCTTGTTTTTGCTTGTTATTCAAATATGCTAAGGGGTATGATTTTGATTTAAGCATTTATTTTGTATTTTGTTTTTATTTTTGTAACGACAGAATGTCTTATTCTAAGCCATGTTCTATCTAAACCTAATAATTATCAACTATGTTATCTTAGGGACGTTGCGCTTCAAACATTTTTTGTTTATGCACTGTTCCTACTATGTATTATATTTCGATGTAACCCACTGAATTTTATTATCTGTAAACAATTATTTTACATGGTGAATAAATAAAACAAACAAACAAACAAAATATTTGATGACATTCAGATCTGATCAGATGCAGATTCATTCATTTTCTAATTTCAAATATTAGTGCATAATATACATAACATGACAAGCATACAAAAGATTATTTTTTTCTAAAAGTAAATCTTATTAATAGGTGAACATCAATAACTGAACAATATAGGATTCAAATGGTATGGCTTTATGATATTTAATTGTTGTATACTAAGACAGTTTAAAGAGCTACACTTGTATAAGACATGCCGAAGAAAATACCTTAAAACCTATAAATGGGTTATTGAATAATACCATTTGATAAAACATATGTATAACGTTTCTTCTACTTATTTTGTTTCTTCCTCTTCTTCTTCTCCTCCTTCTTTTTTTCTTCTTTTTTTTCTTCTATTTCTTGTTACGATTATAACTAATAATACACAAGACTGACAATAACAAAAAAATAATGTTTTAATGTTATCTAGAACATGTTGGGCTACCTCGAGCACCTTGCGTGGTTGATAAGTGAGCTATAAAAACATCCGATAATATCACTATTATATAAGTAGACCTATGGGCCTACAGAGAGGAAAATAAATACTCCAGTCGAGTCTATTAAAAGAACCGGTGAAGATGTACAGTCGCGTTATCACCATCCAGATAACACAACTATCTCGGGTTTATAACAATGGAAATTACCGTATGGACAGCGAAAAGTAATGAAAATGTAACCCGATTGGAATTTATCTGCATGCGGACGCCCTGATAGCCTACAGTTGACTATTCTTCTTTCACTAAGCTAGTCTTTCATTCATAAGTTACTAAATTATATTATCAAGCATTTTCTTGAAACGGATCATTTCCAACAGTGACTTGAATCCGAACTCCCGCTTCAGTTTGCCAAAGGAGAATTCGGGAGCCTGCGCGGCGATCCTCTTTAGTCCCATTAGGTCTTCTCCGTTGTAGCCTAAGATAGAACAGTTCTGAAGGTGAGAGTAGTTGTTCAGGCTTAACCAATTGACAACTTCTTCTGAATCCATTGATGCACGAACCATGCGCAGACTATTCCTAGAAATTTGGAAATAAGAAAATGTTTTTAATACAGGTAACCCAACATTCGCTCTAGTAGATATTAGGTCGTATATAGGGTTAGCGCTTGTTTTTTGTGATGTCGTCGAATTATATTTAGACTTCGATTGACGTCAATATGTGATTTAGATTTTATCTGAGGCTTTCTCATATTTCAATGTTTTACCATTTTCCTTTGATAGTTAATTTCCACCCAAAAATACACACCCACTCAGTCAAACCCACACGGGCATAAACATATATTCTTTATTCTATTCCCTAATATTTATTTGCTATTGTGTGTGATTTAATTCGTATTGTGAAATATATGAACGGAACTGAACATCCACCCTTAGAGCCCCAAGTTAATACACCTGGGCGGAGAGTGGCAAATCTAGATTAATATCTGGCCAAACGACAAAAATTTAAAATCTTCACCAACCCGGCCCCAACAAAAGTAATAGACGGAGCATCGGTGGACCAGCGCCACGTCGGGGCGGCAGGATCAAAGGCGGAGAAGCTGGCTGTATTGGACGACTGGCTGCTGGAATATAGACGTCATCGTCCACGTCTTGGTCCTCATCGGACGGATAGCGCCCCCTGTCGGCCAATTCGCGGAGCAGAAGTCCCATGTTTTCCTGGACCAGGTCCAGCGTGTTCATCTGCATGTGGAACTTGTTCCCTAACATCGCGCCCAACCAACCATCGGGCTTGTAGCCGGCCTGCATTTTCAGAGGGATGATATCCTTGCGTAGCTTATACGTGTACTCTGCCTCTGTTCAGTCAGAAAAATAAATGAGAAACGGGATTCGTTTTAGTGCTGGACAGTTGATTGTAGTCTGTAAGCACAGCCTATATGAACACAGGCACAAACTATAATTTGATACCTGAACACATTTCCTTAAAAAATCCCTGATCTAAGCCTAACTCTGTCAGTCTCTGGCTGTGTCAAATGTCAGGAGCTGCAAGAGTACAGAGTCTATGGGGTAACTAAGATAATTCCTTCGTACAATTATATCTATAATCATTGGCCAGCGGCCTCGGTGAAATATATCATCACTCGGGAAAATTCCTAATTCGTCTGGTCAATTCCAGAGCATTCAATATTTGTATAATACAGATGTATGTAATTTCCAAATATCATCAGCCCCTTTCATTAGGCAACTAGATATTGGCGCTCTAAATTTCCTGTATTGGATTGAATATATAGGCATACATGTAATATGTATGTATGCATGTATGTATTTACATCTTACAGCGTCATTAGACGGACATATATAGTGAAAAAATGAGTAGTTAAGTATAAATGGTCAATAGCAGGACATTTTCGTGTCCTGTTAACGATTGAACAAAAGAAGTACTGCCCTCTACGTACGTTTGCAGGCAGAGGAAACTTAAAAGCCTCCCAAGAAACAAAAGGTTTAATCATTAGTCATTAGTTTAATTAGTTATATTGTTTTAAATTTAGGGTTAGGGTTAAGATTAGGATTAAGGTTAGGTTTAGGGTAATATACCAGTTTTTATGATGTCCGGTTAATGTACCATTTAGGGTTATATTTAGAATATGTCCTGTTAATACAACATGTAGGGTTATATGTATATCAAACTTGAAATAAGCCCTGTGTACGAAACATTGTCTCACCTTTACACTTGTTAACGTCTTTTTTTTCGAGTGTTAGCGTCCCTTTTAAATATCTCCTCCGTCGCAGAACACTATCTTTTCTGTGATATATATACACACACACATATATATATATATATATACGTAAAATAAAGCCAACTAACCAACTACCAACCAACCAATTACAAGGAGGTGTGATGGCGCAGTGGTAGAGCAGTAGTTTTGTAACCGGGAGGTCCCGGGTTCGAAAACAAGTCGATGCGCTACTGCCCTTTGGTAAGGCATTAATCCTCAATACCTAGTCCCTCGGAGAGGACTTAAAGCCGTCGGTCCCCTGGTTGCTCATTTACAAGTACATGCTTTCTTATTAGTCAGGTAAAACAAACAAACCTACAACAAATACACCTGATATATTTCATGCAAACTTTCCCAATCTAATTATGATACTCCTATTAATTTGGTTAGAAAATTAGAAATGCCTCATTCAGCCCTACCCGAATTAAATAGAGTACTGTAGTACATACCTGTTCGACAGGCGGGACTGTCTTTGTACTTCTCTGAGTAACAGATGATAACTACACACGCTTCTTCCACAGCATTCGCCATCGCCTCTAAGGTTGAGCCTCCTATTTAAGGCAGAACAATAATAATAATAATAATAATAATGATAATCATGATACCAATATTATTAATTAAAAATGATAACAATAATAATAATATTATTGATAATACAAATGATAATAATGATAATAATAATTACAATATTATATTGATAACCATTATAGTAATGATATTAAATAGTAATGATGATGTTGATATCAATAACGATAATAATAATTTAATAATACTTAATCAAGAGGAATGCCTAATGATCATATTCATCTATGGATAAGGGAATATTTTTCAAAATATTTTTCTTTTCATTGATATTTGAGAGGAGTTTAGTTGAGAATATTAATCGCAAAGCATTTAATTTTTAATACGATGCCACTTTTTACTCTTATCATTTTTTCCTCTGCTTGTGTGCCCATCATTTTGTTTCTCTACTTGGATAGATGGAATTAATCATGATTTTACTATTATAGAGTAATTAAAAGGCACTTTGTTGTATTTGCCTATTCGTTTCTATCAATATTAATATTTTAAAAGAAAATATTCCAAAGAATTATCAAAATCTTGGATCTAAAGACACATCGTAGTGGGCTCTCATGGGGAATTCGACACCATTCGGGTGTTTACCCAATAACAGGTGTTGTCAATCACCAGGATTAGCCTTCCATTTTATGACCAACAGGCCTCATGTAATGCTCCGCATTTTCCACCTATTATCTTACATTTCCCTCATCCGAAGTCTCTTCGAGACACAAGGGGGTATTTCTTGATTGGACTACGGGTTTGCTGCATGTGTGCAGACTTTTACACCCAGTAATGGTACATGGTGTCAGTGAATTATGACCTTCTGCACATGGAAACTGCCGACCCTCGAGGTTGATGCCTGAATAAAAAAATGTAGATATGTCGCCATAAATTTACCCATTCTCTCCACATCCAACCACACATTGAATCCAAGCGCTTTCAAAACGTCCTTGACCTTTAGTATCTGTTTCTGGACATCCCATTGGTAGCTGATCATCACGTGAGGAAGTTTCTTCGGGGTTATCTTGCGGTCTACTTCAGGGTTAGCTGTCTCGGGTGACGTTAACCCGTTGCCGTCTCCACCTTTCTCTTCCGGTTTGTCAGCTTTATCCTCTTCCTTCTTCTATGAAATTAAAAGTAAGGTTCGCTCTTTATAAGTGTAGGATTTCTTACCTTTCTTTCTCCCCTTGACATGCATTTAATTATGATAAAGTAATTTATATCTGTCATTTGCCACGTTATGGCGACCTCATCACAAGCCTCAAGCTTTAATCTTGGGGGATCTCGCTGGAAGTCCTTCCTCGATATTCTAATTATCATAAAGAGTATCTCAAACTCAAATAACATCCCCCTTTATTAGTTTTTGTTGATTAATAGAAAATTGTAGGGATGTTCATTATGCACCTTTTTTTTTTTTTTTTTTACTAAACCCTTGATCCGCCCATAGTCATAATTACCGCTTCTGGGCTTGTTATAACTTGGTCGTGGAGATTCCATAGGATTGCTTGGCAGGTCCGGGTATAGTCATGAACGCCGATGCAAGCTCGCACATCTGAAACAAAATAGAACAACAACAAAAAAAAACAAAAAAAAATTAATATGATATCGAACAGACTAAAAGGATGATGATGATTATTGATTCATTGATTCATTTCAGTTTTATTCAAACAAGGTTGCCTCTTCACTAGAAAAAACTGTTGTCCTTGAATGCCCGGGATTAAACTAATACACACAATAGATATACAAGTATGAACGATTTTTTCTTCTTCTTTCTAATCGATATTGAAAAATATGATTTCGAACTGATTGTTTTCTCCAAAGTAAGTTTATGGATGTAGCATATGTTTTGTAAAACCTAATCAATAGACCTACAATCAATCATATTTTAGAAATTATTTAAGTACTAGCAGGACCCGTGGAAAATCCACGGGATTCTAAGGAGGGTGGGGAAGCTTTGACGTTTCATTAAATTATTAAAAAAAGAAGACGATTCGTTGTACCGTTCTTAAATTGACTCTTAATCTCTGTTTGAATCCAGTTGTAAAAAGATATGTGCTGTCGATTCTTTTTTTTTATTACAATTATTATTATAATATTTTTTTAAAATATAATTTCTGTGCTAGATGATATTATTTCTCTTCATTGTTTAGGCCTACTTTTTATCATTTTATAAATTTTCTTCTTCTTTTCATTAATATTTTACTCGTTAGAATACCAACCTTTTGTTTGCTGTCCCATGTATCGTTTTGAATTGTTTTTTTTTTTATTTGTATCATGTAAATATAAAACTTGAAAATTGGAAGAAAACAGTGAAATCAATAATTTGTAATTAGGGGGGGGGGGCCCAAATTTGAAGTTATGCGAGCCAAATATTGGTACGTAATGGTTTTTTTTTTGGGGGGGGGAGGCCGGGGCAGACAAAAATCCGCATCACCCCACTCTTACATGCAAGCCCCGCTCAACATTTTTCAAAGTGATTCGGGGTGTCAAGGGCGGAGCCCCAGAAGCTCAGGGTTTTAGGCATTAAATTACCGTCAGATAAGCATCCAGGGGTCCGCCTTAGGGCCATTGAGTGGGTCCAGGGGCAGAGCCACCGGAAGTTCAGGGTTTTAGGAATTTAATTACGGTCAGATGAGTATACTTTGATACGTTATTTGTGACACTGGCAGGTCACTCATTGGCGTGGGGTCCAGGGGATGGAGCCCCCAGAAGCTCAGGGTTTTAGGCATTTAATCACGGTCAGATGAGCATATTTTGATACCTCATTTTTTTGTGACACTGGCAGGTCACTATTCTTTCTTTCATTTTCTCTTTCTTTCTATTTCTCTTTAATATACTTTTTCACAAAAAGTGGGAGGGGGGAAGCTCGAGCCCCGAGCCCTGCCGTTCCGCGGACCCTGACATGTAGGCCTCTAAATAAGTATATTTCTTGCCTGACTGTAAATTTGGGAATTTGTCATTTTCCAACAAACGCATACAAAAGTATAATGTACTAAAAATCTCGGAAAATTATGTCATTTCAGCAACATTTGTAAATCACCGGTATCGAATTAGAAATAAACCACGTTTGAATTTTATTTGGGGGCAGGCCCCCAAGCACCCAAGCCCCCGTCAGTACGCAAGCGCGCCCCGATCTACACCTTGTTGGCGGGAAAATCGCAACTGATCTCCCTACCTTTCTTCTTTCTTTTTTTTTCTTCTTCTTCCCTTCCTTCTTTCTCTCTCTTTAGGTGTGCTGGGGAAGGGAGGCAAGGGCCGATTCACACGTTTTTGGCGGGATTAATCGCAACTGATCTCCCTTCTTTTCACCCTTTTCTTTCTTCTTACTCTTTTTTGTTCCATTTTAGCTCTCTTTGTTGGCGGGGGCGGGGGAGAGGCAAGGTTTTTTTGGCCTCGATTCACAACTTGTTGGCGAGAAAATTGCAACTGATATCCCCTTCTTTCCTTTCTTCCTTTTTTCTTTCTCTTTATCTCCTCTTTTCCTTTTTCTTTCCCTTTCCTTCCTTTTTCTCTTATTTTGTTGATGAGGGGAGGCAACAGCCTGGGAGGCAAGGCCCTTTCGCGCCCCGCCATCTCCTTCTTTTACACCTTTTCTTTTCTTCTTCCTCTTCTTTCTTTCCCTTTCTCCTCTTTCCTTCTTTTCCTTCTCTCTCTCTTTTTTTCTTTGCTGGGAGGGGGGACCAAGGCCCACTGCCCCTGGATCCGCGCCTGCTTCCACCTGTAGGCCTATCATTCCTTGCACACTTCTGTAATAGCATGTACGTACCGTACTCACATTCACATCACATTCAAAAAAGAAATAAAAGAAAAAAACAATTGCACGGCTCAAACATGAAACATTGAATGATCTAAATACACGCTATATACAGGTACTACAGTATAGCTAGAGTGCTGCAGTTACCGCATAGGTTGAAATGCATTGTGTGAGCGCCGTGACTGGCCTGACACCGCGGGAGTTGCCCGTGCGGAGGCATGTGATATTACCTAAGCTCGCTGAATTTTTCTTCTCTTCAGTTATATGGTCTCGACAATTACAATCTATTTGCGTTATTATTGTTGTGATTTCAATGTAGTTTTCATGAAAAGACCAATAAAGCAGAAGCTTGGACTATGATTATGTTGGCATGGTCCACAGAATTTGTACAAATATATTCAAAGTAAAGATTTTACGCGAAAAATCGGACTGTTTGTGCCAATATATTGTAACCGTCGCACGAATTCGACTGTGTGTGTACGTGTGTGAGCGTAGAACCACGTATTACGTTGACGTCAGTTTGGCTGCTGCGTATATATAGCAAGATGCCTCACACGGGATAGGCCCAACCCATCGCATCATGCATGTGCTACGCTACATGACGTGAGTGGAGTGTCTCTTGATAAAGTATCTCTTTGATTAGACTGCATATAGCAAGATGCCTAACACGGGATAGGCCCTACCCTTTGCGACGTGCATATTGCTACAGCACATCATGGACTGGACTGTCTCTTGATAGTGTGATCTCTTTGATTAGACGTGCAGAGGGCGGGTGCACGCCTCGCCGACTCACTCTCGTGGGTTCGTCGCCTCTTAGCACGGACAACGCCGGTGTCGTGGCGAGATGTGTCTTAGCGAAATCACGTCTGTACAGACGCATCTCGCCTGGCGAGCTGCGTCTTACAGACACATCTTGCCGCATTCCCCCGGCGAGATGTGTCTCCTAGATCGGCGAGATGAGTCTGCGATTGGCGAAAAGTGTCCACTGGCCGATCGGCGAGATGAGTCTGCTAGCGATTGGCGAAAAGTGTCTACTGCAGTACTGGCCGATTTGTTTTACTTTCGTGTCCCATCTAAAGGAACTAGATGTTTTTTTTTCTTTACATGATGATGATATTGTCTAAAAATATATTTAATAACGTTCCTAAAACCCGTGAAATGCAAGTGCATTTATTGCATCATAATTTAACCATTTAAAAATAACTATGCACGCTGCTGAGGCAGATATCATTACTTACTATTCCTAGAAACTTTGAAGTTAAACAAAAATGTAACAGGTGATGTGGGGAAAACTTTTTTTAAAATTGTATTATATTATCTTGTATTTATTAAATATTTTCTGCCTATATGACAGTGAGAATATGATATAATACATAACTCAACTGTTATTGTATATATTAAAATTTTGAATGTCTAAACTGCAGAGCATTTGACGTGATGTGCGAAAAGAATGACTGCTGATTTGTGAAATGTTTCCTTTATAATATTTTGTAAAATGATTATTCTATACAAAGATATCAAAAAGTTATATGACAGGAGGGGAAGAGGGGGAAAGGAGAGAGAGAGAGAGAGAGAGGGGAGAGGGTGAGAGAGAAAGAGAGGATGCAATGTTGATATTTGAAACACCTTTGATGACTGTACTTAAAAGGCAAGATTTAGAACAAAAAATTAGAAACAAAAACACAAAAATGCCCCCATGTTTTCGAGTGCCCCTTTACTTCAGATACGGTGCCCCTGTTTAGAAACAAATATGTTTCCGATCTGGGGCACGCCCCAACACTTTTCAAGTACCCCAAAGTTCCCCTTTACAGAGGAAAATGTCCCTTTACTTCCTCTTCAAATAAATAGCCCTTTTAGTTTGACATATGACCTGTTCCTTGTTCATATAATTGCCTTTTGTCCTTCTGATAAGTGACACTTTTCCCTTCTTACAAATGCCCCTTTTCAACTGTGTAAATGCCCCTATTCAAATCTGACATGTGCCCGTTTTCCTTTTTAATAAGTGCTCCTTTAATCTCTGATTAGTGCTCCTTTTACTATTCACAAGTGATCCCTTTTCCTTTCTTACAAGTGCCTTTGTTCCTTTTATTAAGAGCCCTTTCCACGTCTCATAAATACCCCTTTTAACCTCTGATAGAATAATGCCCTTATTAAAATCTGATAGATGCATGCCTCTTTTCCTTTGTAATAAGTGCCCTTTTTTTTCCTTTCTACGTAACATGTGCTCCTAATTTAAAGCGACTAATAGCATTTTTTCTCGAGTGTTCACCCTCAAACTCATTGCCATGTTCTCGCATATTTTCAGTTGCTGTAAATTATGTAACTACATCATGTATTTACAAATCTTTTCAGTCATTCATGATGAGATTGTGGTTAAAACCCCATCAGGATTGGATTTGTCCTCTTTAATTGTGTCCTCATAAATCTTACAATTTTTGCTCGCTCTCATTGCTCACTCGAAAATGGAAATTCAGACCATCACACCCAGCCGCAAAATCATAATAAACAGTGAAATCATCCCTGATATTGAAATGTATCAATCACAATAATTATAAGGGTACATGTGTATACCAATGTTTGAAAATTGTATATTTTTGCTTTGAGGTTATCTTTTAAGTGCCTCTTTCTTCAAGAAAGTGCCCTTTATGGTGCCCCAACTTTTAAAGACGCTCCGCCACCCTTGTACCACATTATGTTTTTATTTGAATATCGTGGGCTTTTCCGATACAATGTTGCTATATCATGTTTATTACTTAGCATTTCCTGGTCCACTGTGATGCGAGTCTTTCTGTGCTACGGGTCATTACGACTTTAAAAAATTAATCCTGAAGCTTAATAAATAGCACTACTTGCTACCTACAGGACATGAATATCGAATTATAAAGATCATAATATGTTTGCAAAAATTTAATGAAATATGATACCTAACACATTATATATTTTAATGAATTGTACTGCTCCAACTCAGACCCCCAGGCGTGGATCCAGGGGCCGAGGCCTCCCCCGCCAAATAGAGAGAGAGAAAAGGAAAAGAAGGGAAAGGGAAGGAGAGAAAGGGAAAGTTAGAAGAGGGAGAAGAAAAAGGGGAAAAGAAGGAGATGGGGGCGAAAGGGCCTTACCTCCTAGGCTGTTACCCCCAAAAAAAAACAAGAGAGAAGGAAGGAAAGGGAAATTAAAAAAGGAAAAGAGGAGATAAAGGGAAGGAGAAAAAAAAGAGGAAGAATTAGAAAAGAAAAGAAAGGGGATATCAGTTGCAATCTTCCCGCCAACAAGTTGTGGATCGGGGGCAAAGGCCCTTGCCTCTCCTCCCCCCCGCCAAAAAAAAGAGAGAAGGAAGGGAAAGAGGAGAGCTAAAAGGGAACAAAAAAGAGGAAGAAGAAAAGAAAGGTGATTAGAAAGAAGGGGAGATCAGTTGCGATGAATCCCGCCAACAACGTGTGGATCGATCGGGGGGCAACAGGCTTCCTCCCCCCCAGCAAACCCTAAAGAGAGAGAAGTAAGGAAATGGAATGGGAAAGAGGAGAGAAAGTGAAGAAAAAAAAGAGAAAGAAGAAAGGTAGAGATCAATTGCGTTTTTCCCGCCATGCAACAAGGTGAGGCTCGAGGGGGGCACTGCATATGGCGCACTTATGGAGGGGGAGCTTGGGGGGCAATATAATTCAAACATGGTTTATTTCTAGTTCGATACCGGTGATTTACAAATGTTGCTGAAATGATCGACATAGTTTTCCGAGATTTTTCCTCACTTTTTAGTAAATTATAATTGTTTATGCGTTTGTTGGAAAATGACAAATTCCTATATTTACAGTCAGGCAAGAAATATGCTTATTTAGAGGCCTAAATGTCAAGGCCCGAGGAACGGGGGCTCGGGGCCTCGAGCCCCACCTTTTTGAAAAAGTATATTAACGAGAAATAGAAAGAAAGAGAAAAGAAAGAAAGAAAAGTGACCTGCCAGTGTCACAAAATACATAAAAATATGCTCATCTAACCTTGATTAAAGCCTCAAACCCCTGAGCTTCCGGTAGCTCTGCCCCTGGATTCCACCTAGGCCCTAAGGCGGGCCCCTGAATGCTTATCTGACCGTTATAAAATGCCTAAAACCCTGAGCTTCTGGGGCTCTGCCCCTGGACCCCACGCCAATTAGTGTCCTGCCAGTGTCACAAATAAGGTATCAAAATATGCTCATCTGACCTGAATTAAATGCCCATACCCCCTGAGCTTCCGGGGGCTCCACCCCTTGACCCCGCTAATTTACGCTACGCTCTACCTGATCATATACTCATATATAGCCTCCCACCCACTATGAAAAGCATTCAGCGGGCCTGCAAGAGTGGGTGATGCAGATTTTGTCTGCCCCCCACCATACCCTTTTCCAGCACACAAACATACAATGCACCAAAACATATGATGCACTTATATAGGACTACTTTTTATATCTCGACATGCGAGTTCCTCCAAAATATGGGAGTTTGCCCCTGGGTAATATATGGAGGAATGTGAATGAATGTATTATACATGTACGTGTGTTTATTCGTATCCTTCGGTCAACTTTCATTCACACATGTTATCCTAACTCATTCATTTGTAATTCATTAATGACATCTACTATAAATCAGTGCATTCAATCTACTTCCTGTATTCCCTTCCTTTTTTCTCATCCTTTCACAATCACATATTCATTATGGGCCTTCCATTCTGCCTTTCACAATCATATGTTTCACCCAACAATTTTTCTACAACCCAC
>CP137684.1:26368335-26432616 GCA_037976565.1 Mesocentrotus franciscanus
GTGAAATGCAAGTGCATTTATTGCATCATAATTTAACCATTTAAAAAAATAACTATGCACGCTGCTGAGGCAGATATCATTACTTACTTCCTAGAAACTTTGAAGTTAAACAAAAAATGTAACAGGTGATGTGGGAAAACTTTTTTTTAAATTGTATTATATTATCTTGTATTTATTAAATATTTTCTGCCTATATGACAGTGAGAATATGATATAATACATAACTCAACTGTTATTGTATATATTAAAATTTTGAATGTCTAAACTGCAGAGCATTTGACGTGATGTGCGAAAAGAATGACTGCTGATTTGTGAAATGTTTCCTTTATAATATTTTGTAAAATGATTATTCTATACAAAGATATCAAAAGTTATATGACAGGAGGGGAAGAGGGAAAGGAGAGAGAGAGAGAGAGAGAGAGGTGAGAGAGAAAGAGAGGATGCAATGTTGATATTTGAAACACCTTTGATGACTGTACTTAAAGGCAAGATTTAGAACAAAAATTAGAAACAAAAACACAAAAATGCCCCCATGTTTTCGAGTGCCCCCTTTTACTTCAGATACGGTGCCCCTGTTTAGAAACAAATATGTTTCCGATCTGGGGGCACGCCCCCAACACTTTTTCAAGTACCCCAAAGTTCCCCTTTTTACAGAGGAAAAATGTCCCCTTTTACTTCCTCTTCAAATAAATAGCCCTTTTAGTTTGACATATGACCTTTTCCTTGTTCATATAATTGCCTTTTGTCCTTCTGATAAGTGACACTTTTCCCCTTCTTACAAATGCCCCTTTTCAACTGTGTAAATGCCCCTATTCAAATCTGACATGTGCCCGTTTTCCTTTTTAATAAGTGCTCCTTTTAATCTCTGATTAGTGCTCCTTTTTACTATTCACAAGTGATCCCTTTTCCTTTCTTACAAGTGCCTTTGTTCCTTTTTATTAAGAGCCCTTTCCACGTCTCATAAATACCCCTTTTAACCTCTGATAGAATAATGCCCTTATTAAAATCTGATAGATGCATGCCTCTTTTCCTTTGTAATAAGTGCCCCTTTTTCCTTTCTACGTAACATGTGCTCCTAATTTAAAGCGACTAATAGCATTTTTTCTCGAGTGTTCACCCTCAAACTCATTGCCATGTTCTCGCATATTTTCAGTTGCTGTAAATTATGTAACTACATCATGTATTTACAAATCTTTTCAGTCATTCATGATGAGATTGTGGTTAAAACCCCATCAGGATTGGATTTGTCCTCTTTAATTGTGTCCTCATAAATCTTACAATTTTTGCTCGCTCTCATTGCTCACTCGAAAATGGAAATTCAGACCATCACACCCAGCCGCAAAATCATAATAAACAGTGAAATCATCCCTGATATTGAAATGTATCAATCACAATAATTATAAGGGTACATGTGTATACCAATGTTTGAAAATTGTATATTTTGCTTTGAGGTTATCTTTTTAAGTGCCTCTTTCTTCAAGAAAGTGCCCTTTTATGGTGCCCCCAACTTTTAAAGACGCTCCGCCACCCTTGTACCACATTATGTTTTTATTTGAATATCGTGGGCTTTTCCGATACAATGTTGCTATATCATGTTTATTACTTAGCATTTCCTGGTCCACTGTGATGCGAGTCTTTCTGTGCTACGGGTCATTACGACTTTAAAAATTAATCCTGAAGCTTAATAAATAGCACTACTTGCTACCTACAGGACATGAATATCGAATTATAAAGATCATAATATGTTTGCAAAAATTTAATGAAATATGATACCTAACACATTATATATTTTAATGAATTGTACTGCTCCAACTCAGACCCCCAGGCGTGGATCCAGGGGCCGAGTGGGCCTCCCCGCCAAATAGAGAGAGAGAAAAAGAAGAAGGAAAGGGAAGGAGAGAAAGGGAAAGTTAGAAGAGGAGAAGAAAAAAGGGAAAAGAAGGAGATGGGGGGCGAAAGGGCCTTACCTCCTAGGCTGTTACCCCCCAAAAAAAAAAAAGAGAAGGAAGGAAAGGAAATTAAAAAAAGGAAAAGAGGAGATAAAGGGAAGGAGAAAAAAAGAGGAAGAATTAGAAAAGAAAAGAAGGGGATATCAGTTGCAATCTTCCCGCCAACAAGTTGTGGATCGGGGGCAAAGGCCTTGCCTCTCCCCTCCCCGCCAAAAAAAGAAGGAAGGGGAAGAGGAGAGCTAAAGGAACAAAAAGAGGAAGAAGAAAAGAAAGGTGATTAGAAAGAAGGGAGATCAGTTGCGATGAATCCCGCCAACAACGTGTGGATCGATCAGGGGGGCAGGCTTCCCCCAGCAAACCTAAAGAGAGAGAAGGAAATGGAATGGGAAAGAGGAGAGAAAGTGAAGAAAAAAAAAGAAAGAAGAAAGGTAGGAGATCAATTGCGTTTTCCCGCCATGCAACAAGGTGAGGCTCGAGGGGCACTGCATATGGCGCACTTATGGAGGGGCTTGGCAATATAATTCAAACATGGCTTATTTCTAATTCGATACCGGTGATTTACAAATGTTGCTGAAATGATCGACATAGTTTTCCGAGATTTTCCTCACTTTTTAGTAAATTATACTTTTTATGCGTTTGTTGGAAAATGACAAATTCCTATATTTACAGTCAGGCAAGAAATGTGCTTATTTAGAGGCCTAAATGTCAAGGCCCGAACGGCAGGGCTCAGGGGCCTCGAGCCCCCACCTTTTTGAAAAAGTATATTAACGAGAAATAGAAAGAAAGAAAAAGAAAGAAAGAAAAGTGACCTGCCAGTGTCACAAAATACATAAAAATATGCTCATCTAACCTTGATTAAAGCCTCAAACCCTGAGCTTCCGTAGCTCTGCCCCTGGATTCCACCTAGGGCCTAAGGCGGGCCCCTGAATGCTATCTGACCGTTATAAAATGCCTAAAACCCTGAGCTTCTGGGGGCTCTGCCCCCTGGACCACGCCAATTAGTGTCCTGCCAGTGTCACAAATAAGGTATCAAAATATGCTCATCTGACTGAATTAAATGCCCATACCCCTGAGCTTCCGGGCTCCACCCATGACCCCTAATTTACGCTACGCTCTACCTGATCATATATACTCATATATAGCCTCCCCACCCACTATGAAAAGCATTCAGCGGGCCTGCATGTAAGAGTGGGGTGATGCAGATTTTTGTCTGCCCCCACCATACCCTTTTCCAGCACACAAACATACAATGCACAAACATATGATGCACTTATATAGGACTACTTTTTATATCTCGACATGCGAGTTCCTCCAAAATATGGGAGTTTGCCCCCTGGGTAATATATGGAGGAATGTGAATGAATGTATTATACATGTACGTGTTTATTCAGCTCTCGTATCCTTCGGTCAACTTTCATTCACACATATTATCCTAACTCATTCATTTGTAATTCATTAATGACATCTACTATAAATCAGTGCATTCAATCTACTTCCTGTATTCCCTTCCTTTTTCTCATCCTTTCACAATCACATATTCATTATGGGCCTTCCATTCTGCCTTTCACAATCATACGTTTCACCCAACAATTTTTCACAACCCACCCTACACTCTTCCTTTGGTCTATATTCTTCACCACACATTCTGGACTACATGTACCTTTAACTACCAAGACATATTTATGTGAAATAATGATGGCAAATTATACCGTATCAATCATGTATTCATCCCTAATTACATTTAATAGAAAAGTACAACAATTACTTAATGGTATTGATATTTAATTTAGAAAACGAGATTGAATTTTTGTAATAAAAAATGGCTTTGTATGCAAAAAAATGTGCAATATAAAACTGGAAGTGATAGATTGAAACACAAATTATAATATAATATGTACATCTTTGACTGCGTAATTCCTTGCACATGTGCAGTGGTAAATTAAGTTTTCATAGAAAATGGTGCATTTATATAATGACTAATGATTGGTAAAGAGAAGTCACAAGGAAATTACCTACATTGTAGTTATATTGGAGCCTTGTTATATGAGGGCCCAAAACCAGAATACAAAGAAGTGGGACCATCAAAATTACATTTGGATAATTATAGTGTTTATTATAACGAGGTTCCACTGTATTTAGATCAACGGTACATGCCCACATTTTAAATGACGGGGCAGCCCGAGCACAGGTGCAAACTGCTATCGTCTGACGATTGATGCCTCCTCCTTCTACAGCCGTCAAAGCCTGGGCCTAGTTACCAATGAAAAAGAGCTGGATTGGAAGTCCATTTGAATGCTGCATGAAAAGAAAAAGAAAATTCAAATTCATCAGAAATCATGCACGGAACAAGAACATGTCTGGCACATTTTGATACAATTGACATCTTTTGATGCAATTTGGAACATTACATGTATAAGGACATATTCAACAAGTAACATTCCAATTTCCTTTTTTGCTACCAGAACTAGAGAAGCTCAAAGCTCCCACTTATGAAGAAATACATCTAAACCTGTATATGTGGATATGTCATCGGACTGCGGATCACAAGGTCCGCTGTTCGAGTTCCGCTGCATCACCAATGTTCTTTAGTAAGACATTAATCTACATTTGCCACACTCGACCTGGGTGAGGTAAATGGCTGGAATTAATTCCTTGAAATGCTAGAGCGCCGTAATGGTGGCACAGCTAAAGCCGGTTAATAATTTCTAAATTTGGAAGCGCATAGAGATGTTTAAAATGTGATATGCGCTACACATTTCTGCTTGTACATGAATATATGCAAGTATTGCACTTTTTGATGACATGCGCATACTAATTGTAATTGTTACACCTTACAGGTATATCGGATTTCGACGAAAATGGTATCAGAATGTGCATAAGACTTGCAGCGAAATCTCTGAAAATGTGAGGTTAACCATACTTGACTGGAACCATCCGTTAATAGAAAGTACATGTAATATTTAAATATGTTTTTTTGAGAATTACCAAATCCAATTTTTATTAAAGGCCGTGTAGCTTGGCAAATACTGGTTAATGCCATCTACGTCTTCTTTTGGACAACTGCACGTAAACGAATGGACTGGATTAACGGTAGTCAGCGACTTAATCTCGATTAGCCCCGAGTCAGGCCATGGGAAAGACACTTAGTCTCGTCAGTCTACACTCCCTTTAAGGTTGACAGTTGGGTTTATTTGACAAATAAATGTTAGATTAGGTTAGATTTGCCTAGTTCTGTCTGTATACACATGGATTCCTGTAATCTGGACTCCAGTGGTCTCAACAACGGAAAAGGGATGATTTTAAAAGAGATTGTTAGAGAAGGAAACTTTCATAACCATGTACCTCTCCAAAACAGCCCATTATTTTGTTGTTCTGCCTTTGTCTCCTCAAGTTGTCATCTTGCTTCATCAGCGTTCATCTCCTATGGTGAAGCATCATCCTAAAATTTAAAATAATGCAAAAGCATTATACACAAATTATAATTGCCCTCATGTTGATCAGTCTTCTGAACAAGGATACATATGTTCAGCTGGGGCAGTGTTCGTAGTAGGTCCATGGGTAGATGATCAAGATTTTACTTTACCTAAAATGAAAACAACTTTTTTTTTAGGGAGGTCGGGGTTGGTTAGGGCAATTAAACCATTATAACCACATGTAGCTATTTCAGTGTGAGTTGAAAAATTGAATCAAGAGTTTCGCGGACATTATGCTTACATGAGAGGTAGTATGTCAATCCACATCCAGTACCATCCCCCCTTCCTCTCTCTAGAAAAATACATTTGTGAAAGTTATATGTAGTTTTTTTTAAGGAAGACATTGAAATTTTATAACCGTAGTCCCTGGGGCAATTTTGGGGAGGCTGCCCACATGTCAGAGAGACTCATTCTCACAAAGTTAGATCCCTTTCACCCAAGGATAATTCCTATCAAGTTTGCTTAAATTCCAGCAATCCTTTTATAGAAGTAAGAGTATATCAAAATATGACCCTGGGGCACCTGGGGCTGCCCCATGCCAGATGGTTACCTCATATCAACAACTTTAGATACTTCCTTTCCCAAGGACGATTCCTGTCAAGTTGAGCATTTTGCTGAGGTGAGCTAATAAATAATTTCTTAGATTTTCATCTACATGTATTTATTAAATGAACCAAACTGTCAAACTTAATAGTACCGAAGGGCTATAAATGCCATATTTCATCGTCGTCTTGGTTACTGGTTCCAATCAACAGAGCCTGCGCATGAGGTTCACCGCAAAATCATTCAAGCAACGGGATGGACCTGGGCAAATTCAGTGTGTGGCGCTGGTGTTATCACCACGCCATTGTTTAGCACAAAATTGTTTGGAACCAGCACCCTTGACAACTTGGCCAATACATCACACTTCGGTACTCTATAACCTTCATTTGTTTTTTGATGATATTTCTACTATGATTCAAATCAACTTGTTATCATGGTTAGATTTCCCCATTTCTGTCTGTATACACATGGAGTCCCTGTAATCTGGACTCCAATGGTCTCAACAAACAGAAAAAGGAAAATTTGAAAAGAGATTGTTGTCAGGGTAGAAGGAAACTTTCATAACCATGTACCTCTCCAAAACGGCCCATTATTTTGTTGTTCTGCCTTTGTCTCCTCAAGTTGTCATCTTGCTCCATCGGCGTTCATCTCCTATGGGAAAGCATCATCCTAAAAAATGAAGAAAAAAATGAAAAATTAAATATGTAAAAGCAGTATACACAAATTATAATTGCACTAATGTTCATCATTAAGTCTTCTCAACAAGAATACATGTTCACGTGGGGCAGTGTTTGATGATCAAGATTTTACCTCTTCTGTCCCCCTCCCTCCTCATACAAATTTGTGACAGGTCATTTACAGAACTTGTTTCTGACAAATTTGTAAATCTACTGACTTTGGAAACATTGTTTCCAAACTCTTCCTGACACCCCACAATATAAAATTTTTCAAATGATACCACTTTACTGTGGCCACATTAGTCCATCCTAGAAATGAATCACTTCCATACATTCTATTTACAAATGTTTAAAACATTTTGAAAAACAATCCAAAATTATCACATTTACTCCACAATTGTACTCATATACAGTCAAACCTGCTTTAGTGACCACCTGTCTACAAAGACCACCTGTCTACAAGGACCACATTTTTGTTTCCCTTGAAAATGGTTTCTCATTGAAACATGTACTAAAGGAACCTGTCTACAAAGACCACTTTTTGTGTTTCCCTTAGGCGGTCGCTATAGACAGGTTTGACTGTATCTCTTTTATATATCTTTTCATGGTTTACCTACATATTAAGGAAAATCAATTTCAAGATCACTGAATATTACACCATCATGTTTATAAATAGACGTACATGTAGGCCTATACCTGTCAATTTTATGTGAAATCTTTAGGTGTCCATACCATCTTGCATCTTCAACATTTGTGGCAATGTCTATAATAAGTTCCATGAGTTGGGTTCTTCTGTTAAAGTTAATCTGAGGAAAAGATATCGAAACGAAAGATAAAATCTTTCTCATAATTTTCCCTACATCTATAGGCCCTATCCGCATTTTGACATGTTTTCGCATTCGATAGAAAAATTGGTCATCTTTTAATAATTGTCTTATTATTGTTATCTTTCACAGTTCACAGACAACTAATTTAACGAAAAGACAGCGCTCTTGTTTAAAAACTGCCCCACAAAATATACCTTTATGCTGTGCTCAGTTTATCTCATCAATTGAGCTTGTAAAGCTACATTAGCCCATCACAGTTCTACATATTCGCAAATGAGAACTGACATGACCAACTGAATTTGTCAACAACCATCATACCTTTCCTATTGTACTTTTGTCTATTTATCATGTATTTCATCTTTGCACAAGCTGCACCTTGAGCATTTGATTGTCAAGTGGATTTGGTGCCTTACAAATCTTATGTATTATTATTATAAATGACAGTCATCTTGTTTCGTTCAGTACAACTCAATACCTCATCCACTTTGGCATGCCATGAACACATACTTTATAGAGTGGCATTAATAATAACACTTGGATCAGGGAGATAGAAACACTGCAATTGAACAAATTAATTCATCAAGACAAATTATTTGAGATTTATCTAAAAGCCTTGATCTCGAGTCCGACTCTGAGAGTGGAAAAGGGCAGGAAAAATGCTCCACGCAGACGGCGAACTAGGGACATTTAATGTTTGGAACTTCACGAGAAAGAATGGCATCGCATGATTTGTTAGAATTTTCACGACAAAGTGATGTAGTAGTAGTAGTAGAATATATTATATAATTCATTGCCAGAGAAGTTATCTGTGAAAAACCGCTCATGTGACCGGAAACCGGGCAGGCAACATGCAGTAGATCTAGACTACTTTGACTTCGATGACTACTTCGATGACTATTTTAAACACACACAGATATGCATGCATGCGTACGGCATGTAGCAGGATAGCACTAGCACTATACTGTAGGCCTACATACAAAGTCTATAGTATAGAGTCTAGTACTAGTAGTAGCAGTAGCAGTGTCATTGCCATTGTATAATTAACGACTCATTTCACTTTTCAGAATAGATCCACCATTTAAGACCCACCTAGATTGGAATAGGGTAATCTGTTGCAGTATAACTCGAATTTATTCTGATCACTGATGCAAGAAACTTACGAAATTGAACGGTTAACTTAAAAATGTAATTAGGTCTATGAGTTCGAACTTCTTCTTATTCTTTAATTTGCACGGAAATTCCCGAGATTGTCCCCCTAAAGTCTGGGAAGACTTTCCCGGGAGGTAAGGGGGTAAGGCTGAAAACTAGCTCATGACGACAAAAACTGAAAAGTTCGAGAGTAGATTGCACAGTATGTTATTTCCAAAACATCTAGATCTAGTATGAAATCCTGAAATAGTATGAAAGCACTAGAAAATAGAAATGTATCTAAAGTACATGGCAGTCATGATTGTAGCGGAATATATTAAATATATGGATAATTATAGCACGACTCACCTTCGAGTTTCTTGGGTCTTAGACTCAGAGTTCACTGCACAGAAAGATCTCTTCTATATTTCGATCAAGCGACCAATAAGACTTTGGTCGTAGTTAGCGCAACAAAAGAATGATAGAATTCAGGCTATGGTGTCTTCGAAATAAAAAAAAAAAAAGTGAAAATGTAACATGGATGATATTGATAAAGAGAAGAAAGATTGGACAAAAGCTTTCACCAGAGTCTCCAATGTCACAGCAAAATAACAGATTTCATATCATAGCAAAACACGAGGGGTAACCTCGCTTTTCATAAGGACCGCTATTCATAATTTGAGAAAAGGGTCTCTATTCATAATAGGACATGAGGGTCGCTATTCATATTACGAAATGAGGGTCGCTATATTATATTCATAATACGAAATGAGGGTCGCTATATAATACGGGGTGATCGAGGGTCGCTATTCATTCAAAAATGAATATGAAATAAGCAATGAACAAAATGATAAGAAAGCGAAATAATGAATATGGGACACCCCACGGCCGTGGCGTAGCCGCGGTGAGGGGGGCGTGAGATTTTTTTATTTATTTATTTTTATTTAGGGGTGCGATATAGCCCTCGTAGCGACAAGGAGGCAGGATATAATGATAAATACAGAACAAACACAGGAAAAATACGGAATTTAAACATAAATATGCAATCAGGTTCAGAAAAAGGTAAACATTGATTAATTCGAGACATAAATTCAAAGCAAACACAGAAAATATACATGTAATGATGTAATAATTATTCAAATCCATTTATAATCATGCTACGAGGGCTATTGATGTTACGAGGGCTTTAGCAGGGGCGGATCCAGGATTTTCCAATAGGGGCGGCCTGAAATGTAAAAATCGCGCCGATCGATATTTCGCTCAGTGGGGGAGTAGTGTGAGCACTAAGTAAAATAAACAAAGAAACAAAAAACTCAAAACCCCCTCCCATTGAGCAAACGAAAAAGGAAAATTTGTAGTTACCATCTTTCTCTAAACTTTTTTGCCAGGTGGGGGGGGCCGTCGGGCGCCCCTCGCCCCCCACGTGGATCCGCGCCTGGGCTATATATATCCTACCCCAATTTTTACGCTACATGACGCGAAAAAACCCTTCAAGGTCCGAAAGTGTTCAAGCCCCTATCCCCCAAAAAAAACAATTTGAAGTGCCCCCTCATCCCTCTCCGGGCAGTAACTAGGCTCATGGTCCGGTCCAAACCCATTTGGTTTCGGTGTTAGGAAAGTTTCAGGAAATCAAGATTATGGATAAATGAAGTTAGGTTAATCAATATGATTACTCGTATCCTGAGGTATGATAATTCCTGGAAAAACGAAAATCTATCAGTCTTCATTGGCTATTAATTGAAGAGCTTCTGGATGCCTGGATATGGCTGAGGCTATAATGATTTGTAGGTCCATAAGTCCTACTTAAACCTACTTGCTACAAAAACATTATTTTCGTTTATAAACAATTACTAGTTTCTGAAATAGCAAACTCAGTGATAGTGGGCCTGCTTGTTCTACTTAATGTCTCAGTGGCAAAGCCTGGATAAGATTAGTCGGGGGCAGGGTAGTGGGGCAACATTTCCCATAAGGCGGACAAATTATGATATGATAAGATGTTTTACTACTTTTTCGTCACCGCAGGAGCAGGGAAATATATTAGCTAGATTATGGGGATGTCTCTATATAATTATCAAAGATAAAAGGTAAAATATACTTCTTAAAGAGACAAATATTCGGGGCCATGTGTAGCCCGCCCCGCAGCTACGCCACAGCCGCGGGGCGTCCCCCATCCAATATTTCCCTTTGATATTACCATTTTGTTCATTGCTTATCTAATTTGTATGAATAGCGACCCGAATAGCGATTTGAGATTATAATATGCCCTTTTAGTTTTAGGAACACGCATTTCTATCGAATTTTGACATTTCAATTTCAAGTTGAGGTTATATAATACGCCCTTTTTATAGGAACATGCAATTCTATTGAGTTTAGAAACTTAAACAAATAGATGTAGGTAATTTTAAGCATTTTCAAACTATTGCTAAATAAAAGATTGAACTAAACAAAATATGAAATACTTGAGTTTCAAGTTATTTTTGGCCAGGTTTTCACAGTTGGTAAATTATATTAGAGCTTCAGATGGAAATCGGCCATTAATTAACGCATAACGTTTAATAAAATATATAACTCAAATTAACAGTATTTAGATTTAAAGGCCATATAAAGTATTGTATAATATTTCAATAAGATAAAGAGCTTATCAAATTAAATGTTTTTGATCATTACTCCTAATTAGGGCGCATATGTTTGTCACGTGCCAATATTTTTTTTGTCTTCTGCAGATTGAAGTTAGGGCTCAAACCGGCATATCGAGGGCTTATCTACACAATAATGGCAACAATTCGGCTTTAAGTTTGAAGTCTTTCAAAAAAAATCGTATGACGTTTCCGTTACATATTGATCCACACCATGTAAAAGCGGTAAAGTTGTTCTTTACTGCCAAACATGTGTCACATGCCGACAGTTTTTTCCGGGTTTCACCGTTTCAGATTGAAGTTGGGCTCAAACCGGTATTTTTTCCTTTTCGATTAGACGATTTGGAAACACTACAACCCCGTTTGGTGGCTGGCTTCCTCATTAAGCGCTAACATTGTGGGCTTCCAACGTATTGGTCGCAGGCTTATTGGTCGCTAGTGTCAAGGGCTAGTCTCGTACGTACAGCCAATTGTATGGTGAAGTACTGTTCCGTTTGGGGCTAGACTCGTACGTTTAGCCATTTTTATGGTGTTATTAATTTGATATAAATTGTAGCCAACAAACGATTTGGGAGTAAACAGTACATCTCTCTTGTCTTATGTTACATAAAAATACAATATTAATGGTAAGATACAATCAAGTGGAGCAGAGTGGAGGTATATACATTTTAAGTCGATTTTTTAAGTTGTAGGGTTCAGGACGCATTTCGCCAGTGGACACATCTCGCCGTGACTTAAGCGGCGACATGTGTCCGACCTAAGACACATATCGCCGACGTAAGACGCGTCTCGCCACCCAATTTTCGGCGACCTGTGTCTGCGGACACAGATCGCCACCCGGACACTCTGGCCCGTGACACCGGCCGTGCCCTCGTCCGCCCGTCCTCCCCGGCACCCCGAAACCACCTTTATAACGACATGGACGGCGACCACGGGGTCGACGTGGCACGTGGACTGCGCGAGCGGGTCCGCTTGGAATTGTGTCGCCGTTCCCGCGCCACGGCAAAGGCGGGTACGGTCGAGGAAAGACGGGTTTGATGTCAAAAAAATCACATTCGCAGACCGTTACGTACCCCCCGCGGCGATTTTGCGTATTAATATATAGACTAGCAGGACCCGTGGAGAATCCACGGGATTCTAGGGAGGGTGGGAGGGGGTTTTAAATACGTTTAAATAGATATTTGCTATCGATTTCTTTTTTTTATAATAATTTTTTTATTATAATTATTATTATATTTAAAAAAAAGATATTTCTGTGCTAGATGATATTATTTCTCTTCATTGTATAGGCCTACTTTTTATCATTTTATAATTTTTCTTCTTCTTTTCATTGATATTTTACTCGTTAGAATACCGCCAACCTTAAGTTTGCTGTCCAATCATTTATCGTTTTGAATTTTTTTTTTAATTATCTGAATTATGTAATAAAACTTGAAAACTGGAAGAAAACAGTGAAATCATTAATTTGTAATCAAAATTGAAGCAGATATTTTAGACGTTACTTTCGTTTTCACTTTCGTTATTTACGATTATTGTCGTCACTATATTCGTTCCTATTATTCTCACTATCCCTTTCCCCGATCCTCACTCTCGTTATCTATACGAATCAAGGGCGTCAATCCGAGTTTGAGCATGGGGGGACACAATTACATGTCACTCTCTCTCTAGTTATTCTGTTTCACGGCATGTACTTTCATTGGTGAACGGTTCATTTATTGTCTTTTTTTAATCTCTGACGTTTCATTACATTTTAAGAGAAAGAAGACGATTCGTTCTACCGTTCTGGACTCTTAATCCTTGTCTGAATTCAGTTTTCACCCTCTCGCGCGTAACGCGGAAGCTTTGACGTTTCATTAAATTATTTTAAAAAGAAGACGATTCGTTGTACCGTTCTTAAATTGTTTTTTAATCTTTGTTTGAATCCAGTTTCCCCCTCCCGCGTGAAGCGCGGAAGCTGTGAAGTTTCATTAAATTATAAGAGAAAGAAGATGATTCGTTCTACCGTTCTCGATCGACTCTTAATCCTTGCCTGAATTCAGTTTCCACCCTCTCGCGTAGCGCGGAAGCTTTGACGTTTCATTAAATTATTAGAGAACGAAGACGATTCGTTGTACCGTTCTCGACTCTTATAACACCTGTTTCATTAAATTTTTAGAGAAAGAAGACGTTTCGTAGTACCGTTCTCGACTAATCCTTGTTTTAATAAAGTTCCCCCTCCCGCGCGAAGTCAACACAGAGAGAAAGAAAGAATTAGGAAAGATTTTAACCCCAAATCGTGGGGGACATTTCACCACCTGAAAATTCGTGGGGGTGTTACACCCACAAATGTAATAACGCCCACAAATGTAACAACGCCCACAAATGTAATAACACTTTACCCACAAATGTAATAACACCCACAAATGTAATAACACTTTACCCACAAATGTAATAATTTTACCCACAAATGTAATAATTTTGAATCACCCACAAATGTAATAATGACTTTACCCACAAATGTAATAAATTTGAAGGATATTTTGTCGAATTTGTTCAAAACTAAAACCCTGTAATAAAACATGGGTATAGCGCGCAGTCTTTACTCCAGACCCGGTTATTTCAAAAATTTAAAAATCTTCAAAACTAAGACCCCATAATCCTTTTCCTGTGGAATAACATGACAATCGAGCGTAGTCTTTCCTCCAGACCCGGTCATTTCAAAATAAAAACAATAAAAAACAAAACAAAAAAAATCAAATCTAAGACCCAACAATCCTCCAAACTAAGACCCTGTAATAAAGCATGGGTTTAGAGCGTTGTCTTTACTCCACACCCGGTTATTTCAAAAATAAAACAAAACAAAAACCTTTTAAACTAAGACCCTCCATCTTCCAAATTAAGACCCGGTAATAAAGCATGGGTTTAGAGCGTAGTCTTTACTCCAGACCCGTTTAATTTTTTTAAATCTTCAAAACTAAGACCCCATCATCTTATTCATGTGGAATAACATGAGTATTGAACGTAGTCTTTCCTCTAGACTCGGTTATTTCAAAACAAAACAAAACAAAACAAAAACAACAACTTTGAAAATTAAGACCCACCATCTTCCAAACTAAGATCCTGTAATAAAGCATTGGTTTAGAGCATAGTTGTTCTTCCAGACCCGGTCATTTAATAAAATGATATAATATATACAATATTTAAATACATTTAAGGTCACTTATTCGATTACTTTTTTTCTACGAACATTGAATTCCAGGATATTTGTGGGCGTTAGAATTTTTACATATTAACAAATCGTCGACGGTCAACGAACCATCGAATCGGTCCCTCCTCTGTGTGTTATATATATGGACCATTTTTACTGATTTGTTAGTTCGTGTGACCGCCGACCAATCATTTATTTGTGACGTGTTGTATCCACATATGTAATAATGTAATTTATTTTTAAATGAAAAAAAAAGAGGAATAAGATGGTGGGACTTAGTTTCGAAGATTTGTTTAAATTTCTTTTCTTTTGAAATAACCGGGTCTGGAGGAAAGACTACGCTCTATACCCATGTTATTCCACAGGAATAAGATGGGAAGGTCTTAGTTTGAAGATTTTTTTTTAAATAACCGAGTCTGAAGTAAAGACTACGCTCTAATCCCATACTTTATTACCGGGTCTTAATTTGGAAGATGGAGGGTCTTAGTTTAAAAGGTTTTTGTTTTGTTTTATTTTGAAATAACCGGGTGTGGAGTAAAGACAACGCTCTAAACCCATGCTTTATTACAGGGTCTTAGTTTGGAGGATTGTTGGGTCTTAGATTTGAATTTTTGTTTTGTTTTTTATTGTTTTTATTTTTGAAATGACCGGGTCTGGAGGAAAGACTACGCTCGATTGTTATGTTATTCCACAGGAAAAGGATTATGGGGTCTGTTTTTAAATTTTTGAAATAACCGGGTCTGGAGTAAAGACTGCGCGCTATACCCATGCTTTATTACAGGGTTTTAGTTTTGAACAAATTCGACAAAATATCCCTTCAAATTTATTACATTTGTGGGTAAAGTCATTATTACATTTGTGGGTGATTCAAAATTATTACATTTGTGGGTAAAGTGGTTATTACATTTGTGGGTGAAATTATTACATTTGTGGGTAAAGTGTTATTACATTTGTGGGTGTTATTACATTTGTGGGTAAAGTGTTATTACATTTGTGGGCGTTGTTACATTTGTGGGCGTTATTACATTTGTGGGTGTAACAACCACTTACCAAAATTATTACATTTGTGGGTAAAGTGGTTATTACATTTGTGGGTGAAATTATTACATTTGTGGGTAAAGTGTTATTACATTTCTGGGTGTTATTACATTTGTGGGTAAAGTGTTATTACATTTGTGGGCGTTGTTACATTTGTGGGCGTTATAACATTTGTGGGTGTAACAGGGGGACGTGTCCCCGTCCCCCCCCCCCAGGATAATGGATTGACGCCCAGATACGAATATTGTTCTCATGCACTTCACTCCCATTATCATTTTGGTTATTTTCACACATTGCTAAGTTAATTTAGTCCTACAATGAAATAATATACAAATATACAATGACACTCGAAGTGACTCGTGGATCCAGCTAAAACTATTCGCATCGAAGGAACATCAAATCGTATATTATCCCGAGGACCATCGCGGCCCGAGAGAGAACAGTACCATTGATGTTCCCGAGTGCGAATAGTTTTAGCTTGTTCCGAGAATGAGTCATTGTATATTTGTTTTATATCCCTTCCACCTGTAGGCCTATCATTCCTTGGACACTTCTGTAATAGCATGTACCGTACTCACATTCACATCACATTCAATAAAGAAATAAAAGAAAACAATTTATTGCACGGCTCAAACATGAAACATTGAAGGATCTAACGATACAGCCAGTATTACAGGTACAGCAGTAGAGTGCTGCAGTTACCTCACATAGGGTAAATTGCATGGCGTCAGCGCCGTGACTGGCGAGACCGCCGGAGTTGGCCGTGCGGAGGCATTTGATATTACGTAAGCTCGCTGAATTTACCTTCTCGTCAGTTATATGGTCTCGATAATTACAATCTATTTGCGTTATTATTGTTGTGATTTTAATGTAGTTTTCATGAAAAGACCAATAAAGCAGAAGCTTGGACTATGATTATGTTGGCATGGTTCACAGAATTTGTATAAATATTTTCAAAGTAAAGATTTTACGCGAAAAATCGGACGGTTTGTGCCAATATATTGCAGTAGTCGCACGAATTAACTCGACTGTGTGTGTGTGTGTGTGTGCGTAGAACCAACATATATACGTTCTCGTCAGTTTGGCTGCTGCATAGGCCTATATATAGCAAGATGCCTAACACGGAATAGGCCCAACCCGTTGCGCCTTGTACTTGCTACGCCACATGACTTGAGTGGATTGTCGTATGCTGTGTATTTCTCTGGCATGCCCGTGAAGTGCCTACAAAGCATATCATACAGCAAGATGCCTAACACGGGGTAGGCCCGGTCCTTTGCAGCGTGTATCTGCTACAACACATTATGGAGTGGATCGTCTCTTGATAGTGTAATCTCTTTGAATAATTAGACAGAGGGCGGGTGCACGCCTCGCCGCCTCACTCTCGCGGGTTCGTCGCCTCCTTGCACGGACAACGCCGGCCGTGCTCTCGTCCGCCCGTCCTCCCCGGGACCCCGAAACCACCTTTAACGACATGGACGGCGACCACGGGGTCGACGTGGCACGCGGACTGCGCGAGCGGGTCCGCTCGGAATTGTGTCGCCGTTCCCACGCCACGGCAAAGGCGGGTAGGGTCGAGGAAAGACGGGTTTGATGTCAAAAAATTCACATTGGCAGACCGTTACGTACCCCCCGCGGCGATTTTGCGTATTAATATATAGACTAGCAGGGCCCGTGGAAAATCCACGGGATTCTAGGGAGGGTGGGAGGGGGTTGTAAATAGATAATGTGATATCGATTTTTTTTATTTTATTTTTTTATTTTATTTATTTATTTTTTTTAATTATAATTATTATTATATTTTTTAAAAGATAATTTCTGTGCTAGATGATATTATTTCTCTTCATTGTATAGGCCTACTTTTTATCATTTTATAATTTTTCTTCTTCTTTTCATTAATATTTTACTCGTTAGAATACCAACCTTTTGTTTGCTGTCCCATCATGTATCGTTTTGAATTTTTGAATTTTTATCTGAATCATGTAATAAAACTTGAAAACTGGAAGAAAACAGTGAAATCAATAATTTGTAATCAAAATTGATGCAGATATTTTAGACTTTACTTTCGTTTTCATTTTCGTTATTTACGATTATTGTCGTCACTTCGTTCCAATTATTCTCACTATCCCTTTCCCGGATCAAGGGCGTCATTGCAATCCGAGTTTGAGCATGGGGGACACAATTACATGTCACTCTCTCTCTAGTTATGCTGTTTCACGGCATGTACTTTCATTGGTGACCGGTTCATTTATTATCTTTTTATCTTTGACGTTTCATTAAATTTTTAGAGAAAGAAGACGATTGGTTGTACCGTTCTCGACTCTTAATCCTTGTCTGAATTCAGTTTACACCCTCAAGCTTTGACGTTTCATTAAATTATTTTAAAAGAAGACGATTCGTTGTACCGTTCTTGACTCTTAATCTTTGTTTGAATTCAGTTTCCCCTCCGCGCGAACGCGGAAGCTGTGACGTTTCATTAAATTATAAGAGAAAGAAGATGATTCGTTCTACCGTTCTGGACTCTTAATCCTTGTCTGAATTCAGTTTCCACCCTCTCGCGCGTAGCGCGGAAGCTTTGACGTTTCATTAAATTATTTTAAAAGAAGACGATTCGTTGTACCGTTTTTACTCTTAATCTTTGTTTGTATCCAGTTTCCTCCTCGCGCGCGGCGGAAGCTGTGACGTTTCATTAAATTATAAGAGAACGAAGACGATTCGTTGTACCGTTCTCGACTCTTAATCCCTGCTTTAATTCAGTTTCCCCCCACCCGCGCAAAGCTTTGACGTTTCATTAAATTATTTTAAAAAGAAGACGATTCGTACGTTCTTGACTCTTAATCTTTGTTTGATTCAGTTTCCCCCTTTGACGTTTCATTAAATTATTACAGAAAGAAGACGATTCATTGTACCGTTCTCGACTCTTAATCCTTGTTTGAATTCAGTCCTCCCCCCTTTCCACACGAAGCGCGGAACCTTGACGTTTCATTCAATTATTTAAAAAAGAAGACGATTCGTTGTACCGTTTTGACTCTCTCTTAATCCTTGTTTGAATTCAGTTTCCGGCCTCTCGCGCGTAGCGCGGAAGCTGTGACGTTTCATTAAATTATTAGAGAACGAAGCCGATTCGTTGTACCGTTCTCGACTCTTAATCCCTGTTTCATGAAATTTTTAGAGAAAGATCGTTTCGTACCGTTCTGGACTATTAATCCTTGTTTGAATAAAGTTCCCCCCCCCCTCCCGCGCGATGTCAACACAGAGAGAAAGAGAAAGAGAATTAAAAGAAAGAAAAAAAAGATTTTAACCCCAAATCGTGGGGGCGTGTCCCCGTCCCCCAGGATAATGGATTGGTCGACGCCCCTGATAGGCCTACGAATATTGTTCTCATGCACTTCCCATTATCATTTTGGTTATTTTCACACATTGCTAAGTTAATTTAGTCCTACAATGAAAATAATATACAAATATACAAATATACAATGACACTCGAAGTGACTCGAGGATCTAGCTAAAACTATTCGCATCGAAGGAACATCAAATCGTATTATATTATCCCGAGGGCCATCGCGGCCCGAGAGAGAACAGTTCCATTGATGTTCCCGAGTGCGAATAGTTTTAGCTTGTTCCGAGAATGAGTCATTGTATATTTGTTTTATATCCCTTCCACCTGTAGGCCTATCATTCCTTGGACACTTCTGTAATAGCATGTACCGTACTCACATTCACATCACATTCAATAAAGAAATAAAAGAAAACAACAATTCATTGCACGGCTCAAACATGAAACATTGAAGAATCTAAAGACACGCTATACAGCCAGTATTACAGGTACAGCAGTAGAGTTCTGCAGTTACCGCACAGGGTAAATTGCATGGCGTGACTGGCCTGACACCGCGGGAGTTGCCCGTGCGGAGGCATTTGATATTACGTAAGCTCGCTGAATTTACCTTCTCTTCAGTTATATGGTCTCGATAATTACAATCTATTTGCGTTATTATTGTTGTGATTTCAATGTAGTTTTCATGAAAAGACCAATAAAGCAGAAGCTTGGACTATGATTATGTTGGCATGGTCCACAGAATTTGTATAAATATTTTCAAAGTAAAGATTTTACGCGAAAAATCGGACTGTTTGTGCCAATATATTGTAACCGTCGCACGAATTAACTCGACTGTGTGTGTACGTGTGTGAGCGTAGAACCACGTATTACGTTGACGTCAGTTTGGCTGCTGCGTATATATAGCAAGATGCCTCACACGGGATAGGCCCAACCCATCGCATTATGCATGTGCTACGCTACATGACGTGAGTGGAGTGTCTCTTGATAAAGTATCTCTTTGATTAGACTGCATATAGCAAGATGCCTAACACGGGATAGGCCCTACCCTTTGCGACGTGCATATTTGCTACAACACATCATGGACTGGACTGTCTCTTGATAGTGTGATCTCTTTGATTAGACGTGCAGAGGGCGGGTGCACGCCTCGCCGACTCACTCTCGCGGGTTCGTCGCCTCCTTGCACGGACGACGCCGGCCGTGCTCTCGTCCGCCCGTCCTCCCGGGACCCCGAAACCACCTTTAACGACATGGACGGCGACCACGGGGTCGACGTGGCACGCGGCATGCGCGAGCGGGTCCGCTTGGAATTGTGTCGCCGTTCCCGCGCGACGGCCGAGGCGGGTAGGGTCGAGGAAAGACGGGTTTGATGTCAAAAAATTCACATTGGCAGACCGTTACGTACCCCCCGCGGCGATTTTGCGTATTAATATATAGATTATTCTTTCATGGATTCGGTCTTTAAATTTACAGACATTACGTATCATTATTTCATGGTTACAGTCTGTAAATAAAAACAGACCCTACGACCCAGTTCTACGGTCCATTAAAACCGTACCCGTGTAAAATCAAACTCACTGTCGATGCAACATTTCTCATTCAAAATGGCGTCCTTGTTATTTACTGTAAATGAAAGCACCCACAAGGCATTGAGGGCGGTGTTGCGTTCCTCCTTAGAATTTGTCTCGTCCATCATGGTAACAAGGTGAGGAAGGACACCGGCCTCGATGAATTTATCCTTCAAGGAGAAAAAAGAAATGTGCGCCATCAGCATTTAATTTCAAGTGGATTGGCGTACTGTGGATTGGAAGTGATAGGAAGTGGATAGGTACGGAAAACAAATTGCCGTATACAGATCGATGATTTGGCGTCTTACAAGTCCATTATTAATATTACTGTTAAATCGCTATGTTTGCGAGAGAGTAAAGTCCCGTAGCAGTAGTGCCATAGTAGTACTAGTTGTAGTATTATTATTATCATTATTATTATTATTATTAGTAGTAGTAGTAGTAATAGTAGCAGTATGATAAGACCCATTGATACAAATAATATCCGTTCAGTGTGACCAGACGTCCCGTATTTTAAGGAATCACGACCACATTTCAAACAATTATTGTCCTGCGTCCCGCATTAAATATCCCTGGGACGCCATTGTTGACCGCATTTCTGAAAATTATTGTTGAACTAGACTGGGATGTGTATAGTACAAAGTGATACTAAACTATATGATACACAACCATTATCTGTCACATTGATTTTGTTTAAAAGGACTTCAAATTACCTACGCTCGCTTCGCTCATTCTATATAGAAAGAGATTGCTCCCCCACTAGTCATGCAAGCCATGCTAGCCAAATCTTTAAAAGAGAGAAGGGGAAAAAAGGACAGGGAAAGGAAGAATACCCTGGACCACCTCCGGCAGCCCCTCCCCTCCCCTAAGCAGTAGCCTTATAAATTCGGCTTTCATTTAACGAGTAAGACCGTCGCCCACATAGAAAAGAAGATGCATGGACTGTGGCCATGTACCACCTCCCACACCCTCCCCAAAAGATAGCTTAAATTCGGATTTAACTTTCAGAGTGAGACAGGTGCCCCCAATCATTCCGGTGCCTCCTCAAATAATGGACACTCGCTACGCTATTGTGTCTGTACAAGTGGAGGCGTCTTGGAATAGCGGTTCATTCACTTGACTTTCGACAATACAAGGGTTGAGGGTTCGAATCCCAGCCCAGCAATTACATCCTCCGGCAAGGCATGAATCCATACTTGCCACTCTCTAACTACGTGGAGGTGTAAATGGGTACCTGGCAATCGCCGGGGTAGTAATAATTGCAGGGTCCTCAGGAAGAACAGAATTGAAGCTGATGAGGCATCCCTGAGTAATCAAAATAAGAATAACTAGTAATCATCATTATTATTATTTTTTATTATTACCTTGTTATCGTCGTTAGCCGCTACTCTCTGTACAGCTTCCACCACCTCCACGGCGAAAAAGTTATAGTGAGCGGAGTAGTGGGAAGGGTCTTCCAGGGCCCTACAAAGGACCTTGACAATGAACTTGATGTTGTGGCTTGTCGTACTAAGATCAATGTTTTCCTCCTCGGTCAAAATGTAGGCCAGAATGAAGAGCGCCTGTGTAAAGGGATAAAGGAAAGGATATGACAACAATGGTTTGAAACTTTATATATTTCTTGTTTTTACCTTTTGAATATTCAACGATTCGATGAGTACTTGTGTTTGTGTTTTATTGCTGTTCAGCCACATCTGACCTTTTATTGTTTTATATTGTTTTATGATTTATTTTGTTGTTGATTTTGTTGATTAAAAAAAAAGAAGCTATTTCTTGTCATGTTCTTTTGTTTTAATTGCATTTTTAGTATATCATTGTTACTTTTGAAATTCAATAATTTCAATTAGTTTATTTTTCATCTTTGACATGGTCCCAAAATGATCGAGTCTGGTCACTATTCGGGCTTTTTACCATGTATCAATAAATATAATTATTGTATTATTATTATTATTATTATAAACTATAGCTGGTATGAGTAGAGTTTATTACGTCACCGCATATTGAGCTCGATTAAAGGTCGAAATCAAGGAGCACCGAAATAGTTCCATTAAATAGAGATTTAAATGTGAAAGAAAACTATGTATTGATATGTTAAGGTGCTCTCGATTGCGTGTCACAACTATTTATGTCGATTCGCTATGATTGAAACCATCTAGAATTGAACATAACTGCAAATACATTGAGAAAGTCAATTCAAGAGAATTTTTATTACACTATTGTCTTACCCATAGACGCCAGGGGCCAGTTTCTCGAATCCGCAATAAATCTTAGTTTATTAACATCCAATTGAAACTTGAGTTCATTTTATAACACACGTTACAACAAGATGTCAAAGACTTACTAAGGAAATATATGCTAAGTATGACGGTTTCGTAAAATTGGCCCAGGTTGAAATATATGTAGGCATATATACGATCATTGTATTATTACAATGATTTCAACAGGTGATGCATATGAGGCTGCTGAAAGTGTGCCTAAGTTAATTACTTGAAAGTCTCAAAGGTCGTGGGGTAGAAACCGATGCTGTCTTTACCGATTTCATTTTATTTTATTCAAAAGCTGAGAGCGAAATGTAGATTCATCGCTTTCCCCTTATATAAGTTGAATGAAAGCTCGATCTGAATTATTCAAATAATTGAATACATAATAAGTAAATTAGTGAATAAAGTGAATGAATAAATAAAATGATTAACTCATTAATTAATGGATAACCTTTGCACGCAAGATGTAGAATCGGCAATCCAAGAAGGGCTTGAGAAATTCTGACGCCTCGCTACTGCGAAAAACCACTCTGTTGTCAGGATGGTTTCTGAAAAATGAACAAAGATAACCCACGAATAATAATCTATATCCTGGTTATTAAATCGACGATATACAGACAAGTATAATAAATATACGCCTACTAACACCGGCTAATTGTGCGTTACGGTGACAGCCTATGGTGTAACAACGAGGAACATGAGCCCCCCAAAAAGGGAAATGTGAAAATTATATACGATAAAAGACAAAGGAAGAGAAAGAGGAGAGAACTAAATTCAATCAACTAAAACTTCGTATTGTCATAAATTGTCATAAATTGAACTCTCTCTCTCTATCTCTCTCTGTCTCTTTCTCCTTTCCCTCCTCCCCTTTCCCACTATTTCTCTCTTTTTGTCTTTCTTTCCTTTTCTCATTTTTCTGACAATGTGATAATTAATCATTAATAATTTTCTCCAATATGTATAGGTCACTCACCAATGTTAAGTACATGTATTTATAATAACAATACCATAATGGCATTCGTATTAATGTATCATTGTACATCTTGGTATTTTGTGCATTTTTGATTTTTACAATGCTTGACTAAGCTGAATCAACTTAATTCTCGTTCATATGCTTACATTGTTTTGTCATAAATTGAACTTTGGTTCCCTTTTTCTCTATTTCTCTCTTTTTCTCTCATCCCTCGTCTTTCTCTTGTTTTTTTCCTTCTCTCTCTCTTTCAAATTTTCTCTCTCTTTATCCTTTCCCTCTCCCCTCTTCCACTATTTCACTCTATATTTCTTCTTTCTTTCTCAATTTACTGACAAAATGATAATCACCGTGACTTTCTTCAAATATAAAGTAAGCTGTTCATTCACATTAAATATATAAAATATCAATTTTAATCGATATCATTATAATGTACTAGTACCTATATTAATAAACCATTTTATAATTTACAATCGTATTTGCAATCGTATTACAGTGCCAACGGGCGTTCTTTGAGTCACTCGTTAGCGTTCTGGAGCCCAGAACAATGGATTTGGTTCGCTGGTCCTATTGTTCTGTGCTGCAGAGTGTATTTTTCTGGGTGAGCTCGAGGAGCGCTCGCTGGTACTGCATAATTAATTAATTATGTATTTTTGAACTTTTAAATGATTGTAACCTTGTAGGGGTTTATGCAAGCTTGTTATTTTAACTTATTACTGAATTTTAAAATCCACTGTTTTTAATGAATTTGTATATGATACAAAGTGAACCAAGCACTGTTAGTCTTCGGACCTTTTTGTTTGGTAAATTTTTAATAAAACTGAAATTGAATTGAATTGAATTGAATTGAATTGAATTGAATTGAACCTCAAAAGAAAATGCTGCAACCGGCCCGCTCCAATCAATGGTCTTCTTCACTGCCTTATCCATATGTATGCATTTGGTCAACCACTCAGTAAGACTGCATGGTCCCCCCTCCACCTCCCCCCCCCCATAATGCCGGAGTCACTGGAATTGACAACCAAAGAGGCTCGTAAAGATATGACGCGGCAATACCGCGGTGGTTTTTTTAATTTATTTTTTAAATAATAACGTAAAGCGCAAAACACTTAAAGGCCAGGTTCATTGATTTTGAAATCGACTGAATTTGGTATCATTGTAATCAGAACATTACACTGAGTAAAACTATCACATTTGTGTAACTTGTAAATTTGTGCGAAAATTATAAAAGTTGATTAAACTTGACGAAATATCACCCCACTCGAGACCCCGAAAACATCGTAAGTCAGCTGATTTTTGAGTGACGTAGCACAATGAACAATTAATACAATGGGCCGCTCAGCTGATCGGTGCGCGATGCAGTTTGCGTGCAATTCACATGTATTGCATTGACTCTTGAGGACCGTACCCATTCTTACCCAACGTTGTTTACCTTCATCAAAGTCACCCTGAAAATATCGATATGGACGAAAACATACTTGATTTGAGTTTTGAGGAGATAGAAGAAGGAAGTACCTCGGACAGCGACAACGACAATGGAGATTTGGGAGATCTAGACCTAGAAGAAGATCTGGAAGATTTTGCCGAAGTCGATGGACAAGCACAAGCTGTCGGGGCAGCCGCAGTCGCTGCGTATCTACATGAGCCCGCATATCACAGCCAGGCCAGCCGGCCCGGCGCTTGATCGAGCTAGCTGTGAATCGCGAACCGGACTGATCTAAGTCTTCTCTCGACTTCCACTTTCCCCATTTATCTATCAAAAATCTAAACTAATCGGCCTAATCAGACATTTTCGTAATGAATATTTGGACAATTATATGTAAACTTGTCGCATATTTTGCCCCAGAAGAGTCGTTAGTTCAGCATGCAAAATGTCCTAGGCACTCCCAGATCCGACACATACACGCTGAGCTGCCCTCAGAATATGTGATTATTTTCCCGATTTTTATGGTCAAATGTGACGGTAAATAACATAAAAATCGAATACACATTTGTAGAAAGTATTATTTATTCAGTGTATCTCATTCAAAGTGCCTAAAATAAAGGAAATATCACAACTGGCGGTAAATATACAAACAACGTTAACCCATATCTAAAAATTGCAATGGGTATCCAACATTGTCCCGAATGTGTGATTGTAGGTTGTTCATAATGTGACGTCATTTTATCGCATGTAAATAACGCCGTCATTTCACTTTGTGAGTGGGTTTTGGAAAGGGTATCAAAATTGTAATTAATTTATTCCTCACAATAGTGAGGGCTTTAAAAGTACTTTAGTCATTTTGTTAATGTTCTCAGCAATCTGTAGAGGTGTGATTTGCCTTTTTTCCAAATTTCAATGAACCTGGCCTTTAACACACATTTTCTACCTTTTTAACATAGAACTAAGTGCAAAATATGCGCAGAACTTTATTGGTCGCACTTCCCATTCATTTTACACATTTAAACAGCGCGTCATATCTGAGCGAGCCTTCAGTCGTACCTGATGCAATTGTAAAGCAAGGTAAACATCTTCTTCAGCAACTCCCTCCTCGACATCCATTTGAGCTCTTCGTCGTCGCGATTCAGGGCCTCGACGTCGAAGAAGGGATCGCGCACCATTTTAAGGATTTTTGGCGCGACCATCTTGCCCATTTGGCGGCAGAGCTCAGGGCTATTCTCCGTAAAGCGTTGGGCGGCGTCAATGAGGAGGTTGAAAGCGATATAGAAGCGTGGGTGCTTGATCTATACAGGAAAGATAGATTTATAGCGGCTCGTGAACACAAGGTCCGCTGGGACAACGGATAAATAATGCCAAACACACACACACACACACACACACACAAACACACTCACATTCTCTCTCTCTCTCTCTCATCCACACACAGATACGTATATACACCGATACATACAATCATGTACATCCATACATACATATCGCCTTGTGTGCTCCGGAAAATGAATTATTTTGTAATTATTGATTATTATCATGATTGCTATTACAACAATAATAGTTATTATGATGCTTTTATCATTATCATTATAAGTGGTCGTATCATCATCATTATTATCATTATCATTACATTATTTATTACACACACACATATATATATATATATATATATACATACAATTATAAACCTCTCTTTAGAAATCTAGCCATCAGATTGGTCGAAATTGGAGACGTGATTTTATCCATGCCCGTAAAGAAACGAACAATGCCAGTAACGGTCAATAGATCATGAGTGAGATTCCCGTTGCCCCGGGTAACGGGAAAATAGTTAAATTCTGCTAAAATCTGCTGTTAACGCGTAAAAAGTTTCTTTGTGCGAGCGCGGATACCATACAGTGCAGTGTGTGAGCGATTCCTAAATGATCGTAACATTCAGTCAACTTTCCAGCGATGATTAACAGTGTCTAAGACCCCGTTTACAGTGAGAAAAGGGCCAGGGCCGGGCTGTAAAAAGGGTCTAAGATTTTCCGTGATGTTTTAACAATCTTTACTCAAGAAAAAGGATGAGGTAAGAATTCTTGGTAGATTTTTTGTGTGAGTTCAGTATATAAAAGATATATTGACTGCTTTAATATTCGAGGCCTAGTTGTTCACCGCCGCGCGCCTCAGGTTCATGGCAGGATGCAACGTCCCCTTGAGCCTATAGAACCAGCTAGGCCTCTCGATCATAGCAGTCAATATATCTATAATATTGGCTGCTTTGAGGGGCACGGAGACACACTATTGCCCAAGGTGATCTCGCAAATGTACATAGTGCAGTCTCGAATCGACCGAGGAGCTATAATTTAACCGTGACCTGAAAAATGATCCGTCAATATTTGTTTTATATACAGCATCCCCCCTCGTCAATTCTCAAATTTAAAACAAAACAAAATATGCCTGTCAGAGTGTATTCATTTGTAGAGTGAAAGGAAAGCATTACACGCGTTTCAATGCGCGCGTATCTATTGCTGACATCAGGGGCGGCGATTTCTTTTCATGACCGGGGGGGACGAAATGCGAGGGACGAGCAAAAACTTTTTTTTTTTTTGGGGGCAGAAAAATCTGCATCACCACCACTTGTTATGTAACTGCATGTAACCACATGTTACATGCAGGCCCCGCGAAACGTTTTTCAAAGTGGGGGGGAGGGGGGCCAAAGTAAGTATTTACGATCAGGTAGAGCAAAGCGAGCGAGGCAAGTGGAGCTCAAATTGGCGTGGGATCCAGGGGCAAAGCCCCGGCGGGGGACGAGGGGCGGAGCCCAATGAAGCTCAGGGGGTTCAGGCATTTAATTACGGTCAGATGAGCATCCAGGGTCCTGCCTTAGGGCCCCAGGTGGGGTCCAGGGGGTTGAGCCGTCGGAAGCTCAGAGGTTTTAGGCATTTAATTACGTTCAGATGAGCATATTTTGATACCTTATTTGTGACACTGGCATTAATTGGAGTCGGGTACAGGGGGCAGAGCCCCCAGAATCTCAGGGGTTTTTGGCATTAAATTACGATCAGATAAGCATCCGAGGGCCGCCTTAGGGCCCTTGGTTGTGTCCAGGGGGAAGAGCCCCCGGAAGCTCAGGGAAAAATCATGCCATTTCAGCAACATTTGTAAATCACTGGTATCGAATTAGAAATACACCATGTCTGAATTTTATTAGGGGGAACCTGCCCCAAAGCCCCCTATCAGTACGCCAGTGCGAGGGAGCATAGTGAACGAGAGGGGTGAAGGTGACGGAAGTGACTACCCCCTCATAGGTTTTTGAAGTTTTGTTGTATTAAATAATTACATTCATTAGCAAAACTATAGTATAACAGAAAACAAGCAATATACTTTTTTCACATTTCACATTTCTACAATATTTACATGTAAATTTTGAAGGATATTATGCGAGAGAGCGAAGCTCCCGAGCGAGAAGATTTTTGCATTTTTATTTGTCTAAACACTGCACTCTTGGGCCCTCGAGAGCCTAAAAGTGTGTTGCGGTCTTTATAGTGAGTATTTGCTATACATTTTGTGTGTGCACTTTTTCAAATTTTCCGGGGGGGGGGGACGATCCCCCCCTAAACAAATTGAGGGGGGGGGGACGTGTCCCCCCGTCCCCCCGGGATCGCCGCCCGTGGCTGACATGCACGCGCTACCATTGCGTTCTTGCTTTGTACGAGCTAGTAGAACTTTGCCCGGTCAATATTTTTCGCTATGATTTCAAGCAATCAGTATAGCAAAATTCATGCCTGCAGTTTGGACCAATCAGAGGCCTAGAATCATCATATGCAGTATATAAATATATAATTAGTTTATTCACACACACATACAGGAAAGATTGGCGAAGACCTTTGTAGATTATATCTTTCTCAGTAAAATCTTCCGGTCCAAACGTTATTTTAGCATCTCCTTACCTGATCATTGACGTATGCATCTGCATATCTTACTTCAGCCAACATATCTGTATAGATTTCGTTGAACCCTGCTTCGGTAAAGAAGTCAACGCACTCTTTATCCCGTAGATTGCTCAGCTCACAAAGGGACAGCAGAGTGTCAAGTTGTGCTCCAGATGATGGTGTTTTCAGTCCTTCCAGTGTCTTTTCTTGTATATTCTAAAAATAAAATGTTAAAAACGTAAAGAAAGGCATGATTGTCTTTAAAAAGAGGAACTTGAACATGAACTTGAACTTGAACAAGTGCTACCCCATACCTTAGTCACATCAATGGGACCGACAGCAGACCGACAACATACCGACCCAAAAAAGCAAAAAGAAATTGACCAATGATCGATAATTTTGGAATCGGTGTGGAGTCACTTTGGCGGTGTGACTATAAGCTTGTAAAGGGGATATCCATTCTAATACTAAGATGTGAGGAACGGGTCAGTGAAAGTGTAATATATGTGCAGTTAGAATGCAGTATGCAAGCGGAGACTATACTCCTCTGCACCCACATCCAATCACGATATAGGGATGCTGTTGTTATGCAGTATTACATAACATCCCCCTGTCCCTCACTGAGGAGAAACCCCTCATCTAGATGATGCCACATCATCACTTATTGTACACTCTCACTTGCCATATGTGGAGCTATAGAGTAATACACAGCTCTGAAACTATATCTCTGTGTCTCGTGTGATTTGTACTTGATTGCATATACAAGAACCCGCAAATATACAACAACAGACAATATTACAGAAAGTTTGAGCAGAATCCGATTAAAAATAAGAAATTGATGAATCTTGTAAAGTTGTCGTCTGTGCAACTCGAAATGGCAACACTATGATGTATTTTGCGAGGTCCTCTCCAATTTGCTCTGTACAGAAAATTTCATATTTTGTATATAATAGGGCAAATGGGAGAGGACCTCGCAAGACACATGTCGAAGAGTTGCTAATTTGTGTTTGCTTGATCGCACTTTCAAACATTCATAACTTTATAATTTTGTATCGGATTTTGCTTAAAACTTTCACTGTCCTCTTTCTATCATTGTTGGGTTCTATTAAAGTCAACTTAATATCAGGGTGGACTACCAAAGTTTAATAACGGCTAAACTCGTACTCTGTAACAGTGTACAATCGTACCTTAGCCACACCGACAAAGCGTCTCCATACCACTTCAAGACCGACTGCCATTTTTAGCTCGGTCTGTTTTTGGTCTCATTTCGGTATCGTTGGTATGACTGGGTCATACATGTTAAAGGCAGAGTCGTACTTATCTTATATCTAAATTGTCATTCATATAATTTTGATAGAACGTATTTCTTTATGAATTATGATCTCCACTGTTTGGAATAGTAAGGACTATATAAGGAGGCGCGATGGATCAGTGGTAAAGCAGTGGTCTCGTAAGTTGGAGGTCCCTGCTTCGAAACCATGTCAATGTGCTCGTCCCCTTTGGTAAGGCATTAATCCTCTTTACCAAGTCCATAGGACAGGACTTAAATTCGTCGGTCCCCTTGTTGCTTACTTACAAGCATACACCTGCTTTCTTGGCAGTCAGGTTTAAAAAGAAAAATTAAAAATGTTTTGCCCCTCCTGAGGCCAAGGTCGATCTCGATACGTCACTGAGTCGGCCTTCCTCTGGTGACAATGACCTATTACCGGATATAGTAGTCTGCAGGTACAGAATCTAACTTGACACTTAAACAAATTCTATATGGTCTTGAGCGAGGGCCTAGCACTGCCAGTCTCTTGCTGTGTAAATACAGGAGCAGCTAAAGCATGGATAAATTACAGAAGCTGTAGCTAGTTCGTAGGAATAACAATTTAGCGGCCGGGTGTACTAGAACTTGCCGTCTTCATAGTCTGTTAGTACAGACACTGTGCTATGACCTACGACTAACAAGGGTCTGCGCCTGCAAACTATTTCTGATTTTAATATTGTGGATAAGGATTTGACACCGCATATAATTAAAGGCTTACACCGTTGCCCATAAAGTTTGAATATATATATTTTTTTACCTCTTTTCATGAAGACTGAGAATATGAAAAAATATGTAAGGTTTTGAAAAGATATTTTGACCATCATTCATGCCATCGAAAAAAGTAAGGAAAATTTATTCTAACTTTATAGGCAACAGTGTAGTCTGCGGAGACACTCTAATTTGACACTTATAAACACAATTCAGTAAAGTCTTGAGCAGAAACTAACTCTGCCAGTCTCTGGCTATGTCAAATAAGAGCTAACAGATATAATATAGATAATATATTGGTTAAGGTAGACCGTGCAGTCGACATAGTCTCTTAGTTAATACACTCTGTTAAAGGGACTTTGTAACATTGTTAATAATTTCAAAAGACGCTTTTAGTATGGTTCTTTATGCATGACATTAATAATATTTATATAATTAACCATTTCTGAAAGTAGGAATTAAAAAGAAGATCATTTACGACTAACAAGGGTTTGTGCCTGCAAACTATACCGGATTATGTTGGATAAATCCTTGCTCACCTAGCTCATATTTCTAGGTACCTGCATATATTATATTTCTGAGTCAATGAGTAATCGATAGCGTATATTGATGGGTGACAGATTGTCATTTTATGAAGATTGTAATTATGCATGCAATTTTTTTGTAATGGCGATCCCACCACAAGCTTTGTGATTTTAGGGAATTTCGCCTGCTTCATACTATATAAATAACATTCTTTTTAATTCTAGGAAAGAAAGAAATGTTAATTGAATTGAATTGAAATGAAAGACATTAGAATTCATATACATGTACATGTATAAGAATGTTCTTTTAAATCTTTATGATCATAAAGATTTAAAAGACAAAATTAAAGGAACCATCGTGGCAAAATCAAAAGACGTAAGCGACGTAGTGTGTGTGTGTGTATCGGTGGTGTAATTGTTTTTTTTTTTACAGACGTGTAGACCCATACGTCTTCCCTAATTCTATTTTTGTTTAAATCATTCTTACCGCAATGTCTTCAAGGTCGATCTTCCCAGACCCTCGGAAACTTCGGCCATCTTCGGTAGATTTCGCCAGGTACTCGTGAAATTCCTTGAACTCCTCTGTTGTGAAGCGTGCTATATCCGGATGTCCGTTTTCATGGATTCGATAATGTGCAGGTCGCTCCCGCGGACTTCGGATGGGCTGGGGGTACTGCACTGTTTCAGTGTTCCTTGATCTTGTAATAGCCTCGCGTATAGGTAAACTCATGATGCTAATTTGTATAGGGAGAGTCTGAAAGAATGTGCTAAGAAAAGTGATATTAAAATCCTAACTGTACCAATCAAATAACTTGCTCAGAAGCGTTTCTCTTTTCTTTGTTGATGTCCACAATTATACTATTGTACCGACCTAATCCTGAGAATAATGGTGAAACAATGTAGTCCAGCTTGTGTTTTGTTAGCAGTGGCCTGCAAAGTGAAAATTCCTGAACTAGATTCTGACAAATCGAGAGTGGTCAGTTTTACGTGTCCTCCGAAAAAGCCCTAAAAGATAGTGTCCTGTCTGTCGGAAAATAGACGAGTACACTGGACAGTGTAAACCTACTGACCCGGCTATTTAAGCACTTCCTTCTAACCTTGAATTTGGCATTGTTTTCTAAAACTTTCATGGAACGCATACGCAAATCTGATAAACACTGTGCGTCAACTGTCCAACAATATCAATGGGCCTCCATGTACTAGGAAATTCGATGACACACAATAAGACTATACTGACGCAGGATAGCCGTGTTCACACGCGTGTGGATTTAACCCATTCAGCGGCTTATCAAAGGAAAGTATAATGCCAAACAAAAACACGAAATGGAAATTCTTACAAATTGTGTCAGCTCAAAATGCAGGCCAAACAAGAAAGCAAAACCAATCCAACTTTTCTGGGGCGGGGGTTTTCATTTTTTTGCCCCCAAAGTGACTTTTTAAAAATTATATTGATCGATGAAAATCATGCAAAATTGAAGCTGAGAGAGCCAAACAAGAATTAAAAATGGTAATTTTAAATCTTTTAATTTTACTTACTTGAATATGTATTATTATGTCATAAACATGTCATAATTTAACAAACCATTGAAGGGCCCAAGGGTGTGGTTTATAATGCGAGGAAGGATATGATATATATATATATATATATATATACATATATATATATATTGGTGAAATATATAGGCCTTCACACATGCATACAAAGGCACACACACACGCAGAGGCATTGGCACATGCACATCCGCCAACATGAAACACAATCGCAAATTTGTAAATGAACCTAAGAAAATGAAAACTGACTAGTGCAATCTCTTTCGAAATATTCAAACATTACATTTGTCTAGCGATCCGAACCAGATTTCCCTGAGCAAAATTATGGCATTTAAATAGCTCTGAGTTGATTGTCTATAATTTAATTGGGTTTACGTTAAAAATGTACACTTTATATGTTGAGCTAAATGTTGAACAAACAAACGAAGAACAATTATGATGTATCGAACTGATCTTAAGGGCTTAGTATTCATCTAAATCAGGACTTACCAATGAAAATATAAAGAATCGAGATGTATATGTGTGGAGACCCGACTTGGATTGAAATTCCTGCCAAATAAAGACCTGTTTATCACTGGGGCATCAATCTGGCTAATGAAGTGAAACTGGAGATGCATATCATAAATACACGCACACACAAGTACGTACGCACACAAAAACGCGGGCACATATAATATTTTATCGAGCGTGAACGGATAAACCAAAGACGTTTAAATATATATTTGTAGACTGAAAGCTGCCCGCGCGGAAATCATTACGCGAATGGGATTAGGCTCCGCCTCTTTTGGATCCTTTGAAAACGAAATAAGCGCCCTAGCCCACACCCCAGGCGGCATTCTTTATCAAAGAGGTTCGATCATACACAGTATGTCCTCCAAAGGAGGACTAGAACGAAATTTGTGACCTTTGACATGCCATAGGTTTTGCATTGGATGCATTATGGGAGCTTTGTCCAATTTGAAGGACGATTTTGGAGGGTCAGTGTTCATTCATGAGCAATGACGTCAACAATTTGCCAATTGTAGTTTGGGGATTTAATAGCTCTTAACAAACTGTTTTATGTAATAGATCGTGCTTAACACATTTTTTCCATTCCCACAATTCCTTACGGCATGTCCCCAAGAATCTAAAAAATGGCGGTTGTATGAACTATGCGACTTTTAAGCTATTCAAACACGAACGATGAGACATTTCCTTTTAAGTGAATTTCTATTCCAATAGAAGTTTGTCAAGTTAATCTCAATGAAGCAGAACATTTTCAGAGGAACATCGACATCGAATTGATACCACTTGATACCAAGAAAGGGAAGTAAAGATCCATTTTGTGTGAAGATCTCTATAATGATTGTGATGTTTTCGTCGTGGCAGTCAGTGGCCTCTATGCATAGTCACAACGAAAAAAACCTATTCCATCCCCTTTTATTTAATGTGACCAAATACTATTAACTGATTGAATCAACTCTAATTTAAGTCGTCGACGTTAAATTTTCTGGAAACAATCAGAAGTTTAACATAGATTATGTCATTTGGACACCTTTCATATTTTTAAAGTTTCAGTTCGTAGCTTAATTACGGGCTTAATTATCGACAATAATCAGTGGTAGATGTGGATCTGTTACAGAGACTGCGCAAATATCTCATTGCGATTCCAAAACGACGGGATCTTCTCACGCGGATTATGATTTATATTTTGCCGATGCTAGCCGGCTGTAACAACCAACAAGAAGTGACTCTGTTTCCTGAGCTGGCGCGGCTATAACTTACTTATAGCCTACACTTCAGTGTTAGATCTAGACTCTAGCCTATAGTCTTGATCTAACACTATATTGTACGCGGAATCTGGACCTTGATCACTATGGCTAATAAACTATGACACTTAACAGCATTTATCCCCTCATTTATGATGTTATCCTGTACCTTAAACTTTGCTTTGCGAATGTACTCATAATTTACTTTACTTTTATTTTAATCCAGCGATGCTATCGTAGATATCTTCTTCAGTGGTTATACATTATCCTTGTCATTTCAAATTAAATAAGTGGGAAAGGACAAAAAATGTGTGCAAACTTGCAATATCAGCTTATACAGCTTATACAGGCTCACAGACAAGATCATGGTGTTTAGACCAGTATTTGTCTAGTCTATTCTCAAAAGAGTTTACAGAAGTTGCTGAGATAACATATTCAGGAAGACTGTTCCACAAATCCACAACTCTGTCGTAAAAAAATGCTTCCTCATATCAAGCCGAGAGCACTGTTTGTCTAGTTTCATTTTGTGACCTCTTGACCTCCTCTGTGCCAAATAAAAAAGATTATGTTGTGTATCATATACTCATGTTAAATACTGAAAAAAACATTCATCATTTCACCTCTCCTTCGGTTATGAGCAAGAGTTGGTAATTTGAGCTTAGTGAGGCGTTCCCGATAAGACATATTTCTAATTAAATTAAATCCTGGAATCATTTTGTTGTTGCCCGCCTCTGCACACTCTCCAACTTCCTCTGTTCACCTAGTTCATATGGCGACCATATTATAAAATAGGTCCAATAAGACCCTTAAGGAAAAACAGCATTGTATCTGCATCAAGATTCACAAATGTCCTTCTAAACATTCCTAAAACTGTATTAACTTTCAAGGCTGCTTGGGAGGCTTGATCTTTGAAAGAAAATTTTGAGTCTACAAGAACCCCTAAATCCTTCTCAGCATGGACCTCATTAAAAGCTACTGTGCATGATTCTCTCTTCATGCGATATTCAGTTTGCATATTTGTATTTTGTTTCACAAGCTTAAGAACAGTTCACTTTTCAAGATGAAAACGAAGCTGCCATTTTGCAGCCCATTCTTCCGTTTTTTTACAGATCACTTTTAAGTTTAACAACAGAATCTCTCGTATCAGAACGTTCATACAATTTTGTATCATATGTGAACATTATAATATTTGACTTAATTAACTACATCTGGGAGATTGTTAACGAAGATTAAAAGGAGGGTCGGACCCAACACTGCCTTGCGGCATACCACTCAAAACTTTTCCCCAGATGGACTCCTTCCCACCAACCACTACCCTTTGCCGTCTACCTGTCAGAAAAGAATTCAACCATGAAAAAAGGTTTCCACAAATATTAAAGGGTTCTAACTTTACATGGAGACGTTGGTGAGGGATCGTATCAAATGCCTTCATAAGGTCCATATATATGGCATCAATTGTGCCACCCTCGTCCAACACTCGTGTCCAATTCCGAGTACCTTTAGCAAGTTTGTGACACAAGATCGGCCAGCATTTTCATGAGTTTACAAAAAATACTTGTTTAACTAACTGGCCTATAGTTTTTACTCTCAGTCTTACTAACTTTTTAAAAAACAGGTGACACATTAGCAGACTTCAAGTCTAATGGTTGCTGTCCGCTTTCCATACTTTTTTGAAAAAGTAAGGATATCGGCAGTGCTAACACATCAGCTAAATCTCTCAAAGGATAAGGATAAGGATGTAGATTTTCTGGCCCTGGAGATTTATTGGGCTTAAGTTTCGACAACATTATAAACACATCTTCAGACGTTATCTCAACCTGACTCAAGGGAGCGTCAAACAAGACCCATGAAGGAGGTGGAATATCCATCAAATCTTCCTTTGTAAAAACCGAAGAAAAGAAAGCCTGTAAAGGTTCCGCCTTTTCCTGGTCTGAAGATGTCATGTAATCGCTGATTTTTCACTCTGGTCTGGACAAGTCTAGACAGCAATTATCCACGCATTTATGATGGAATCCTGTACCTTGAACTTTGCTTTGCGTATGTACTTATACATATCAAAGTTCAAGGTACAATATGAGGGGATAAATGGTGTGTAGACTTTAAAGTCTAGACAGCATTTATCCCCGCATTTATGATGGAATCCTGTACCTTGAAATTTGCTATGTATACAGTGTGTATATACATTCCAATTAAAATGATGAAATTAAATGATTTAGGAAGATCAATGTTGAGTTTCAATGAAGGATTTGACGTACATAAATGTAGATTTGTCCAACCTGTCCAACCTATCAGACGTGGCATTGCCAGTGGCATAGACCTTCAAATGGGAAATTATAACTTGGTCTTGAGTCATAGTGTTAAACGTCCAGATTCAGCTTAGTTCGGATATAGCTAGACTAGATCTAACCCCACCGAAAAAGAGTCTCTTCCTAGTTTCCCAATCCTACACCCCCCTCCCCTGATTGTGCTCTTATGGTACTGTGCCTTGTTTGAAATATTTAGAAGGAAACAAAAACATATTTAGACAAATTATCTATTCTTATATTTTTATATTTCTAATGTCTTAATATTTCCTTTGTTTATAGTGATTTTTCAGGACTATGCGACCTCCTTTTTTTGTCTTTGTTGTTATTGTTGAGAATTCAGGATCCAACCCTACACATCACATGGGTATTTCTGTCTTACTCTATAAGGACATAAAAATACATATACACTGATAACTTGTACATGCATTCGATCCTAGCATGAAGCCCTCTTGACTAGAAGTCTGAAATTACCAATATTTTGGGGAACTGTCATCTTATGTTGCTTTATATCTTGTAATTTTCATTTCCTCTCTGGCTTTATTTTGGTGACAAATTACTGTGTTGCTAAACAGACCAACCAGTATTCACTCAGCACGATTATAAGAGACATTCTCATAGGCATTTATTTCTCAATATTGAACTCTATCAAACTATGATACAACTATGTTTTATAAAACAATGTTATAAGTAACAAACATCTACCCCTACATGGACCGCATGTTGTTGTATGGAGCAAATGTAAAACAAAAATATATATATATAATTTAAGAAAAATTGTTGTGAAAGTTACTTGTAAATTTTTTGGAAACGAATGTGAACCTATTCTATACACTTTAAAACAGGACCTATCACATAGACATAGGTCAAACAAATTTTAATGAAACTGATATGTAACAAATAAAGTTAGGAGGTACTATTTTTTATATATTTAATGTAGTGGAGCTAGTTTTTATATTATATTCTTTCTTCTCTCCTTTTGTTTTATTTGGCAGGTTGTCCCAGGAGGTTTGTTTACCATGCTTCGTTCAGGTTATAGATCGAGGATCATGAAAGTATTATTTATTTGTTGTAATGACACTAAATTAGGGATGCTGAACTGGATATTAAATTAAAGGGGAAAAAATGATGAAGGAGTCATAATAATAATGAAATTATTAAGAATATTGATAATAATTATAATGATAATAATAATAACAATAATAATAATGATAATAGTAGCAGTAACAATAACAACAATAGTTTCCTATGTAGAACAAAAAAATACTCATAAAACTCACTATATACTTGTGCTTTACCTAGTAAAACAGCATGTTAATAATTGATTTAATCATCTGGATTTTATTCTAAAATATTTAAATTTCTTAATTTCTTGCATAATCTTAAACCTGAAAAATGTGTGTTCAAGATACAGCAGCCCCTTCCCCCATTATGTTGCCTTAGTTTTACTGATGTTGTGTTGCATTTGACAAGATCATTATTACCATTTTATGTTGATAAATGACTTCATAAATGTTAATGAAATTACTTGATACCACTAATTTTTTTCTTTTCATTTTTATTTTGTGAAAGATATGTGATGATGATGGTGATTATAATCATGTAGGCACAAGATGTTTTACTCTTAAATTGCATAGCATGTCTTATGCAGGATTGGGGGCAGGCGGAAATGTAATAAAAGAGTGGGCAGGGCAAAAATAGAAATGCGATATAACAAATTGTCTACAGTGGAGAGGGGGGGGGGGCGGCAATGTTAAGTAAAAATAAGTCAATGCCAAACAGCATGGCCAATGCCAAACAGTCCGGGCACCGTCCGGAGCCCGCACGGTACCCGTATGGTGCCCCACGGGCCCTTTACGAGCTTTCTACGGCCTAACGGTCAGATGAAAACGCCGGGAGAATTGGGAGCAGCCAACTCAGCACCACGGCGCCCGTACGGCTGGTGAAAAATGTCCCAGCGCCCGTAGGAACTGTACGGGAGTCGGCCGGGCACCGGCCGAAAATTCCCAAAATGTCTGTTTTTACTCGTCGTACGGGCCCCGGAGTGTATATGTGAAAACCCCATATTAAGCTAGAACCCTCTATCGTCTGGAGAAGATGAAGGCTGCCGCCAGGGTCACGCTATTAGCAACGAAGCTGGTTGTCAAGGTGGAACCTCTATTGCAGAGATTAGACTCACAACAGTGGGTACAGCTCGTGCTTGAGGTACAGCCTGCGTTTCATTCACTCTTTTCATTCGTACCACAACTACGAGTCTCTAATGTACCAACGACTGTTTTCTAAATGGGTAGCAAAAATTCGAGAAATGGAAGCTAGAGGTTATGAAGAGTTAATTTTCCGTTCAAAGGAAAAATAATAAGAAAATGAAAATCATATACAGAGAATGAAATCTCACTCATCAACATCATCAACTCATTATCCTGCATAATGGAATTAGGCTCATTCATTTTATTTAAATAAAAAGGGAATCGCAGTTGCTCGAGAATTCGTGGTTGGATAAATCAATTTTGATTTACTTGTTTTTTAACAGTTTTATTGTCGATATCATTGCATATCATTATTATTTCCACTATTGTTAGTTTTTCCGCGTCAACCGAAATGTTCAGTAGGTGAATACAAAAGAAAGCTGACTTCATCCACAATTCTGCGGTTATTCGTTTTCTTTCCTGGCTTCGGGCTTGACAAAACAAAAAGCATTGAAATTAATATTATTTCTATCATTATTATTACTGTTGTCATTGGTAGCATTATTACTATTATTATTATTATTATTGTTACTGTTGTTATTATTATCATTATCATTATAATCATCATCATCATCATCATCAACATTATCATTACTATTATTATTATATAATTTATTTGTTATCGAATAAAATACCAAACAAGATCTGAACGAGGCTTTACCCGGCAGCGTAATTTTTTTTCCCACCGCAGTTCTGGACCCCAGTCTGAACTCATTTGCATACAGCCAATCAGAGCTCATCTAACAAGCTTTACGCATGCTAAAGATTTTACGGATGCGCTAAGCTCTTTACACACAGACGACAGCGCCTTGTCTATGTCAGCATGGTGTACGTGCATATAGTCATGGCTTGTAAATGTTTCATTTATGCTTGTCTAGCATGTCTACCTTTAGCAAATTTATTATAGATCTACACCTCTAATAAAATTGCTGTGAACAATTATTACTTTGCACTAATTATCATGCTTTATTTATATTTTATTTTTTACTTCTTTTACTGAGAACTATGAACATCACAGCAATTTCATAAGCTGATATTATTATGCCTTTACCAGTTTTAGAGGTGTAGATCTAAAATAAATTTCTCAACCGTAAAATCTTTATGGGGGAGTTGTTCTGTATGTAACAAGAATATTATCCTAAGATTGCAAAAAAAAGCAGCAAGAATTGTTGAAAAGAACTTTGAATTTAATGAAAGTGGTCTTGATATTATCAAAAGATTGAAATGGCAGGTATTAGAAGAAAGACGTAACTATTTTCTTGCTTGTACATTGTATAATTGTATCCATGGCTACGCTCCATTACGTTTGTGCAATGCTATTGACATATGGTATTTGATCGGCATCCAATGAATACAAGATTAGTATAACTCAATGACTGTTGTCCTTCCCAAACCTAATATTGAAATTTGTAAGAATAGTCTATGCTATGCAGGCGGCAGTATGGAATAACTTACCCTCTAATCTACACAATGCACAATCCATCGACTGTTTTAAAAACATGCCATAAGAAAACTAAAAGTTTCAAATTATGAATATTATTATCGTAGCTTCTGCTCCTCAGTGCTTTAAGTTTAGTTTGGTACTTCATGACCATTATTTTGTAGTGTGACAGAATTTGATTTTAAATAGATTAGTTGATTATTTGATCCCATAATTGTGTTTTTATATATTTAAATAAATATCATGTAATTTCTACTTGGTTTCTACTTAAGATTGTGGTCGCTAAATATTTTTATCATGACAGTTCTGACTATATAATTATGTATGATTAATTTATTTTGATGTTTTAGTGTAAGTTTTTAACATTCAGGACCAGGATGTAAACCAATCCTCTCTGATCTTGTTATCCTGATGAAATATGTTCAAATAAATAAATAAATTAGAAATGAGTCCCTAGATATATAGTGGCTTCGATGACGATAAGCCTATCTTTGATTGCTAGAGTAATTTTAACTTAGTGCTAAGTAATAATTTTTCACAGCAATTTCATAAGCTGATATTATTAGAGGTGTATTAGATCTATAATAAATTTGCTAAAGGGAGACATATAGTACACAAGCACAAAATGAAACATTTGCAAGCCTATGTCATGGCTATGCGCACACCATGCTGACTGACATAATCTGATATAGGCGCTGTCGGTGTATGTGCATGTGTACGTGTGTAATGAAAGAGCTTCGCACCGTATATCCGCATCCGTAAAATCTTTAGCACGCGTAAAGCTTGTTATTGACAAGATAAGCTCTGATTGGCTGTATGCAAATGAGTTCAGACTGGGGTCCAGAACTGCGGTGGGAAAAAAAATTACGCCCCCGGGATAGCTCCTCGGTCAATTCGAGACTGCACTATGCCGCTCGACTTTGTCTCGGGGCACAGTACATTTTCGAGATTACCTTTAGCAATAGTGTGTCTTTGTGCCCCTCAAAGCAGCCAATATTTGTACACAAGCGCGTAGCCAGGATTTTATTTTAGGGGGGCGGTAGTGAGCACGCGAAGCGTGCGAATCACTTACAGAGCGCGCGAAGCGCGCTCCCTAGGGGGGTTGGTGCGCGGAAGTTTGACGTTTCATTAAATTATTAGAGAAAGAAGCCGATTCGTTGTACCGTTCTCGGCTCTTAATCCTTGTCTGAATTCAGTGTCCCCCCTCCCGCGCGAAGCGCGGAAGCTTTGACGTTTCATTAAATTATTACCCTTACAAAAAAGTTTATAGAGAAAGAAGACGATTCGTTGTACCGTTCTCGACCCTTAATCCTTTATGAATTCAGTTCCCCCCTCCCCCCCCCCGCGAAGAGCGGAAGCTTTGACGTTTCATTAAATTATTAGAGAAAGAAGCCGATTCGTTGTACCATTCTCGACTCTCAATCCTTCTCCCGCGCGAATCGCGGAAGCTTTTCATTAAATTATTAGAGAAGATGACGATTCGTTGTACCGTGCTCCTTATTCTTCCTACGTCCTCTTCCTTTTTTTCTCTTCTCTTTCTTTTTTTTTGTTTGTTTGGCCGGCGTTTTTTTTTTTTTTTTGGGGGGACCGCCCCACTGCCCCTGGCTACGCGCCTGTTTGTACATATATATATATATATATATGTTTTAAATATATGTATGTAATAAATAATGTAATGATAATGATGATAATGATGATGATACTACCACTAAAAACGATAATGATAACAGCCTCATAATATAGATATATCGACTACTATGAGAGGACTTGCTGTTTTTATAGGTTCTCGGGGACGTTGTATCCTGCCAAAAAATAGCACTGTATGGTATCCGCGCTCGCACAAAGTAAGTTTTAACACGTAAAACAATGGGGATCTCATCAAAATGTTATCTTTTCCCCGGTACCCGGAATCTTTCGGGCATCTCACTCATGAACTATTAACCGTTACTGGCATTGTTCGTTTCTTTACGGGAATGGCTAAAATCACGACTCCAGTTTTGACCAATCAGATGGCTAGATTTCTAAAGAGAGGTATATAGTAATAATAGAAATCTAGCCATCTGATTGGTCGAAATTGGAGTCGTGATTTTAGCCATGCCCGCCTAACGGTCAATATATAGTTTTTAAAAATATGCCCAACGGTCGGAATAGTTAAATTTTGGTGAGATCCCCATAGGTTCACGTGTAAAAAGTTTATGCGAGCGCGGATACCATACAGTGTGTGTGCAATTCGGTCGCTTAGTGTGTGCGATTCCCGAATGATCGTAACATACAGGCAATTTTCTAGCGAAGATTTACAGACAGTTTCACAGATTTTCTGTGATCTTTACTCAAGAAAAGGATAAGGTAAGAATTCTTTGTAGATTTTTTTGTGAATTCGGTATATAAAAGATATATGGACTGCTTTAATATTCGAGACATGGCTGTTTCTATACTGGCTCTCGGGGACGTTGCATCCTGCCATGACCCTCGCGGCGCGCCACCCACCGCAGCGCGTCTCGGAGTCATGGCAGGATGCAACGTCCCCGAGAGCCTATAGAAACAGCCATGCCTCTCATAGCAGTCAATATATCTATATTATTTTTGTAATACAAATCATGATAATAATCATTAATTAAAAAATATTTAATTTTCCAGAGCACACAAGGCGATATGTATGTATGGATGAACATGATTGTATGTGTTTTGTTTATCGAAAATAATATCTTGAAGATAAATGATTTATATCGTTATAGCCTCGGTCAGTTTATGTACCAGTTAAATAATATTATCTATATAAGGCTTCCAAGTGGTACAATAAATCAGTGTATTTAATATATTAAGCGCAGTACCCGGATGACTGTTCAATATTATTTTCGTATTGCTCAGTCATCCGGGAACTTCAACAATCAGTATCGATATTACACGAAAAAAGTCATATTACCGAGGTAAGTCACATTTTGTTATTCCGCTAGTCAGCCTGATATAGATAATAATAATAATAATAATATTATATGGCTTTGTTTTTGTGTAATACAAGAATATATTGCTCTCGCTATGACGACTCGTTCAATATTGCCATAGCTCGAGCAATATATTCTTGTATCACACTCAAAGCCATCCAGTATTATATAAATACGCTACCCTCAGTCTTCAATTTAATATTCAACAAAAATAAAACTATGCACAAATACCCCACACGCCAATCTGACGAATTCCATCTGCCATTAATTAACTAGAACTATACTCGCTAAATCCATATTCACTTACGCTGGCCCGAAGCTTTGGACCATTCTTGATGATAGCAATCATAGCATCAAGAATGCCCCTAGTTTAAATTCTTTTAAATTTAAATTAAAAAATCTCTTCTACGTAATTATCGAGCGTCAGCTCTCCCTCATTCAATTTATTTCACTCAATAATATACTCTATTATGTTTTCATTCATTTTGTACTGCCATCCGTCATGTCCGTATTCCGGTCGGTCCGTGTTTTGTTGTGTGTGCTTATAGGGATTAAGAGTCCTACCCTCTTTCGTTCCTTGTCTCCCATCTTTCCCTGTCCCTTTCACTCCTTTTATGTTCTGTCTATCCGGTCTGTGTATTCGTACGTTTTCTTATTATTGATACACTATTTTTGCAACTATAAGTTATAGGGGGCTGTAATCTACAAGCACAGCTTTTCAGCAGTCCCCTCCATGACCAACCTGTTTTCTATGCCTGTTGTACACTGTAGACCAATTACAATTACATTGTTAAGTTTCATTATTTTACGATGTACAATGCAATCACATGTACTTTATTTTATTTTGTTGGAAATGAAATAAACGAGATGAAATGAAATGTATTAATGTACGTATCTGTGTGTGGATCTACAGTGGATGAGAGAGAGAGAGAGTGTGTGTGTGTGTGTTTGGCATTATATATCAGTTGTCCCAGCGGACCTTGTGTTCACGAGCCGCTATAAATCTATCTTTCCTGTATAGATCAAGCACCCAGGCTTCTTCATCGGTTTCAACCTCCTCATTGACGCCGCCTAACGCTTTACTGAGAATAGCCCCGAGCTCTGCCATTAATCCTTAAAACCGTGTGCGATCCCTTCTTCGACGTCGAGGCCCTGAATCGCGACGACGAAGAGCTCAAATGGATGTCGAGGAGGGAGTTGCTGAAGAAGATGTTTACCTTGCTTTACAATTGCATCAGGTACGACTGAAGACTCGCTAAGATATGACGCGTTAACCCGCCGCCGCAAAAAAAATAAAAAATAAAAAATAAAAAACCGCCGCTTTATGAGAAATGCGCGCAACAAAGTTCTGTGCATATTTTGCACTGTTTGAAAAGGTAGAAAATGTGCTTTTAAGTGTATTGCACTTACGTTATAATTAAAAAAAAAAAAAAAAAACCCGCCGGGGTGTTGCCGCGTCATATCTTAGCGAGCCTCGTTGGTTTTCAATTACAGTGGCTCAGGTATAATGGGGTGGGGGGACCATGCAGTCTTTCTGAGTGGTTGAAATGGGTATGAATATGGGTAAGACAATAGTGTTAAAAAAATTCACTTGAACTGACTTTCTCAATGTCTTTGCAGTTATGTTCTAGTCTATAGATGGTTTCATTCATAGCGTATCGAGAGAGATAGTTGTGACACGCAATCGAGATCGAGCACGCTCAAATATCAATACATAGTTTTCTTTCACATTTAATCTCTATTTAATGGAACTATTTCGATGCTCCTTGATTTCGACCTTTAATCGACCTCAATATGCGGTGACGTAATAAACTCTACTCATACCAGCTATAGTTTATAATAATAATAATAATAATGAAAAATAATTATATTTTTATTGATACATGCTAAAAAGCTCGAACAGTGACAAGACTGGATCGTTTTGAGACCATGTCAAAGATAAACAATAAATGAATCGAAATTATTCAATTTAAAAAATAACAATGATATATTAATACATGCAGCTAAAACAAAAGAAAATGACACGTAATGGCATTAAAAAAAAAAAAAAAAAATCATAAACCAATATAAGGTCAGATGTGGCTGAACAGCGATACAACACAAAACACCAATACTCATCGGATCGAAAACGTTCAATAGTTCAACAGCTCAAAAGTTTTAGGAAGTCCAAAAGTTAAATATTCAAAAGGTAAAAAGAAAATTCAAAAGTTTCAAACCATTGTTGTTATATCCTTTCCCCTTATCCCTTCACCCAGGCGCTCTTTATTTTGTCCTACATTGTGACCGAGGAGGAAAACATCGATCTCAATACGACGAGCCTCAACATCGAGTTTATTGTCAAGGTCCTTCGTAGGGCCCTGGAAGACCCTTCCCACTACTCCGCTCACTATAACTTCTTCGCCGTTGAAGTTGTGGAAGCTGTACAGAGAGTAGCGGCTAACGACGATAACAAGGTAATAATAAAAATAATGATAATAATTAGTTATTATCATTTTGTTCACTCAGGGGTGCCTCATCAGCTTCAATTCTGTTTTTCCTGAGGGCGCTATAATTATCATTAGCCCAGCGATTGCCAGGTACCCATTTACACCTTCACGTATGTAGAGAGTGGAAAGTATGGATTCATGCATTCGAACCCTCAACCCTTGTATTGTCGAGAGTCAAGTGAATTAACCGCTATTCCACGACGCCTCCACTTGTACTGACACAATGGCATAGCGAGTGTCCATTATTTGAGAAGGCACCGGAATGATTAGGGGCACCTGTCTCGCTCTGGAAGCTTTGGGGGAGGATGCAGATGGTGGTCCATGCATTTTCTTATCTATGTGGGCGACGGTCTTACTCGTAAAACGAAAGCCGAATTTATAAGGCTGCTGCTTGGGGGTGTTATACCGGAGTTGTAACAGGGTATTCTTCCTTTTCTAGTAATGTTTTCCCCTTCCCACTTTTCAAGATTTGTCTAGCATGGCTTGCATGACTAGTGAGGGAGCAATCTTTCTCGAATGAGCGAAGCGAGCGTTGGTAATTTGGAGACCTTTTAAATCAAAATCAATTTGACAGATAATGGTTGTGTATTATATAGTTTAGTATCAATTTGTACTATACACATCCCAGGTTCACCAATAATTCTGAAATGCGGTACAAAATGGCGTCTCAGGGATATTCACTACGGGACGCGGGACATGCGGACACGATTCCTTTAAATTCGGGACGTCTGGTCACACTGTACGGGATATTCTACCAATGGGACTTATCATAATATTACTACTACTACTACTACTACTACACCACAACTACTACTGCTACTACCGCAACTAATGATAATAATTTATAGTAGTAATGATAATATTAGATTTGTAAGGTGCCAAATCCACTTTAAACTAAATGCTGAAGGCGCACATTTCTTTTTTCTCCTTGAAGGATAAATTCATCGAGGCCGGTGTCCTTCTTCACCTTGTTACCATGATAGACGAGAATAATTCTAAGGAAGAACGCAACACCGCCCTCAATGCCTTGTGGGTGCTTTCATTTACAGCATTTAACAAGGACGCCATTTTGAATGAGAAAGGTTGCATCGACAGTAAGTTTTCTTTTTACATATGTACGGTTTTGCTGGACCATAGAAGAAGGAGAACTCGATTTTAGGGAATGGCTAAATCCATGAAAGAATAATACGTAAAGTCTGTAAAATTATAGATTGTAGGCATATTGATTATGCTCTTCAAAACACATGCGACATCCATAAACTAAGTTTGGTGAACAAAAATCAATTCGACATCATAATTTTTCATATCGATTTGAAGAAAAAAAAAATCGTCCTATTTCAACATTTACGTAATTTAAACTAAGTTTGGTGAACAAAAATCAATTCGACATCAGAATTTTTCATATCGATTTGAGGAAAAAAAAAAATCGTCCTATTGCAACATTTACGTAATTTAAAGAGGCCCCTACAGGTCCTACTATTTACTGAAGGGAGAGCAATTAAAGCCACTCTAAAAAAAAATCGAGACGCTTGAAACTGCCACTTTAATTAAATGAAGGCGCTTTAAACTGTTTTATTTCATGATCTCCGAGGAAGCATGTTTTTCATGATTTAATTAACGTATTTGAATATACACCCTGTATATGTTGTATATGTTGTATCAACTTGGAAAATGGCATTAACATCATGATTCATTTTGTCGTAACTTTTCAGTACATGGACATTTATCATCATCATCGTCATCACCATTATTATAACTATTATTGTTCTTATTATTATCATTATCATTACTATTATTATTATCATCATGATCATCATCATCCTTGTTATTCTTCTTAATATTAATCTTGATTTTGTTGTTCTTATTGTTGTTCTTTTTTGTTTCAGATGTGCTAGCTTGCATTGGCGTTGATGATTATACTCGGACCTGCCAAGCAATCCTATGGAATCTCCAAGACCAAGTCATTACAAGATCAGAAGTGGTATTTTTTTTTTACGTCTTAGCCCTCCATAGGCTATTTTATTGAGTCAAACAAAACATTTTACAACTCAATGAAATTAAGTCTTTCCTTAACTCAAAAAAACCAGAATACTTTCACATTTTTCTCCTTGTTGTTCATACAAACAAATGTTGAAGTGACTGCCATTTATTAAAAAATTGTTATACATACCAGATATAGAATGATTATATCTCTCGTCTTCATAATATTGAATAATTTTCTTCTTCAAAGAACTAAAATTTGGAATTTTGTTATCAAGCTTTTGAACAAATAGTTGATGCTTAATCAAAGTCACCATGCAATTTAAAGCTTCTTTTCTTTTGTCTTCAAAACCAAAAATTACATTTTCTTAATTAAACTCTATCTGTACTCGAGAACCTTCATTTATCTATTTCACCTTTTCATTCCAGATTGATATACTGATTTCACAATTATAAAAGAAATGTAAAATATCTTCCAGCTCTTTTTTTACAAAACGAACATTTATCATTACTTACTATTTTCATCTTATACAGTTGCTTGTTCAAATATAGAATCCTATTTACTATCTTATACTGAAAATATCTTTAACCAATATCTGGAGTAAAACGAAATATCATTCTAATATATTTTTTGCATTCTTGAACATTCAGGGGTATAATCTAAATGTCGTTCCCATTTCAGACACATTGAGGGCACACAATTTGTTTTTCCAAGAAAAGTTTTGTAAATATATTGACAACCTTTTATGTCATGTAGGCCTACTAGTATTTCGATATAATAATAATAATAATCTTTTAAAGTCCACTCCAAATTTTATTAAGTTAAACCGAAAATGAAAATTCTTTTTGCCCAATTGATCGTGAGCCCGGCAGCCACTGAGCAGCGCCAGATCGACATTGCTCTATATCCCCTTATTGTTGAACGCCAAACAAGGTAGCAGCAACAACTCCCATCTTTTAACGTCTTTTGGTATGACGCGACCGGGGTTCGAACCCACGACCTCCCGGTTGTGAGGCGGACGCTTTACTGACTGAGCCGATATGTGACGTTATTAGAGGATCTACTACATTTTTTCCACATTTTTCAATATGCATTTGATATCGACACTTTATAGCTTGAGTTACAGAATAATTAGACAAATAATTTAGTTTCAAGCAGAATTTTTGTTCACGTTGCTCACGAGACAGAAGTTTTCCCCTATCATCAATGATGCCTTTTTCATACCAAGATTGAAAAAATACAGATTTTTGTCCAATTTGTATTGAGCTATTTCTCGCAACGGATAAGTTTACCAATCATCTCCCTCTACACGACTCAACATAGACAGAGCGTAAAATACATGTCTTCAAAAAGGATTAGCAACTTTATGAGACAATGCCAAAAAAATATTCATCACCAAACCTTACTACAAATGGTTTTGTTAAAAATTATTGCATTAGATGATTAACATCATTACATATTCCTAAAACCATTTTTCAAAAACCATGTTAACTTTAGTGACATGTTAAAAAACTCGATATCTGGCATTTGAAGTACCCCTTCTTCATATGTGCCAACAACCTGTTTCCTACTAATTTTATCTGGCTTATTCTTCCATATATTATGGTTTTCATTAACTTAGCTGAAGGATCTGGGATTGACATAAAAGATGATTAAACTGTGGTAACAGTAATGATTTAGCAACTGTAATTTTTCCAAGAATCATAATGTTCCTTTTAACCCAAGAAATCATCTGGCGTTTTACTTTGTCAAAGATTCTGTCATAGTTATAGTTATAATCTGGTATTTTGTCCAAAAAAGTGGTAATTATGACTAGGGGCGGATCCAGGATTTTGTAAAAGAGGGTGTATAACATTCCTACAATATGCCGATAAACAAAACATTTTTTCCTTCTAATTCTGAGTCTGAGGTAATTTCTATGATAATAGGAATATCTAGGAAGGAGTTCCAGCGAGATTCCCGAAAATTAAAAGCTTGAGAGTTGTGATGAGGTCGCCATAACGTGGCAAACAACATATATAAATTACACTCTTATAATAAAATGCAAGTCAAGGGGAGAAAGAAAGATCAGAAATCCTACACTTATAAAGAGCGAACCTTACTTTTTATTTTATAGAAGAAGGAAGAGGATAAAGATGACAAACTGGAAGAGAAAGGTGGAGACGGCAACGGGTTAACATCACCCGAGACAGCTAACCCTGAAGTAGACCGCAAGATAACCCCGAAGAAACTTCCTCACGTGATGATCAGCTACCAATGGGATGTCCAGAAACAGATACTAAAGGTCAAGGACGTTTTGAAAGCGCTTGGATTCAATGTGTGGTTGGATGTGGAGAGAATGGGTAAATTTATGGCGACATATCTACATTTTTTTATTCAGGCATCAACCTCTTAAATGGAGAGGGTCGGCAGTTTCCATGTGCAGAAGGTCATAATTCACTGACACCAGACTAGACTTGGTGGATATAAATGTAAAAGTCTGCACACAGCAAACCCGTAGTCCAATCAAGAAATACCCTCCTTGTCTCTCTGAGAGTCTTCGGTTGAGGGAAATGTAAGATAATGGGTGAAATATGCGGAGCATTACATGAGGCCTGTTGGTCATAAAACGGAACGTACGCTAATCCTGGTGATTGACAACACCTGTTATTGGGTAAACACCCGAATGGTGTCGAATTGTGGCAAAGTGGCATCGTATTAAAAAATAAATGATCTGCGATTAATATTCTCAACTAAAATCCTCTCAAACATCAATGAAACGAAGAATATTTTGAAAAAAAATTCCCTTATCCATAGATGAATATGATCATCAGGCATTCCTCTTGATTAAGTATTATTAAATTATTATTATCGTTATTGATATCAACATCATCATTACTATTTAATATCATTACTATAATGGTCATCATTATAATATTGTAATTATTATTATCATTATTACCCTTATTATTATTATTATTATTATTATTATTATTATTATTATTATTATTATTATTATTATTATTATTATTATTGTTATTATTGTTTTGCCTTTACCTAGGAGGCTCAACTTTAGAGGTGATGACGAATGCTGTGGAAGAAGCGTGTTTAGTTATCATCTGCTTCTCAGAGAAGTACAAAGACAGTCCCGCTTGTCGAACAGGTATGTACTACAGTACTCTAAGTTAAATCGGGTAGGGGTAAATGAGGCATCTTAAATTTTGTAACCAAATTAATAGGAGTATCATAATTAGGTTTGGGAAGTTTGCATAAAATAGATCAGATGTATTTGTTGTTGGTTTGTTTGTTTGTTTTACCTGACTGCTAAAAAAGCATGTGCTTGTAAGTAGCAAACAGGGGACCGACGGCTTTAAGTCCTCTCCGAGGAACTTGGTAATGAGGATTAATGCCTTCCCAAAGCCAAACGGCAGTAGCGCATCGACTTGGTTTTTACGAGACTACTGCTCTACCACTGCGCCATCACGCCTCTTTGTAATTGGTTGGTTGGTTGGTAGTTGGTTGATTGGCTTTATTATATATATATATATATATATATAATAAGCAAATAATTACCGTTGGTGAAGGTGATGGGACAAACTATCACTTCCGAGGCGATCTGGATGTAGCTATCTTTCCTCAGCTTCGCTTCGGAAAGATAGCTCATACATTCAGATCGCCGAAGAAGTGATAGTTTGCCATCGCCTGAAACCAAAAGGTGATTATTTGCTTATTATATATTTAGAGCAACAAGTCATCAATTAACAGCTAGCAAACGGTGTACGATACGTACAGTGCATGCAGTATGGTGGTGTGACCATAGTTCGCGCGTGACCAAAGTTCGCGTACTAACACTAAAAGCGCTTAAAGAGTATAGCAATACGCAACGCACTTTTACTGAAGATAGTAGTACTATCTAAACAGTGTAACGAACTTTTCTTCTCTCATCAAAGATGGGCGAACTATCTTTCATCTCGTGATTTACTTTTGACCAATCGTAGAGCAAGATTCTTAGTATGTGGAATATAAATATATATATATATATATATATATATACATATATAGTCACAGAGAAGATGATGTTGATCGACGGAGGAGATATTAAAAAGGGACTCTAACACTCGAATACTGAAAAGACGTTGACACGTGTAAGGTGAAATAATATTTTGCACACGGGGCTTTTTTTTTCAAGTTTTATATAATACATCCATGCATACATACATGCATATTTATTAGATGCATATATTCAATCCAATACAGGAATTTTAGAGTGCCAATATAAAGTTGCCTAATCAAAGGCGCTCATGATATTTGGAAATTTATATATAGGCCTACATATATATTATACAAAAATTGAATGCTCCGGAAATGACCCGACAAATTAGGAAATTACCCGAGTAATGATATATTTCACCGAGGCCGGTGCAATGATGAGCTATAATTATTGCACAAGGGAATTGCACAGCTAGAGACCGACAGAGTTAAACTCATGCAGCTCAAGGTATTTTTTTTATTGAAATGTGATCAGGTGTCAAATTATAGGCTGTGCTGCAGACTGCAATCAACTGTCCAGCACTTAAACCGAATCCCGTTTCTCATTTATTTTCTGACTGAACAGAGGCAGAGTACACGTATAAGCTACGCAAGGATATCGTCCCTCTGAAAATGCAGACCGGCTACAATGTCAATGGTTGGTTGGGCGCGATGTTAGGGAACAAGTTCTACATCCAGATGAACACGCTGGACCTGGTCCAGGAGAACATTGGACTTCTGGTCCGCGAATTGGCCGACAGGGGGCGTTATCCGTCCGATGAGGACCAAGACGTGGACGATGTCTATATTCCAGGAGCCAGTCGTCCCATGCAGCCAGCTTCTCCGCCTTTCCTGCCGCCACGACCGGGCACTGGTCAACCAATGCCCCGTCGTACTTCACTTTACACTTTCTCCCCGCGTACAATGAGCCCAGTGCCTATTGGTCGCCCGGGTTAGTGAAGATTTTAAGTTTTTGTCGTTTGGTCAGATATTAATCTAGATTTGCCACTCTCCACCCAGGTGTATTAAATTGAGGCTCTGTAGGAATGTATCCCTTGAGTGCTTGATAAATCATGATAATAACAATGGTAATGATGACAATAATAATAATAATAATAATGTTGTTACTACTACTACTACTACAACTACTACTACTACTACTACTAATAATAATAATCATGCTAATGATAATAACAATGAAAATAATAACATTGTTTAGCCAGGGAATCTTCAACAACACCTATGCTGTTCTTTCTGAGGGATTACCCCAGCTATGGCCAGGTACCCATTTAAACCTGGGTGAAGGTTCGAATCCCAGCAAGGCACTAACCTGTACAAGACATGAATTCACACTTGCCACTCTGCACCCAAGTGTCAATCAATGGGTACTTGGTAATTGGTGGGTAAAATAATTACAAGGCCATCAGGAAGAACAGCATTATGCTGATGAGGACTCCGATATTGAGATTAATATTGTTATTAGTTTGTTATACATTGTTATTATAGTTTTCGTTTAATTGTTATTGCAATATCAATTTTATTATTATTATCATTACTATGATTATTATTATTATTTTTATTATCATAATGAGTTATTATTATAATTATTATTATTATGATGATGATTACTTGGTTCATGATTATTATTATCATTATCATTACTATAATTATTATTACTATCATTATGTTGATGATGTTGTTGTCATTACACAGATGAAACGATGCGGATTTATGAACATCGGCCCATGCTGACCTCACCACCGCCTCAACGAACAGTGGAACAAGTCCCAGTCTATGTTGAGAAGATTATAGCAGTACAAGCACCGGCCCCGGTTGTTCCAAAAACTGAGGGTGGGTGCCTTCATTTAAGTTCAGTTCATTTTTTTACAATAAAAATGAAATCACACACAATAGGAACAAACATGCAAATACAAATTAGTGAATAGAATGTAATATAAATGTGTGTGCGCGTGTGGATGTGGGTGAGCTAGTGTGTTTGGGGAATCAACTATGCAAAGGAATGTAAAACATTGAAATATAAGAAAGCTTCAGATACAATGTAAATCACATGTTGACGTCAATTTAATTATGCTAGATATAATACACCTAAATCACAAGAAACAAGCCCATAACCCTGTACTCGACCTATTCGCTACCCTAAGCGTGACCCTATATTTTTATGAATATTAAAGCCCGGAGAAATTGTCGCCGGAGGAAATGTTGGGTTACCTGCATTAAAAACATATTTTTTTTCCCTCAATTTCTAGGAGCTACATGTGTACAGATCGTGCAACAATGGGATTCAGGGGAAGTTGTCAATTGGTTACGTCGGAATAACTACTCTCACCCCCAGAACTGGTTCTTAGGCTACAACGGAGAAGACCTAATGGGACTAAAGAGGATTGCTGCGCAGGCTCCCGAATTCTTCTTTGGCAAACTGGAGCGGGATTTCGGCTTCAAGTCACTGTTGGAAATGATCCGTTTCAAGAAAATGCTTGATGATATAATTTAGTAACCTATGAATGAAAGACTAGCTTAGTGAAAGAAGAATAGTCAACTGTTGGCAATCAGAGCGTCCGCATGCAGATAAATTCCAATCGGGTTCCATTTTCATTACTTTTAGCTGTCCATACGGTAATTTCCATCGTTATGAACCACAGATAGTTATGTTATCTGGATAGTGATAACGCGATTTTACATCTTCACCGGTTCTTTTAATAGAATCGACTGGGGTATTTTTTTCCTTCTCAATAGGTCCATAGGTCTACTTATATAATAGTAATATTATCGGATGTTTTTTTTTATAGCTCACTTATGAACCCTGCAAGGTGCTAAAGGTAGCATGTTCTAGATAACATTACAACAGTATTTTTTTGTTATTGTCAGTCTTGTGTATTATTAGTTATAATCGTAACAAGAAATAGAAAAAGAAAAATAAAAAAGAAGAAGAAGGAGGAGAAGAAGAAAAGGAAGAAGAAACAAAATAAGTAGAAGAAACGTTATACATATGTTCTATCAAATGGTATTATTCAATAACCCATTTATAGGTTTTAAGGTATTTTCTTCGGCGTGTCTTATACAAGTGTAGCTCTTTAAACTGTCTTAGTATACAACAATTAAATATTGTAAAGTCATACCATTTGAATCCTATATTGTTGAGTTAATGACGTTCACCTATTAATGAGATTTACTTTTAGAAAAATAATAATAATGTTTGTCATGTTATGTATGTTATGCACTGTTATTTGAAATGAGAAAATGAATGAATCTGCATCTGATCAGAACTGAATGTCATCAAATATCAAACATTTCCATTTAATTTCCATCTAATTCTTTGTCAACTTAGGCGAAGAAGCTGTTTAAAAGTACAAAACCCTTTTTTGTTCTCATATTATAATCATATGTAGTGTAAACTATTCATGTAAACACCCCGATCAATTATGTACGGTGATGGAGTGGAATAAGTAATACAGGTTAAGATATTTGTAAAAGTAGAGAGTTTGTCATTTAAAATTTACATAGCGAGTATTACAGAAATGTTTTTTTAATTTCATTAAAAACAAATTCTGAACAAAGATCGACAAAAAATCTTCAGGTTCTGTATTTTTCAGACTGAATTTGTATTTATTCATTCTGTTTTCGCCATTCCATTAAGAGGGGGTAAGAGGGGCACATGTCCCCTCCTATAGTTCCGCCACAGAACAATGAATCATAATGCTATAAACACCATACGGTAGTTACGGTACACCTCATTTACTCTCTATTCATCAACCAAATAGGTGTACAACATAAATCATTACCTTGACTTGAAAAGGAGCACTTTTAAAATAACATTTGTTTGTTTAATGTGAAAGACCGGTATCAATAGCACGACCAACCCCTATCTATTGCGACATGGCGCCGAATTCAATTGACATTTTTACGTGAGAAACAGTGCAATTGATTGGGAGAGTTTGGCCAACCCGGTTCGAGTTGGGCACAATACTATGGCGATAAATCTTCAGGATCAGCGACAGGATGTGAGTGGTTTCTTTCCACTACAGCCTATTCTAAGACCTGATCATCCCCATTTTGATTCCTGCCCTTATTATTCTGACTATCTGTGTTTCTCTGCATTGTCGGCCTTCACTTCTGTATATCTGCACCGTGTTCAGAATGATCATCGTTACTCTCGCTTCCCTGTGGCTCGGGTCGGGCAAAGAACGGCAAAATTAGTGTCCCTTTTGTTATATATCTTGTATGGATTACTCGGCTTTGGTACACACCAACACATACTCAATAAGTTTAGTCCACACTGGTATAATTAACGATTCAGATATGATTTATTCCGGTACGCCCAGTAGCGTCCATCTTGTGGATAATCAGCAAGTCAACTAAATGTGACGTCACAATAGATTACATATTGTACGCATAAACATATCGATAATAAAAGTGATATCGATAATAACAATAACATAACATCCCATTTCTCTATAAAAAGAAATGTAACATTTCTAGGTTCTTTTTATGATCCTTCTTCAGCAATCAAATGACAAAAATAATAATATTTTGTACTTCTTTAAATTACAACAAGAGAACGGATATAGGTTCATATTACAACTATTGTCAAATGTAAAACATATTCTTGTGTATTTGTATAGACTGTTACTTTTCATTTTCAATAAATGATTTTGCATTTAAACACAACTGTGATCTTTGTTATTTTGTAATGTATGAAACATCCTTGAGTGAATATTGTTTATGATCACTGAAACTTAACATCCAAAATAGTGTCGTTTTTAATCCCAATACTTACATTATCATGCAAGAGATATAACATTTTTCTTTTCTCCCTTTAAAAAAAGTTATTTATCATATACAATGATTAAAGTTGTTGGCAATTAACACTACATCAATTAACCAAAACATTGTAACACATAACTAACTCAGTAATAAATTACTGTTCAACAAGTCGTCCTGGTGGTCTGACAATACGACCACTTCTAGTTGTGTGAGTTTTCGTTTGACTTGTGGTCATGTCAGGTTTGTCTTTTTGGTTTGTGTCATGAGTGTCTGTCATGTTCTGTACATGGTCAGCATGGTCAGTCACTGGTTCATCTGGGAAGTGAACTTTCTTAGTTGGCATGTTCAAGTCTCTCAGATGATTTCTGTTTCTTCGTAGGAGACCACCATTTGGAGTTTGAACCATGTAGGACCTTGGTTCTTTGCAAACGTCTTTCACAGTTACTGGATTCCAAAGTCCAGATCGCTGATCTAGGGCTGTAGCCTTCTGTCCTATCTGGAGGTCTCTTAACTCTCTGACACCGTGTTCGTCGTGATGTTGTTTCTGCTTCTTTCGCCTTTCCTCAAGCAGTTGGCGAATGTCTTCCGGACTCTGTATTTCACGATTGTTGGATGTAGGAAGGTTACTCCTTAGCGTTCTTCCATAGAGTATCTCTGTGGGAGATGGAAGGTTGCTATCTAGAGGTGTTGTTCGAAGACATAACATTGCCAGGTATATGTCTTCCTTGTTCTCCACACACTTGCGCATCAGGTTCTTGACTGTCTGTATTGATCTCTCAACAAAACCATTGCTTCTTGGGTAGTGTGGACTGGAGGTTGTGTGCTCAAATCCCCATGTTTTACTGAAGACTTCGTATTCCTGGCTAGCAAATTGGGGACCATTGTCACTGATCACCTTGTCTGGAATACCATGTTCACTAAAGATGGCTTTAGTAAGTTGAATGACTGCATCACTCGTGCATCTCCCAGTCACCTGTTTCACAAATGGGCATTTTGAGAAATAATCTGAGACAATCAGATATTCCCTGCCCTCGAAGCTGAACAAGTCTGTCCCAACTACTTCCCATGGTCTATCAGGAACCTTGTGACCGAGAAGTGGTTCAGGTGACTGCTTTCTCTGATGGGTTTGGCATGTGGTACAAGCTCGAGTCATCTCATCAACATCCTTGTTGATTCCAGGCCAATACACTGCAGAGCTGGCCCTTTGTTGAGATTTCACTATTCCTTGATGTCCTGTGTGGATCTGTTCAAGTATCTCCTTCCTGAGGGTAGGGGGTATCATCACACGATCTCCTTTCAGAAGAATACCGTCTTCCGCAGAAAGTGTGTCACGGCATGACCAAAACTGTCTGATCTCTTTCGGAAGATCACCTGGACTCTGTGGCCATCCTTCGATCACCGTGTCTAGCAGCTTCTTTAGAGTGCTGTCTGTGCTTGTGTTGAGTCTGATCTCTTCCAGCTTGGAGTTAGAATAGTGGATGGTGTGTACGGTCATGTCAAAATCCATTGTAGATGCCTTCATAGGGTTCAGACGCGAGAGTGCGTCAGCAAGTAGCATCTCCTTGCCTGGTCGGTACACAATCTTGAAGTCATAGGGCTGTATCCTAAGCATCATTCTCTGCAACCTTGGTGGAGTGTCAGAAAGATTCTTGTGTTGTATGTTCTCCAGAGGCTTGTGGTCCGACTCTATGGTAAAGTTTGATCCATACACATAAGTATGAAAACGTGTGCATCCAAAAACGACTGCAAGTAGCTCTCTCTCTCAATGTTAGCATATCGTTGTTCAGTTGGGGTTAGTGCCTTGCTTGCAAAGGCCACAGGCTTGTTGTCCTGGAGGAGAGCTGCTCCAAGTCCTCTCTGAGAGGCGTCTACCTGTACTACTGTTGGTTTTGATGGGTCGTAATATGTCAGGGTGGTGTGCTCCGTAATTCTGTCTTTTAGATTCTCAAAAGCCTTTTGGTGTGTGGCGTTCCATTGCCACTCACTATCGGTGTGGTTCAGGCTTCGTAAAGCATCAGTGTGCTCAGCCAGTCTTGGCATGAATGGGGACAGGTACTGTATCATCCCGAGGAATCTCTGAAGGTCCTTCACATTCTGCGGAGAAGGAAGTGCCCTTATGCTGGCTACCTTGTCTGGGTCAGGGTGCACGCCTTGTGCATCATAGTAGCACCCAAAGAACTTGACTGAAGGAATCTTGCAATCACACTTCTCAAGGTTGAACACTAGCCCATATTCTCTGGATACGTTCATCAGCTTCACCATGTTTCTATCGTGTTCCTCTTCATTCTTCCCAAACACGACAACGTCATCTGCTATGCCGATGGTACCGTCACACTGTTCCAAGATGTAGTCCATCTTCTCTTGGAATATGTCCTGAGAAACATTAAGTCCAAAAGGTAGCCGTCTGTACCTGAAACGGCCATATGGAGAATTGAATGTAGTTAGCAGACTGGATTCTCTGTCAAGAACCACACTCCAGTACCCATGACGGGCATCCATCTTGGAGAAAACCTTGGCACCGCTTAGCTTGTGAGTAATCTCTTCGAGTGTTGGGGTCTTGTGATGAGTGCGCTTGCACGCTCTGTTCAAGTCCTTGGGGTCTAAGCACACTCTCAGCTTCCCATTTGACTTCCTACTGACTGCTAGAGACGAAACCCAGTCAGTTGGCTCTGTGACTCTTTCGATGACACCTAAATCCTGCATCCTATCTAGCTCTTCTTTGAGCTCATCCTTCAAGTGGATCGGTAGTTTCCTGGGAGAATGCACCACGGGTTGAGCGTCATCTTTCAAAGTTACGTGAAACTCCCCTGGAAACCGTCCAATGCCTTTGAAACGGTCAGGGAACCTCTGCTGGAGGTCTTTCTTGTCACGGATAGGTAGGTGTGCTCTATGTCTCAGACCACAGTTCAGAATTACTAGCTTCATGCCTGTTGAACTTGGTAGACCTAGAATTGCTGGACTGCTAGTATCCACTATGTAGAAAGTTGTGTCCATCCAGCGACCATCATCATCACGTCTGCATGGAAAAGTAATGCATCCGTAGTGGGGAATACTGGAGCCATTATATGCCAGTAATCTTACCCGCCTCTGTACAATCTTGTCTCTATTAGGATGACCATCTTTGCCCATCAACTCGGGGTGTGTCTTCTTGAAAATTCTGGTTGGAAGTACATTTCCCTGTGCTCCTGTGTCCACCTTGACCTTGAGGGTGTGATCACCTGGTTTTTTCTTCAGGGACACGGATATATCTGCAAAAAGTTCATCTTGATTCTCTCTCTCTGGAATGCTATCAATGTGGATGTCCTCACTGAAACTGATCGTCTCCAGATAGAGCGACTCAAATTGTTCCTGTGCTGTGGCTTGGTCCTGCTCCTGACCTGGTTCCTGGTCTTGGAACTGCAGAGGATGGAAACTTCGCCCGTTTCTGGGAGTCCTACTGTGTGATCTCCGTCTGGCCTGTCCATCATACGATCTGGACTGTGGGCGTCCACGACCTTTGCCTTGCTTGTCGCTTCCTGCCGCACTAGGGGTCTTCAATCTACAGCACTTTTTCCAGTGGCCCTTCTTTCCGCATCCATTACATGTAGATCCATATGCAGGGCAACTGCGGGGTTTGTGGTTCAGACCACAATTTCGACATCTCAAGTTCTTCGCAGGATGGAAGATTGCACCAATGCTAGCCGTGCCACTTGATTCCAGAGTCTGCAAACATTGCTTTCCTGCAACTATTGCTTCATACTTTCTTCCTTCATTGAGAAGACTCTCCAGGCTGTATCCTTGTGCCTGGTCTAGTAGGTGCTTTTGATAGGCTTCAATGGGTGTTGATGAAACCACAAGTTCTGTTATGCGCTCAGCGAGCTCAGCATCCCGAAGTCACACAATTTAGCTTTATTGCGACAACGGTTGACAAATTCATCAATGTTTTCACCTGCCTTTTGTCGGTATCTCATGAATTCTAACCGATGTATACGAAAGTTAACTTTCACCTCAAGTTGAGCCTCTAGGATGTTCCATAACTTGTCAGGTTTCTCCTGGTCATTATCAGATAATCCTGAAGAATTTATTCTTCGCAGACCCTCGTTACCGATAGCTATCCTAATCTTGATGGCTCTTTTCTTAGGTTCATTGACTTCGTTGTCATCTAGACACAGTGTCATTCTCTGCTTAAACAATTTCAGCTCTTCTGCCAAATCTTGGCATTTCCAGCTCATTTCCGGATACCTAGCCATACTAATTTGTTGTCAAATAGCTAACATGCATGCACATCAACAGATAGTCTATTAGAATGAATTAAATTGTTGAAGAGCTTGGACTAACAATGTTCAAGATAATTTAGGTTGGTCCTAAATACTGACTCAACAAACTCAAGTCTCAATGACTGTTAATACTACTAGCTGCCATAATCATAGTCATACATGTACATGGATACATCAATTTATCTATGTTGAACTGAAATGCATAATGAATGATATCATTAATTATCAGAGACAGAGTAATAATACTGTAATAATAATACTTCATAGACTAGGACATACAGTATCTAGAATCTACAGACACAGTGTAGATTATTTCTTGATAAGTCTGAAAATCAAGGTTACACTCTTGCTTCTGGTCAGATCTAGACTCCCAATTGAATTCTTAGTTTTCATTGTCCTGGTCTATCCGTCTTGTCAATATCATGACGGCAGTATAACTCAGTCCACTCCAACGTAACTTAAAGTCAGTTGGCTAGAATTAGAAAACTCAGCTCCACATCTGTTCATCAGGCAGCATGCATGCAAAGACATATATTTGCTCATCACATCAGTCAACAGACATCAGTTCAACTTCAAGTAGATTCATTCGCTACAATCTCAGAAGTTAGACTAGACTAGTCTAGGGATCTAGTCCAGCGGTTATTGTTACCAGGTCCTGGGCTTATAACGTTGCGCTGCTCGCTGTGCCAGGACTCACATCTGATCCAGTGTCGGTTCACATCGATCCGTCCGCTGAAAAGTTAGGACATCAACTCACAGCTAGATCTACTTGTGTTGGGCCGACTGCGCTAGCTGCTCGCTTCAAATTCAGGAACTCTCGGCGTGTGTCGTGCATCACATTCGTCTGATCTAGCCTCTTAGTCGAACATTGAGGTTGTCAGGGAGAACGTCTGGCGTCATCGACACAAAAATGTTCATAAATCGGTTCTTCCCGCTGCCACCATGTTATATATCTTGTATGGATTACTCGGCTTTGGTACACACCAACACATACTCAATAAGTTTAGTCCACACTGGTATAATTAACGATTCAGATATGATTTATTCCGGTACGCCCGGTAGCGTCCATCTTGTGGATAATCAGCAAGTCAACTAAATGTGACGTCACAATAGATTACATATTGTACGCATAAACATATCGATAATAAAAGTGAAATCGATAATAACAATAACATAACACCTTTATATAAAGGGACACTAGGCAAAATCCATTGAGATATATATTTAATAAGGCTAGAGTGCGGACTCGTCATACGCGCCCGTGCAAAGCTCTGTGCGGGCATGGAGGGCGGTCCGCCATTACTGAGAAGGGCAAAACATCGAGAAATACCCGGATGTCCCATTCGAAACTGTGCAATGTTATGCTTTTTTCGGGTTGATTTATCGGTTTTCGAGTATGAAACGTAATAATTGTGGTATTTTGCATAATGCATGAACCCTACTCATGCCTCAGTCATGGTGACTGGTGTAGGTCAAGTTTAATTACGGGTGTTATGGTGAGGTAAAGGGATACAGAAAGCTATTTGTATTGCAGTATATCTACAAATACAATTTGGGTTCCTCTTTGTCAATCTACATCAGTTCGTGATTTCATGCAAAGAAAATGTTTATTTTTATTTTATACGAGTAAAGAAATATTTTTGAATAATTTAAAGTCAGAATGAGACCTAGCAGAACGTCACACAATGGCGCCGTTACTGTGCGTTACATAAACTTTGATATTATGAGTATGACATCAAATATTACTTGACTTCAACCAATCAGAATCAAGCATTTGGGACTTGTGTTTGATTTTTATATCATGATATCAAACAAAGTTTTATGCAACAGGGCCAATGTCTTTCTTATTCAGTTATTGGGACTGACAGGAACATGAGAGCCAGGGTTTATTGATTTAAAACGCTTTAAAGGTAATATATTCATTTTATGTTTATGGCTATTATAAACAGATTGATACTAATATAGATTTAGGATAGAGATGGATACGTAGATAGCTAGACACATAAATACATGGATAGATAGATAGAATATAGAAGGATAGGTAGATTTTCCCCGTATGTTGTGCACAGTATCTTGTTGGGTCGTTCGTTTTTCTGCCCTCCTTAGTAATGGCGGCCAACGCTCTAGGTCGGCACAGCAATTTGAGCGAGTACGCCCTCTAGAGTTAATATATATATCTCTATGGCAAAATCACACCAGGGCGCCCTCTGTTGGCGGGGTTCATTTCGGATGTGATTTCTGGCAGTTGTTGGTCTGTGTAGTCCCCCTCTGCCACGGACATCACTGCCTTTGGCATGAATCTCAGTAGAGGGGCTTGTTTCATCGTTGGACCATCTGTAAGGCTTTGGCGCGTCCGTCTTTTCAGATGAAGCGCGATCGCATTCTGGTCTTTCATCCTTCTCCTTCCTCAAACCAGTGTTGACCCTCTTTCCCTTCCCAATCTTAGCTATTTCGATCCTCTCTTTAAGAATCATATCCTCGAAGGCAGGATGCCCCTTTTTATTATGTCTTTCTTTCTTTTCATTTAACTCATCCCGTTTCACCTTTGCCTCATCCATTCATCGTACGTACGTCATTCCCTTGAATGGATTTGAAAATGAAATATTCGTTTTCCAGGAGGATCTGAATCCATATTTTTCTCCTTTTCAGTCTTTTGTTTGGGGTTAGAACTATTTTCTTCACCACTGGATTTCCCAGTCTTCTTCCTCTGAATTTTCTCTTGTCGTGGCGTTGGGACCCTCTCACTAAAAGAAGCAACAGACATGCCGAGCTTTTCTTGGAACAGCTCCTCTTTTTTGGCTTTTTCTTGTCTCCTCTTCTCCTCCCCCATCGTTTCCTTCGAGCTGAGATGACCTGTATAACAATAATGCATGGAGGAACTTCAGTCATGGGGAGATCGAGGTACAAGATAGCCACGCTCGGTAGGCGGGTCAAAAAAACAATCGCGGCTATATACCCAGTAGCTATTCCGTCGCACTCCGAGATGCGTGATCACACCTTTAGTTCCTCAGCGAATTGCCGGTCATCCGTGACCCGCAGAAACGCCACCTGGCCATTTGCGC
>CP137684.1:26433116-26649982 GCA_037976565.1 Mesocentrotus franciscanus
TCATTCAATTTCTTCACAGGCTAGTTTAATAAGAATAGCTGTATTTCTATAGATTGCATACATAAGTTGTTGCTGGGTAAGACAAACACTGGGCATTCCCTATTAAACTATACAACTCGTTATACATGTATATACATGGGTGTGTGTGTGTGGGGTGTGTGTATATATATATACATATATTTATATATATATATACATATATATATATATATATCACTTAGGAGAAATGCATATAATGTCAACGTTGTAATTTTATTTTCAAATTTTTGGGGGCGCCTCCCCTTCATAAATAGTATGTCATTGTAGTATATAATATATATATATATATAAATATATATATATATATAAATATATATATATATATACCTATATACATACCGACAAAAGACATCACATTATCACGAAACAGCGAGGAAAATGCCAACCCCCAAACACAAATATTTTGTTATCGTTGATATGTAAACAAGCACTTTTATGACCTTTGAACTTGAGCTGCAACACTATCAGTAGTCTAGAATCTGGCGGGTTCTTTATATTCCTACACAGTAAAACACACTTGATTCAAGCCGCCGAAGATGGCGTTATCAACAAACTCATAATTATGCTCACCAGCCCAGCCTGAGCCGGGCGTCCTAATTTAATGATCACGCCATCATCGGCTGGTGGCAAGTACGTAGGGGGAGGTAGCGTTGGTGTGGTGGAGATCAAAATTAAATAGGCCAGATTCTCGACTACACTATTAGGCGAAAGAGGTCACCATTGGTTCACGGTAATGTTGCAAGCTCAGTGGCGGACCTAACGGGCACAGGAGCGCAAGAAGCATGACACAAAATAAAGAGAGTTTTGAAGTTGGTTGGATATTCGATATTCATATTTAAAGTGTGAATTTGGTTGAATAGTCTTGATTTGGGCACCCTTTATTCCCATGGGCCAGGGCAAGCTAACTTATTTTTGGCTAGCCGCTTGCCCCAGTAAAGCCGTCAGGCTATTTCTATAGCCCAATATATTCATCGAGTACATTTCAGAAATTCCTTGAATTACCTGCCCGTTATCCATCTTGATTTGTTCACCTGTTAACCCCATGGGCCAGGGCAAGCTAACTAATTTTGGGTTGCCCAGATCGTCCTTGACCCGGTGGGCTAGCTGCCTGCCCGGTAAAGCCGTGGTGCTGTTTCTACACCCCTACATATTTGAATTACGAATACCGTATATCACACCAACTTTGAATGTGAATATCCAATATCCAACCAACTTCACGCCGCGCTAAATTAAAGGTCTTTACTAGAGGTACGCACGAGGGCGCGCACAGCATCTGATTTTGCACAACGCCGATGGCGCCGCTCAGTTGCTGAACAATGATTGGATCTCAATGTTATACGATGTATGAAAATGTGATAGAAGTAAGCGTCATTTCACAAAAATCGGCGTCATCGCACCAAATATCTGCCCCGTCTCACAAAAATAAACAGGATCACATAAAATGTTCACGGTTTCACATAAATCGGGGTCGTATCACTTTAAATCAGTGCTATCTCATATAGAATGGGCACCACCTCAGAGCAATTTATACACCGAGCCTGGCCAGTTTCTTTCAATTGGTCACAACATAGCATTTATTCTTTTGTTTTTGCGCTTTTCCAACAAAGCAGTATACGCCATATTGTGCCCAACTCGAATCGGGTTGACCAAACTCTCCAAATCAATTGAACTGTATCTCACTTAAAGAAAATCACTTGAATTCGGCGCCATGTAGCAATAGATAAGAGTCTTATCGTGCTATTGACACCGGTCTTTCACATTAAACAAACGAATGTTATTTTAAAGTAGCTGTGCGAAGATTTAAAAAAATAACTTTATTTTCATTATTGCAAAGGTGAAACTTTGATTGGACAATTTATCAAAATACAATGCTTGGAAATATTCGAAGTAATGATTATTATCAATAACAAAACGTTTAAATACAGCCCCGGCATAGCACCTAAAGAGCTCTCCGAACACTGCTGAGATGTGTGACATCACAGGTTGGGCATGATTTGCACAAGCTGATGAGGCTTCCCTGGCTAAACAATATATTTATCATTTTCATTAGTATTATCATTAGCATGATTATTTTCATTGTTATCATTTATTAATATTATTATTATTATTATCATTGTCATCATCGCCATAGTTATTACAATTATTTATTAAGCATTCAAGGAATACATTCCTACTGAGCCTCAATTTAATACACCTGTTTGGAGAGTGGCAAATCTAGATTAATATCTGACATTAACTTGAAATCTTCACTAACCCGGCCGACCAATAGGCACTGGTCTCATTGTACGCGGGGATAAAGTGTAAAGTGAAGTACTACGGGGCATCGTTGATCCGGTCGTGGCGGCAGGAAAGGCGGAGAAGCTGGCTGTATGGGACGACTGGCTCCTGGAATATATCATCCACGTCTTGGTCCTCATCGGACAGATAGCGCCCCCTGTCGGCCAATTCGCGGACCAGAAGTCCCATGTTTTCCTGGACCAGGTCCAGCGTGTTAATCTGGATGTAGAACTTGTTCCCCAACATCGCGCCCAACCAAACATCGGCACTGTAGCCGGTCTGCATTTTCAGAGGGACGATATCCTTGCGTAGCTTATACGTGTACTCTTGTAGAGCAATTAAAGCTCATCTTTGGCCACCGGCCTCGGTGTAATATATCATCACTCGGGGAAATTCCTAATTCTTCGGGTCAATTCCGGAGCATTCAATATTTGTACAATATATATGTATGTATAAATGTCCAAATATCATCAGCATCATCATTGGCGCTCTAAAAAATCCTGTATGGGATGGAATATGCACCTAATATAAATGTTAATAAATGTGCTCCAGTGAAATCAACCCGAGTAAAAAATAAAACATGTCCTTGGATTACCCCTGATACTGTCAAGATGATTTATAAAAGAGATTATTTTAAGGCTTAATCTGATTAATTGCAATCAAACGAAATTCATAAAGAATATCACACATTGAGAAATCGTATTACTGGTCTTATAAATACAAATAAACAAAAGCATTTTAATGATATCACAAATAAGTACAAAGCAGACTCCAAAAAACTTGGAAACAATTACAAAAGGTAACAAACCAGAATAATCATACAGAAAGCTGCAACCATGACTGCAATGACATCAATGATTTCTTCATTAATATTGGCAAAGAAATTTCCAAAAATCTTGTTCACAAAAATAATATAGATTCGAAACACCCTAAATGTATTCATACTTTCAAAAATAAAGAAATTCAAGCTTCAAAAATTTTGAACTATCTAAATTGTCTTGATAACAGTAGTCATCTTGATATATTAGATTTAGATACCAAATTAGTCAGGCTGGCAGCTCCCCTCATATCCGCATCTTAATGTTCGAGTTTTTAATGCTAGCCTCAAGTCAGGTGTAATACCTAGTGGCTGGAAGATTGCCCGCACTACCCCTGTATATAAAGGAAAAGGAAACAAGGATGACATCACATATCTCAAATGATAGAGAAGGAAGTTCAGTAACAATTATCTATCTATGCTGACGATGTAGTTATCTATGTATACTGGTGACAATATTCATAATGTTACTTTTAATTTATAAAATACAGTGAATGGTTTAAATAGTTGGTATAAAAGGAACCGTCTTAAGATAAATATAAGTAAGACCAAAACAATGTTAATTACGACTAAGTCATCAGAATGTCTTAACATTTACATTGACCATGAACTCATCGAGCAAGTCCATTCTATTTGGTATTTAGGTATTATCTTCCATGAAAACCTGAAATGAAATGATTATTTATGACAGTTTTGTAAGTCAGTTGCATACAAGATTTATTGCCTTGGGAAATTAGAAAATTCTGAAACATGACACTGTTGAATACTATATATAAATTTACTATTCAACCTTGTCTTGATTATGGTGTCTCAGTTTGGGGTAACTGTCCTAATAAATTGAAATTGCCCTTATTGACACCCCAAAAAAGGGCAGCTCGTCATGTAACCAGTAATTATTATTATATTAATACTTCTGGTCTTGACCTGATGAAAAATCTATCTTGGCAAACAATTGAGGATCGACGTGATTATTTTCTATCTACACTGATGTACTAATGTGTTCACGCCTTCACGGCCTTGCCCCATCCAGTTTATGCAATGAGATTGAAATGTATTTCGATAGACATGGACTGAATTCACGTAATGCTTATTCCCTTAATGTTGTGCCGCTTAAACCAAACATTCAACTTTATTGTCAGTCTTTAAAATATGCCGGTGCTAAAGTATGGAATCTATTACCAATAACTTTCAAAATTCTCAGTCTCTGAATATTTTCAAATTGTTGTACAACAAATCAAAATCGAATCCATTGTAATCACCCCAACCTTTGAGCTGAAACCTTACATTTGCATACATTTATATGATTGTATTTCTGTTATGTCTACTTCATATTGTTATATGTAGCCACCATTCATATTTAGAATCATTTTTGTTAAGGCCTTGAATTGTTATGTTACCATATTTTGTATTGCTTTGATCTATTCTGTATTTCACTTTGTTATACTTTGTTATTGTTACTACTTTTTATGTTATGTTTTTAATACCAGGTCCAATATGCAAAACAGATTTATTTATGATGTTGTGTACCTGTTTAAATATGTATATATAAATAAATAAATAATATTGATATATGTATATAACACTTGAGAAAAACCCTTTGTGCAAAATATTGTTTCACCTTTACACGTGTCAACGTCTTTTATTCGAGTGTTAGAGTCCTTTTAAATATCTCCTCCGTCGCTGAACATCATCTTCTGTGATATATATATATATATATATACGTAAAAATAACCCAACCAACCAACCAACTACCAACCAACCAATTACAAGGAGGCATGATGGCGCTGTGGTAGAGCAGTAGTCTCGTAACAAGGAGGTCACAGGTTTAAAACCAAGTCACTGTGCTACTGCCCTTTGGTAAGGCATTAATCCTCCTTCCCAAATCCCACGGTCACAAAGGTTCGTATGAATGATGCGTTCGTACGCATCTCCCTGTTCGTACGAGTTCCAGATTTCGTAGAGATTCGTAGATGTGGCATAGTTTCGCCTTCTTACGGAGTTCGTACGAACGCATTTTTAAATTTTCGTTTTTTTTCTCGTAAGAATGCTTTGAGTTCTTCTTACGTCAGACTTACGGCCATCTTACGAGCTTTTGTTCTCGCAAGATGGTCGTACGTGTAACTGACGGCATTCTCAAGTCATTCATAGGAAGATTTTACGATTAAAAAGAAATATTTTGTCGGGTTGCAAAAAAGCGCTGCATAAATTGCATAAATTGTGTACGTACACCTTACAAGCACCTTACAAAAGCCATACGAATATCAGTTCGTAAGGCGTTCTTACGAATATCGTAAGAGCTCTCTATGAACAACTTTAGGCGTTCTTACGATCATCGTAAAACGATGAGGCTTCTAGAATTGTCTCTCGACCCTACGAAACGTACGAAGATCTTCCGTGGTTCTTACGACGTTGGTACGGCCGCCTTCAGAAGAGAGGGTTTCGTACGAAGTTGAACAAAAATCTTGGACAAGACCATCAACCAGTCTGCGAACTTTCGAACGATCTACGAAGGCTGGTTTCGTACGTCCCTCTTAAGAAGATCGTACGAAATGATCTGAAAATCGTTCGTACGGCGTTCGAAGCAGGTCGTAATAGTATTTGTGACCGAGGCTTTACGTTCAGGGATCTGAGAAGGCTCTTTAAAAATTGCATTTAACGCCTTTCCATGATATCTATATGATTTTTCAGCAAATTATTTGTGTTTTTCAAGAGAAAATCTTTTCATCCATATATAATTTGTGTTTGTGTTTATCAGTGGTCGTGAATTTTGTTCGGGGGTCTACTTTAATTGTCAAGCAAGCAAAGCAAATCATAATGAAGGCCTCTTGATGTGTATTAATTATTCAAAAACAAATTCCGCTACTGAAGGTCAATATGCCATGTTTAAATCGGTTTATTTATGAACAGACATGCAATACACAGACAGCCTATGATTCTGGAAACGTCACAATGTTTTAAAATACAAACGCGATGATGAAATGAGTCAAAATATAATTATATGTAGTATATCAAAAGTAGTATTTTTATTATATCATATCACAATATTCATGACAGTTATATTTAACAGGATAGTCTACATTTATCCTTCACATAGATAATTTAAACAAAAACGGCTTATCTTCTTCTACTTTTTTCTTTCTTCCTTTTGTTATACGTTTGCTTGGGTACTTAAATGCATAATGTAAAAGTGGTTATAGAGCGAATAATTCCGCCGTTACATTCACGCGAGTGTGTGTGCGCGTGTGCCCTCATGTGTGTGTCTGTGTGTGTTTTTTATTGTTATTTATTTCCATATACATGTACATCATAATTGGTTTACATAATTTTGAAAGCATTGGTCACATTTATAAGTAGAAAAATGACAGAGTAGAGAAAATACGTTTAACTCTTGCTTCCAGAAGATTTACTTGTCTCTCTCTCTCTCTCTCTCTCATTAGAATTGTTTCGTTTAAAGAACGCTAACTCCTACCCTTCCCGGCCCTGGGCAACGATGACTCGATCAAACATATTTTAAGAGAAAGAAGACTTTGGAAGCCAGATGATGAGAGAAAAGTAAAATGAAAACCCACGAGAAAAAGGTAAAAAGGAAAAAAGAAGAAGACCAAGAAGACCAAAAAATAGAAAAGGTTTAATACAAAAAAAGAAAGTAAGATTCATGATATCAAGAGGAAGAATACAAATGCAAGGTTGTAGGAATGAAGGCTTAAAGATTGGAGAGAGATGACGAAAGATAATTCGAAGGAGGGAGGAATGGATTCGTACGTGAGAAAGAAGAGAGACGGATACAAACTAAGGGACAGATAGACAGAAAGGAGAGAGAGATAGAAAGATGGACAATAGAGAGAAGATACGGATTCAGTTAGAGATGTTGATAAGTATAGACCGAATAAATACATGCATAGGAATTACATGATATGATTATGAAAAAATCGTTTTACATTTCACCCCCAGTATTACGCCGAAGAAAACACAATTCATTAGAAAAACAGAAGATATTTTGAGTTTCATTTCGACTTATTATCAGCATCAACGTTGCTATGATAACAAGCCATTATTTCAGAACTTAATTAAAAAAACATCGGATTATTATTCATAAAAATACATAGACAATACTATACAGTCATGTTGATAAAGCAAAATTGTGAAAAATAATGGATTGAAGCGAATTGAAGCTTGTGAGTTCACTCGCGAGCGCGCGCACACACACACACTCACACAAACGCGCACGTGTATTCACATCACCCGCGTGCGAGTGGCACATTTCAGATCAATCGGATCAACCAGAAGAAAACAAATTCAGAGCAATTAACTGCCAGTTTCCAGCAGGCATCTTGACCTGTTGAAAGTGTATAAGTCAAATTTTAGCGTCGCATTATCTATGAACAGTGGACCTTTCCTGAAACTTCAACTGTGATTCAACATCTAACGCTGATTCTTTAAGTCGAGGGGTTTACACTTTTGATGCAATAGAGTAGCTTTGTCTATGAAAATATAAATGGAAGATGCGTCCGCTTTGTATCTCAAAATAAGGCAGGTATGTACAGTAATTCACACATTTCAGACTTTATCTTAAAAAAGTAATTTGTGGCCAAATGTTTTACAAGGTTTTCTCTACGTTATACGTTTTGTTCACATCCGCTTTGATCCCGTGCTGAATTCCACAATAGCTTAAATATACAGGAAACTTCATTCTTACTTAATTTTCAACGATTTTATTTATTTATTTTTTTAGCAGGGAATCTAATGGTTTAGTAACAACAATTGTTTTCCCTGATAAGCAGATTTTTCATCGAATGTCTACTATGCAATTCGGTTCTAGGACAACTACCCCCTGGACGACCATCCCCCGGATAACAACCCCTAGGATAACCAACCTCTAGGACAACTACCCTAGGACAACTACCGCGGGCAACCACCCTCTAGACGACTACCCCTAGGACACCTACCCGACAACTACCCCCAGACTACCCCCAAGACAACTACCCCATAGACGACTACCCCGGACAACTATCTTAGGGGTATTTGTCTGGGGTAGTTGTCGGAGTTAGTTGTCAGGGGCTAGTTATCCTAGGGAGTAGTTGTCCGGGGTAGTGTCCGGAGGTAGTGTCCTAGGGGTATTGTCCGGGGAAGTTGTTATGGGGTAGTCGTCCTAGAGGGTAACTGCCCTAGGGGGTAGTTGTCATAAAGGGCAGTTGTCCTAGGGGTGGTTATCCGGGGTGGATGTCCAGGGGGTAGGTGTCCGGATACGATGCAATTCAATTTAACTCATTTTGATTCAAAGTAACATTTACTTAGTTTCCATTTATTTTAAATAAATTTAAAAAAATGAAAAAATAATCAATTATGGCATGAACAATTAAACATAGAAACAGTTTTAATACAAGGAAAACGGCGTAAATGTACTTTCTAAAGGCATGTATGTTCGGGGAGCGAATTTTCCAATCAGGTAATTAAGGGCCCCTCTAACCCAACTTACTTAGCCTTTGAAAACATGAATACACCTCAACTTATTAATATTCCAGCCGAAGATTTTTCAGAAAATCTCTATATTGACCAGAAAATGATAATAACCATCCATTTTTCACAAATCTCACGCTTGCTAAGCTCCACCCCTCGAAAAAAAAAAAGTTGATACGATCACGTCGCTTGATGACGCATTTTACGTCATTGCAGTAATATCCATGTATTTGTCCTACAACTAAGGATCTTACAATCTCGTTGTAATTCATAATTAGGAATGAAGAAATGGCCAGAAGGACCTTCTAGGATTATCAATTGCATATTATATTTCGGATAAATGTCTCTTTTTTCGATTAATATCATAGTTTGCCTTTTTAAAGACATTTTAATGCCTTAAAATCATCATCCTTTTCACCAAGAAGTCGCGAGCAGACGATTTTTGCTCAGACTCATACCACAGTCCTTTCATTATTTTGCGTGCGCGTTCTTGTCAGCCTGACGTCAGTTTCCTTTAGAACACAAATTATCAAACGAGTGGGCAAAGAGTCCACGGTGTTTATTTTTATCATTATTTTTTGCATTCGTGCTTTACGCTTGCGGCTTAGTTTCGTTTATTCAATTCTATGGCTGGGATCTGCCGTATTTTCAAGCCGCCAAGAAATGATTGGGATGCAAAAAAAGGAGGAGAAGACTGTATGGAATGCAGCCGAGAAAAGGAAAAAATGAGGGTAATGATGACTTCTAAGAAAAATCATTGTCATATTCGGAATCTCCGTCAAAAACTCTTCTACATTTCTGTTTTTCAATTTTAAGCCCATTTTGATAAGAGGGGCCTAGGCCTTCAAAACGAAATCCAACCTTGAAAGCAAACTACCCTTATTAAATAGTATATCTTTTCTAAATGAACAAATCTTTGTTCAGTATTTAGTTAAATAGTGGGAAATAAAATTTACGTCTCTTCGGCTATACTTTCATTTGCCAAAGGGTCAAGATGAAATTCCTATCCATATTACACGTTGTCACATAAGAAGCAACACAACAGTCGCTCCATGGGAAGCAAGATATCACAATATAGATATATAATAACTTTGTTTTTTATTAATTGTGAGATCAATGACATCATGAATACAAGTTAAATGTCCGTTTTCAATAAAAAAAACAAAACAAAAACAATACACGGAGCTAAAAAGAAATGTTATGGTAGGTAATATTAGAAATACACATTTAAAAAATGTCTTTAGATTAGGTAAATGTATATGGTAAATGGGAAAAAGGTTATTGTACAAAATTTTCATAAGTAGTCCCTCTAGTGAATTTAGAATTGTTTTGACTGTTTTATAAATAAGAAATATAAATGTTACATAACTACATTTTCTATGTCTGTGGTTCTATAATTTCAGTTCATTTAAACTCCACAATAATCATCATCAGTTAATATATAATGGAATGAAATGTAAACGGTTGACTGGCATCTATTTGTTTTGTGCTATTGCCTTATGTTGGTGTAGTTAACTTACAACAAGAAATCTCCTTACATCTGTCTAAAATCTTGTTTCTTCCTATACACGTAGGAACTAAAATATCTTCATGATCATCTATCAAGCATACAGAAGAGTTCATATTATTTATTTTAGATCCCTTTACATATTAATCGAACTTTTTTTTATGAAGGCAAAAATTATCATTGAATTTTAAGTCACGTCTACGTAGCCCACGTAATTCATCACGGTTCATCGACTCGGAGGCCTGCCTGGACGACACAGAAGATTAATTAATTATGGTTCATGAGAATAAAGGCTTTTTGAGATATCACAATACCAGAAACCATCACGGTTTATCGCGGCCTGTCTGAACGACACTGAAGGTTAATTAATTATGGTTACATGAGAATAAAGGCTTTTTCAGATATCACAATACCAGAAACCATCACGGTTCATCGCGGCCTGTCTGAACGACACTGAGGGTTAATTGATTATGGTTCATGAGAATAAAGGCTTTTTGAGATATCACAATACCAAAAACCATCACGGTTTATCGCGGCCTGTCTGAACGACACTGAAGGTTAATTAATTATGGTTCATGAGAATAAAGGCTTTTTCAGATATCACAATACCAGAAACCATCACGGTTTATCGCGGCCTGTCTGAACGACACTGAAGGTTAATTAATTATGGTTAGATGAGAATAAAGGCTTTTTCAGATATCACAATACCAGAAACCATCGCGGTTCATCGCGGCCTGTCTGAACGACACTGAAGGTTAATTAATTATGGTTCATGAGAATAAAGGCTTTTTCAGATATCACAATACCAGAAACCATCGCGGTTCATCGCGGCCTGTCTGAACGACACTGAAGGTTAATTAATTATGGTTACATGAGAATAAAGGCTTTTTCAGATATCACAATACCAGAAACCATCACGGTTTATCGCGGCCTGTCTGAACGACACTGAAGGTTAATTAATTATGGTTCATGAGAATAAAGGCTTTTTCAGATATCACAATACAAGAAACCATCACGGTTCATCGCGGCTTATCTGAACGACACTGAAGGTTAATTGATTATGGTTCATGAGAATAAAGGCTTTTTCAGATATCACAATAACAGAAACCATCACGGTTCATCGCGGCCTGTCTGAACGACACTGAAGGTTAATTAATTATGGTTCATGAGAATAAAGGCTTTTTCAGATATCACAATACCAGAAACCATCGCGGTTCATCGCGGCCTGTCTGAACGACACTGTAGGTTTATTAATTATGGTTACATGAGAATAAAGACTCGTTCAGATATCACAATAACAAAACCATCATGGTTCATCGCGGCTTATCTGAACGACACTGGAGGTTAATTAATTATGGTATTATGAGGAATGATCCTTACGTGCAGGCTGTTGGGCGATAATTGCCAGTAAACAAAATCATAAGAACACTGGTGTCAATTATCAAGATACTGTTAACAATAAACAAAAAATTATCGATCCTTGAACAATATCATTGTCATAGCATTAAGGAAACCTTACCCCCAAAGAATAAATGTAGGTATTTTGACAAATGAGATGTATTCCTGAAAATTTGATATTTAAATGGAAATATTCTTGGCATTATGTGATGCCTTTTACCATGGCATGGGCGCAGCCATTTTCTTGAAATTGTGACGTACCAGTTGAAGTGGTACATGTATCATGCACCAAGCTTTAGTTGGAAACACTTTTTAAATCAATAACACAACCTTTACTTATAAATGAGGAAAAATCATAACTGGGAAAATAGAAATTATATTTTGGTGAAAAATATATAACAGGAGAACAATTGTAACTAATTCATTAAAAGAAAATTAAAATATAAAAGTTGACAAATCTTTTTCATTCATCAGAAACCTTCATCCCAGAAGAGCCCATGTTGTGCTGAAAAACTGTACTTTGTTCTTGCTTTAAGCCTCTCTCATACACTTTGGTCGGGAATCTTGTATATTAATGGGCAAGAATATAATAAATCTCTCAAAATAATTTAAGTTATTTCTTGGGGTGAGTTTTCCTTAGGTTTATTTGTGTACATGTAGGCCTATCATCACTTGTGTAAGTCTTTGTAATAGCTTTTATTCTACATGAAATTTTCCAGAGACTGAAGGCTCGCATCTAAATTCATGTAAACCTGTTAATACAATTTGTAAATATTTTTTGATAGGTGTACAATAAGACAGGTAAACATATTTGAATGTTAAGAGATGGGCGATTTCAGATGTCATTTGCATAAGAAAATGGTATATTTGAAATAGATGTATGCCAAAGTAGGGTCCAACATGTTTTTGCAGAGTGATACCAAATAAAACAAACACACATAATATTGAAGAAAAAACATTTTGATCACTATGATAAGAAATACTTATAGAGAAGGAATTGTAAAATAATCCAAGTATATCTTTTTACAGCATATTATATGGTGAAAACCTTACTACAAACCAAATGATAAATGTTTTGTTCAACACATTCTAGATTACCTTCTCATGCAGCAAATGTTAATTTTAAAAGTAAGAATAGACATACCCTCATCAATTTCCCATTCATCCAAGTCATCTTGGGTCAGGTAGGGCTGATATTAAGGCAGGTCTCTGCGGAGATTACTGAGACCAAGCTCGGCTGGACTTGGTGCCACCATGACGGGTACACCTTCCGGATGACTTTGTATTGTTTATTGTTGTCCTGTAGTGGACTGCCATTGAGCACAATTGCTCCATTTTTGGGTGCAGCACATCTTTACCATGTGTTTTCTTAGTGATCTTAAACTGGTGAGAGTGGCTAAGCTGCGATGGCCTGTTAATGTGAGGCTGGATCCAGTCAAGTATGTTGATTATGGACGTTAGTCGCTCAGTACTTGCATTTGGTTTGTTGTAAGGCTTTGGGATGTTGCTCAGTAGAGATGACGGTGTTGGAATATTTTGTTTGGAAGTATGTACTGATATCCTGCTGAAGAGTTGATCCACATCTTCGTGGGTATATCCTTTCATCAAAAATCCATTTTTCACCTACAGACATGGCATAGAGTGAAGTAAGGAAGTTGTACATAGAATTCAGCAAATAAAGATGCTACTACATATCACAACCTTGCTCATGTAATTCATTTAATGAGGAAGCACAATTTTGAAGATAACTGAAAATAGAAAAGGGAACCGTTTATCTACGAAGTTGTACTCGTTGATAGCTGTGTAACTGTACATTTATCTAAATTTTAACATCTGATAATTAATATCATTGCATTAATTTTCATAATCTCAGCAAATCAATTTTCCATACGCCCTGACAAATGCTCAACATTATCTTTTAAACAAATCAGGAAATAGGAGTAGGGCAAATTATACAAAGGTTGTTTTTTTATTACAACTATTGCGTTTTATTTCTATCCTTTTCCTGAGTTCTGAAATTTAAAAAAGATATGTTAATCTTAATTCTCTGGAATCATGTCCTTAACTATTATACGTAACAAAATCATTTTAAAAGTTGACCAAAAGGCAACTGACATCAAACGACCTGTGCAATTTTCTTTACCGATTTTAATGAGGATTTCTACATTTATTTTCAATTAGCCAACACGACTACCTCTTAAAAGGGTCGTTGCATTTACATGTGACACATGCATGAATGATATCTTCGCTTTCATCACATGTTTGACACAAGTCTTCAGAAATCAAATTCCACTTCATTGAATTTTTTTCTCACTGGTAACAAATTATAAAGTGCTTTAAGGTTAAACTCTCTTCGTTTGTTATCTTTCATATTAATTACATTCCGTTTAAATCAATCTGTCCAATCTTTATCTTTATCAAATTTCTTTTCCCCCAAATGAACAACACCTAGAGTTTAATTAATTGAAATACTGTTTCCCTGTTAATTTTTTTTTTACTTTTCACCGTTTTGTACTTCCCTTAGACAATGTTTTGGAATAGGTTTTTTTTCCAGTTTGCAAGTTCAAACTATACATTTCCTTTACCATGACTGTTTGTTAGGTTGCTGACAATTTGATCATTACGTTTAACAGTACCTCTACCAAGAATATCATTTACATAATACAATCCACTCTCAAACCAGTGTTTAAAAAACATAATTTTCGTTCCGAAAGTAATGTTTCGATTATATCACAATATTTCTAAATGAATGTTCTTTACAATTTTTCCCTTGATATTATACCAAGCTAGTAAATTAATGCAAAATTCTTTCCTCAAAACAGCAGTTTAGCAGTTGTTTAAAATTGCCTAACTGGTCAAACCAAAAGTTTGCCATTTTCTTCCACAATGTATCTGACTCATCCATTATTCTCCCTAACCAGCGTAACCTGAAACTCATTAGCTGTCTTTCAAAAGTCTTCATATTAACCCCTCCTTTCTTACGAATCTTATGCGTGTCAACCCTTCATAGTTTTTCAAGCTTACCCTGCCAAATCAATTCAAAAATTATTTGATCATTCTTTTAGCAAAGCCGTGTGGTACAACCTCAAACTTTGATAATCACCAAACTAATTTCTAGTGTTTACAAGTACTATACCAAACAGTGTTAAATTTCTTCTTCTCCAGTTATTCATCTGTTTTTTAGTAATTTTATTTTACTTTCCCACATAATATTCACAGCCTTTTCTTTATATTTGAAATTAATACACGTAGGTATTTTACTGGATCATTAGTCCATGACAAACTAAGACCTATCAAATTCCATTTATTATGTTCCTTACCAATCAATTGTTGTTTAATCTTTATTTAATTTTGGTCCTGCAACCCTCCCGAACTTTTCTAGTTCCTTAAGTATCATTCCCAAAGATTCCTTATAATTAATAGAGAAAACTGTGCCATCAGCATATTGTAATAGTTTTAATTGAAAGCTATACCTTTTGTTACTCATAGTTATTCCATCAATACCGTAATTATTGCGTATTTTTATTGCTAACATTTCTGCTGCAAGTACAAAAAGGACTGCCGAGAGGGGGCATCCGTGCCTTAAACCTCGTTGCAAATTATTATGTCAAGAAACCATTCACAATTACAGAGCAAACTGTGTGCTCATACAGCACAAAGACCCTTCAATTAATTTGGCTGAATCGGCAATGTCTCTGTGATGTAGTGGCGGACAACTTTCTCAATTGTTCCAACACATAAAATTACTAAAATTTCAATTTCTCAAAATAATGATTCAGGAGGATCGTTTCTCTTTAGAGGACCTATAATGATACGTTACCCATAATATATTTTGAGTAGTACCCCAAGGGAGAAGGCACTTAAGAGAAAACAGAACTCTATGATTTTTATACTATGACAAACGGGAGAGTTATCCGCGACCGCGTCACAATCCACTGAATAAATTGCCAATATGAGATTTGCATAGACTTAAGTGATCTCATATTTCTAACATTCATAACTTTCTTAGTCCGATTTATTTCAAACATCCGTCATTTATTTATCCTTTTTTTACTGCTTTCATAAAAATGAACTTATTACAAGGATTGGATTGCCCTTTAATTAAAAATACACATACAAATCGGGGTGCATGTGCACCCGCAACCCCTAAATATCGCTTTTTTATTCTGATATATAAGGAAAATAAAAATTAAAGGGGAATTCAGTTCCAAACATATACTGGTTACATTTCTCGTTGAAATTTTATTTTATTTTATTTTCACAGCCTCGCGTGGTGACTGGTTTCGTCATGTTTGTGTTAATGTTCACGTTGTCCATGATCCTACTTCAGGGAACAGGTAGGAACCGTACATTTAATGTATCTTCATGTAAATCCTAACGACACGTCGAGGAATAAAGATTTAGATCTATTAGTACAACTGCGTTTGGTTTCAAACAAATTGTTTTATTTCCTGTATTGATTAATAAGTAGAAACTTAATTAAATGTAATGTAGTGAAACCTGGGAGATTACACCAAACTAAATCTCCCGTATTTTTCTTTTTCATTCCATGTAATTATGATTATTGACCTTCCTGGTTCATTTCTTATTGAAACTGAATTGTTAAATCATGTCAAACCCAATGCATATTATTTTTTTATTTTTAAGAGAGCATTTCTTCCTTTATTGACTTCTGTTCCCTGCTCATCATTCTGAATTATGTGGCTGGTGCCTCCTCTATATATACAAACTGATTAGAGTATAAACGTACATATTATTTCAAGCATAGAAACATTTTATAATTCTCCTATTCATTTGAAACCTTACAGTTTTTTCCGCTGAACAGCCCTGTCCTGTCAAGATTTTGTGCCCAGTGAAGACGTTAGAAGGTGGGGAGGTTGTTCAATTAGTCTTAAAGGAGGTCATAAACTCAGGCATACCAAGTAAATTTGATGTACCCTCGGAGTTACCAAGATGGTACCACTGTTCTATACCAGGTAAGCCGTAGGTTCGGTACAACATCACTCAAACAGCACTTCATAACTTTATTCATATCAAGTATATTTGATTTTCCTTACGCGTTATCAAACATTTGCTTCTGTTTAATACCGGGGTAGAATTGTAGTGGTAATTATTAAAGGAAAGACATATTTATTTTAAGCACTATAGGACTTGGACAGCACTTTATTACCTCATCTATTCCAGCTATATTTGATCAAATCTTCTTAGTTGTCAAAAGTTTACTTTTCTGCAATGCCGGGTATGATACTCTGACAAATACAATTACAACTGCCCCTCATGGTATAAGCAAGACCTAGTTGAATTCTGGTGACGAAAAGGTATTTCAATTGAAAAATAGGCTTTTATTATATATGGGGGAAATGAGTCGCTGATATTTCGTTGTATTTTTTTACTAGAAAAACGCAATAATACAGATAATTATTATCTCTAACTATGTATTACCGTAATTCTGATACTACAGTTACTGCAGCTATTTGTTTACAAACGGTAGTATAGCACAACGAAAGCAAGTGGTACTGAAAGCAAAATGCATATCTATCCACAAATCATATTTGTATGTCATGTGGGAAAACCCATTATCACGGAAGTGTTAACACTGATTTTTACCTTATGACAGATTTTAATCAGGGTGGTTGCAATAATGATTTGAAGTTCTTGTATATCATCCAAAAGAAGACAAAATGTTTCGAGGTCTAGAGTTCAGACATCTTTCTCAGACGCGAATTGGCAGACTGAATTAAGCCGCCAAGCACGTAATAGACCGGAGGCCACGCGGCATGTAGCGTGCAAGAGAGAACCAAGATTGGGCCAGAGGATGCGAGAAACTATCTGGATCAAACACTCGCCCGACAACATGAACTGAACCGGGACGGGGCGCATATAAGCTGTCCAACATATACGACGCAGTAATCGCCAAAACGACAACCACTGGCGATCGGAAAATTGGCGGCTTACTTCAGTCTGCTAATTTGTTTCTGAGGAAGGTGTCTGAACTCTAGTCATCAAAACTGTTACAGGAAATGTGTCCTTTTGGATATGATACAAGAACTTTCAAATCACCGCTTCTATCTTCATTTGCCTTCATATCAAATATATCATTTATGCATGTCAGCTTACAATGTCCAGTTCACAAATATCGCAAACAATAATCCGTCTTACTTGTATGTATAATACTTGAACAAAAGGTACTGCTGACCGCTCTAGAGCTAATTGCCAGGCATGGTAACAAATAATGTATGCAAAGTGTAATCAATTTATGATGGTATGCATAGCAGGTCAATAACATAGTTACCATGGTTACTAGTAGATCTCGTGGAAAACATGAACTGTGACACTCTTTCCCGCTCAAAAGCTGACTTGTATATTGGTACTTCTATTAGACTATTTGTGATATTCCTCCGATAGTACAATCATTTTTCAACAATCTGAAGGATATTTTTCTCCATCCACATTCTGTACTATAATCGTATAGTTTTTAAGTAATGATAGTAATTATTGTTATTGTATTTATTTTTTCTCTTTTTTCCATTATTATTATTATTAATATTAGTATTATTATATATACTAGCAGGGCCCGTGGAAAATCCACGGGATTCTAGGGAGGGTGGGAGGGGGTTGTAAATACTTTAAAATAGATATGTGCTATCGATTTTTTTTTTTTTTTTTTTTTTAATAATAATTTTTCAATTATAATTATTATTATATTTATGAAAAAAAGAAGATATTTCTGTGCTAGATGATATTATTTCTATTCATTGTAGGCCTATAGGCCTACTTTTTATCATTTTATAATTTTTCTTCTTCTTTTCATTAATATTTTACTCGTTAGAATAACAACCTTTTGATTGTTGTCGCATCATGCTGTATCGTTTTGATTTTTTTTAATTTTTATCTGAATTATGTAATAAAACTTGAAAACTGGAAGAAAACAGTGAAATCAATAACTTGTAATCAAAATTGATGCAGATATTTTAGACTTTACTTTCGTTTTCACTTTCGTTATTTACGATTATTGTCGTCACTTCGTTCCTATTATTCTCACTATCCCTTTCCCGGATCCTCACTCTCGTTATCTATACGAATCAAGGGCGTCATTGATTGCACTCCGAGTTTGAGCATGGGGGACACAATATCATGTCACTCTCTATCTAGTTGTTCTGTTTCACGGCATGTACTTTCATTGGTGACCGGTTCATTTATTGTCTTTTTTATCTTTGACGTTTCATTAAATTTTTAGAGAAAGAAGACGATTGGTTGTACCGTTCTCGACTCTTAATCTTTGTCTGAATTCAGTTTCCCACCTCCCGCGCGAAGCGCGTAAGTTTTGACGTTTCATTAAATTATTAGAGATCGAGAGAAGACGATTCGTTCTACCGTTCTCGACTCTTAATGCTTGTCTGAATTCAGTTTCCACCCTCTCGCGCGTAGCGCGGAAGCTTTGACGTTTCATTAAATTAGTTTAAAAAGAAGACGATTCGTTGTACCGTTCTCGACTCTTAATCCTTGTCTGAATTCAGTTTCCACCCTCTCGCGCGTAGCGCGGAAGCTTTGACGTTTCATTAAATTATTTTAAAGAAGACGATTCGTTGTACCGTTCTTGACTCTTAATCTTTGTTTGAATTCAGTTTCCCCCTCCGCGCGAAGCGCGGAAGCTGTGATGTTTCATTAAATTATAAGAGAAAGAAGATGATTCGTTCTACCGTTCTGGACTCTTAATCCTTGTCTGAATTTAGTTTCCACCCTCTCGTGCGTAGCGCGGAAGCTTTGACGTTTCATTAAATTATTTTTAAAAGAAGACGATTCGTTGTACCGTTTTTTACTCTTAATCTTTGTTTGAATCCAGTTTCCCCCTCGCGCGCAAGCTTTGACGTTTCATTAAATTATTACAGAAAGAAGACGATTCATTTTACCGTTCTCGACTCTTAATCCTTGTTTGAATTCAGTTTCCACCCTCTCGTGCGTAGCGCGGAAGCTGTGACGTTTCATTTAATTATTAGCTGTTAGAAAGAAGACGATTCGTAATTGTACCGTTCTCGATCGACTCTTATACCTTGACTGAATTCAGTTTCCACCCTCTTGCGCCGCGTAGCTGGAAGCTTTGACGTTTCATTAAATTATTAGAGAACGAAGACGATTCGTTGTACCGTTCTCGACTCTTAATCCCTGTTTCATGAAATTTTTAGAAAGAAGACGTTTCGTAGTACCGTTCTCGACTATTAATAATCCTTGTTTGAATAAAGTTCCCCCGGTCCGCGCGAAGTCAACACAGAGAGAATCGAGAGAGAGAAAAAAAAATTAACCCCAAATCGTGGGGGGACATTTCCCCACCTGAAAATTCGTGGGGGGACGTGTCGATCCCCGTTCCCCAGGATAATTGATTGACGCCCCTGATACGAATATTGTTCTCATGCACTTCACTCCCATTATCATTTTGGTTATTTTCACACATTGCTAAGTTAATTTAGTCCTACAATGAAATAATATACAAATATACAAATATACAAATATACAATGACACTCGAAGTGACTCGAGGATCTAGCTAAAACTATTCGCATCGAAGGAACATCAAATCGTATTTTATTATCCCGAGGGCCATCGCGGCCCGAGAGAGAACAGTAACTTGATGTTCCCGAGTGCGAATAGTTTTAGCTTGTTCCGAGAATGAGTCATTGTATATTTGTTTTATATCCCTTCCACCTGTATGCCTATCATTCCTTGGACACTTCTGTAATAGCATGTACCGTACTCACATTCACATCACATTCAATAAAGAAATAAAAGAAAACAACAACTTATTGCACGGCTCAAACATGAAACATTGAAGGATCTAAAGACACGCTATATAGCCAGTATTACAGGTACAGCAGTAGACTGGCCCGACACCGCTGGAGTTGCCCGTGCGGAGGCATTAGATATTACGTGAGCTCGCTGAATTTACCTTCTCGTCAGTTATATGGTCTCGATAATTACAATCTATTTGCGTTATTATTGTTGTGATTTTAATGTAGTTTTCATGAAAAGACCAATAAAGCAGAAGCTTGGACTATGATTATGTTGGCATGGTTCACAGAATTTGTATAAATATTTTCAAAGTAAAGATTTTACGCGAAAAATCGGACGGTTTGTGCCAATATATTGCACCAGGCGCACGAATTAACTTGACTGTGTGTGTGTGGGCGTAGAACCAACATATTACGTTCTCGTCAGTTTGGCTGCTGCAAAGGCCTATATATAGCAAGATGCCTAACACGGGACAGGCCCAACCCGTTGCGCCTTGTACTTGCTACGCCACATGACTTGAGTGGATTGTCGTATGCTGTGTATTTCTCTGGCATGCCCGTAAAGTGCCTACAAAGCATATCATAAGCAAGATGCCTAACACGGGTAGGCCCGCTCTGTTGCAGCGTGTATCTGCTACAACACATTATAGAGTGGATCGTCTCTTAAAGTGTATCTCCTTGATTAGACAGAGGGCGGGTGCACGCCTTGCTGCCTCACTCTCGCGGGTTCGTCGCCTCCTTGCACGGACAACGCCGGCCGTGCTCTCGTCCGCTCGTCCTCCCGGGACCCCGAAACCACCTTTAACGACATCGACGGCGACCGCGGGGTCGACGTGGCACGCGGGATACGGGAGACATGCCTCGTATAATTGTGTCGCCGTTCCCGCGCCACGGCGAAGGGGGGCGCGGTCGAGGAAAGACGTTTTCATGAACCGTTTTTACCCCCCGCGACGATTTTGCGTATTAATATATAGACTAGCAGGGCCCGTGGAAAATCCACGGGATTCTAGGGAGGGTGGGAGGGGGTTGTAAATACTTTAAAATAGATATGTGCTATCGATTTTTTTTTTTTGTTGTTGATTTTTGTTGATTTTTTTTTAAAATAATTTTTAATTATAATTTTATTATATTAAAAAAGAAGATATTTCTGTGCTAGATGATATCATTTTTCTTCATTGTATAGGCCTACTTTTCATCATTTTATAATTTTTCTTCTTCTTTTCATTAATATTTTACTCGTTAGAATACCAACCTTTTGTTTGCTGTCCCATCATGTATCGTTTTGAATTTTTAATTTTTATCTGAATTATGTAATAAAACTTGAAAACTGGAAGAAAACAGTGAAATCAATAATTTGTAATCAAAATTGATGCAAATATTTTAGACTTTATCTTCGTTTTCACTTTCGTTATTTACGATTATTGTCGTCACTTCGTTCCTATTATTCTCACTATCCCTTTCCCGGATCCTTACTCTCGTTATCTATACGAATCAAGGGCGTCATTATAATCCGAGTTTGAGCATGGGGGGGGGGACACAATTACATGTCACTCTCTTTCTAGTTATGCTGTTTCACGGCATGTACTTTCATTGATGACCGGTTCATTTATTGTCTTTTTTATCTTTGACGTTTCATTACATTTTTAGAGAAAGAAGACGATTGGTTGTACCGTTCTCGACTCTTAATCCTTGTCTGAATTCAGTTTCCACCTCTCGCGCGTAGCTCGGAAGCTTTGACGTTTCATTAAATTATTAGAAAGAAGACGATTCGTTCTACCGTTCTGGACTCTTAATCCTTGTCTGAATTCAGTTTCCACCCTCTCGCGCGTAGCGCGGAAGCTTTGACGTTTCATTAAATTATTAGAGAAAGAAGACGATTCGTTCTACCGTTCTGGACTCTTAATCCTTGTCTGAATTCAGTTTCCACCCTCTCGTGCGTAACGCGGAAGCTGTGACGTTTCATTAAAATATTAGAGAACGAAGACGATTCGTTGTACCGTTCTCGACTCTTAATCCCTGTTTCATTAAATTTTTAGAGAAAGAAGACGTTTCGATCGAAGTACTGTTCTCGACTATTAATCCTTGTTTGAATAAAGTTCCCCCCCCCTCCCGTGCGAAGTCAACAGAGAGAGAAAGAAAGAAAAAAGGAAAGATTTTAACCCCAAATCGTGGGGGGACATTTCACCTCCTGAAAATTCGTGGGGAGGGGGGACGTGTCCCCCGTCCCCCCAAGATAATGGATTGACGCCCCTGATAGGCCTACGAATATTGTTCTCATGCACTTCACTTCGATTATCATTTTGGTTATTTTCACACATTGCTAAGTTAATTTAGTCCTACAATGAAAATAATATACAAATATACAATGACACTCGAAGGATAATGGATTGACGCCCCTGATCTGATAGGCCTTCGAATATTGTTCTCATGCACTTCACTCCCATTATCATTTTGGTTATTTTCACACATTGCTAAGTTAATTTAGTCCTACAATGAAAATAATATACAAATATAAAATGACACTCGAAGCCGAAGGGACTCGAGGATCTAGCTAAAACTATTCGCATCGAAGGAACATCAAATCGTATTATCCCGAGGGCCATGGCGGCCCGAGAGCTAGAGATCTAGAACACCATTGATGTTCCCGAGTGCGAATAGTTTTAGCTTGTTCCGAGAATAAGTCATTGTATATTTGTTTTATATCCCTTCCACCTGTAGGCCTATCATTCCTTGGACACTTCTGTAATAGCATGTACCGTACTCACATTCACATCACATTCAATAAAGAAATAAAAGAAAACAACAATTCATTGCACGGCTCAAACACGAAACATTGAAGAGTCTAAAGACACGCTATACAGCCAGTATTACAGGTACAGCAGTAGAGTGCTGCAGTTACGGCACAGGGTACGGTAAATTGCATGGCGTGAGCGCCGTGACTGGCACCGCCGGAGTTGCCCGTGCGGAGGCATTTGATATTACGTGAGCTCGCTGAATTTACCTTCTCGTCAGTTATATGGTCTCGATAATTACAATCTATTTGCGTTATTGTTGTTGTGATTTTAATGTAGTTTTCATGAAAAGACCAATAAAGCAGAAGCTTGGACTATGATTATGTTGACATGGTTCACAGAATATGTATAAATATTTTCAAAGTAAAGATTTTACGCGAAAAATCGGACGATTTGTGCCAATATATCGCAGCTGTCGCACGAATTGTCTCAACTGTGTGTGTGTGTGCCTAGCCTGGGCGTAGAACCAACATAATACGTTCTCGTCAGTTTGGCTGCTGCAAAGGCCTATATATAGCAAGATGCCTAACACCGGACAGGCCCAACCCGTTGCGCCTTGTACTTGCTACGCCACATGACTTGAGTGGATTGTCGTATGCTGTGTATTTCTCTGGCATGCCCGTAAAGTGCCTACAAAGCATATCATAAGCAAGATGCCTAACACGGGGTAGGCCCGCTCTGTTGCAGCGTGTATCTGCTACAACACATTATAGAGTGGATCGTCTCTTAAAAGTGTATCTCCTTGATTAGACAGAGGGCGGGTGCACGCCTTGCTGCCTCACTCTCGCGGGTTCGTCGCCTTCTTCCACGGACAACGCCGGCCGTGCTCTCGTCCGCTCGTCCTCCCCGGGACCCCGAAACCACCTTTAACGACATCGACGGCGACCGCGAGGTCGACGTGGCACGCGGGATACGGGAGACATGCCTCGTATAATTGTGTCGCCGTTCCCGCGCCTCGGCGAAGGGGGGCGCGGTCGAGGAAAGACGTTTTTCATGAACCGTTTTTACCCCCCGCGACGATTTTGCGTATTAATAATATAGATTTTTTTTTGGGGGGGGGGCTATTTTTTTTTTTTTTTACAAACAACGAGGAGAGCCCTATAACAAAAATTGGTTCCTACTTTAGAGTAAGATGGTTTTGGGAATGTTACTACTTCTAGAGGATAGTCCGGTAAGTCAATAATTGAAAGGTTGCTCTTTAAAACGCTAGAAATTCTACTCATACATGTTAGCCCCTCTTAAGGGCAATGTCTGGATGCTCGCAGCTTAGTGACCAAAAGGTGGAATAAATTGTTAAAGAATAAGTTGTTGTGAATGGCATAATTATGCATCAACAGATGTGTTGTTATGCTTTGAATTAATTCCGAATACACGAAGATTGTATGGCATTGCCTTTTTAAGGAGAGCGACGATTGAATTTGTAAATTTATAATGCTCTTTGCATTTTTCTGTTTTCTTTTTGTTTGTTTTATGGAGGGAGTGTACTTTTGAATTACTGATGTCGTTCTAGTGAAGGTTAAAAATTAATAATAATGATTACAATTAATGACGGAATGGAGCTTTCAGATTCATCAGAGCTTCCATATATATATATATATATATATATGTATATCTATAAGTATATATATATTAAATCTAATCAGTTTAAATTTTACATTAGGCCTACATGGAGAGTCCCTCGACAGGACTTTGTAATTCGTTGGATGGTGTGTCTTATGTCTTTCTCTTCATTTGCACTTTACTATCATTCGTAGACGTCACACCTCATTTAAATGTGCATGTACTTCATGCCTAGAAATATAATAAAGAACTAAATAAATGCTTCAATTTATTCATGTTATTATAAGAAATGTACAAATGAAAACTTCTCCGAACAGGCTTATTCCGAATGGTCGGGTAGCGTCGCGGTGCGTCGCGTTAACTTGAACGAGACCATTCGTCCAAAGCCCCGGTTTTCCCGAAAGGGTGCGTTGGGAGTGGCGCGTCGCGTCGCGTTGGCTGGAATGCGATCATTCGTCCAAAGCCCCCCTGGTTTCTTGAACTATTTTTTATTATTGAAACTGTTTCACACAAAATAACTACATGAAGTCAAACTCAGAAAGACACGAACGTGGACACACAAGAATGCACACACACATAAGCCCACACATACAATCATACAGGTGTTGAGTAAAAATACCAGAGGAAATAATGCCAGAGGTAAAAATGCCAGTGGAAAAAATGCCAGAGGAAAAAGCTAGATCCGCCCCTGGGACGATGTAAGCTAGTGTATTTCAGGTGTGTGTGTAAGTTCGATTGTGTTTGTATATTATACTATATAGCGGTCTAATATTATCATGAGAGGAGATGGTGATGATTTCTTTAATTAAGTATTATCAAATTTCCTTCCAAGGTATGCATCAGATTGCATTATTTCGAGTCCGGCGCGGATCAGGGGCAGGGGCCTTAATTGCCCCAGCAAAAAAAGAGAGAGAGAGAAAGAAGGAAAAGAAGGGAAAGGGAAAGAAAGAAGAGGAAGAAGAAAAAAGGGGATAAAAGAAGGAGATCGGGGGGGCGAAAGGGCCTTGCCTTCCAGGCTGTTGCCTCCTCCCCCCCATCAAAAAATTAGAGAGAAGGAAGGAAAGGGAAAGAGCAAAGGAAAAGAGGAGATGAAGGGAAATTTAAAAAAAGAGGAAGAAAGGAAAAGAAGGGGGATATCAGTTGCAATTTTCTCGCCAACAAGTTGTGAATCGGGGGAGGCCAAAGGGCCCTTGCCTCTCCCCAACCCCGCCAAAAAAAAAGAGAAGGAAGGGAAAGGGAAAGAGGAGAGCTAAAGGGAACAAACAAGAGGAAGAAGAAAAGAAAGGGGTAAAAGAAAGGGAGATCAGTTGCGATTAATCCCGCCAACAACGTGTGGATTGGCCGAAAGGCCCTTGCCTCCCTCCCCAGCAAACCTAAAGGAGAGAGAAGGAAGGGAAGGGAGAGGAAAAAAGAGAAAGAAGAAAGTTAGGGGAGATCAGTGGCGTACTGACGCGGGCTTGGGGGGCTGCCCCCAAATAAAATTCAAAGGTGGTTTATTTCTAATTTGATACCGGTGATTTACAAATGTTGCTGAAATGACATAATTTTCCGAGATTTGTCCTCACTTTTTAGTAAATTATACTTTTTTATGCATTTGTTGGAAATGACAAATTCCTAAATTTACAGTCAGGCAAGAAATATGCTTATTTAGAGGCCTACATGTCAGGGCCCGCGGAACGGCGGGGCTCGAGTGCCTCGAGCTCCCTACACTTTTGTGAAAAAGTATATTAGAGAGAAATAGAAAGAAAGAATAGTGACCTGCCAGTGTCACAAAATAATGAGGTATCAAAATATGCTCATCTGACTGTGATTAAATGCCTAAAACCCCTGAGCTTCCGGGGGCTCTGCCCCCTGGACCCACTCAATGGCCCTAAAGCGGTCCCCTGGATGCTCATCTGACCGTAATTTATTGCCTAAAACCCCAGAGCTTTTGGAGGCTCTGCCCCTTGACCCCACCTAGGGCCCTAAGGCGTGCCCCTAGATCTTACGGTAATTTAATGCCTAAAACCCCTGAGCTTACGAGAGCTCCGCCCATTTGGACCCCATGCCAATTAGTGACCTGCCAGTGTCATGAATAAGGTATCGAAATATGCTCTTCTGACCGTAATAAATGCCCATACCCCTGGATCCGCGCCTCCCCGTGGTGATCCGCTCCCTCGCAGTTGTGCCACGCCCCCAATCCGTTGACCGTATACGTACCACTTTATTCCTTTCGACGCGCCTGTTTACACCATAATATTTATTTAGATTTTTTAAATTGTATTATTGGTAAGTTTAATGGAGTTCCTGATGTGAATGCTGCCCGACCATCACTAAAATTTGACCTAACCGGGCATCATCTTGTAAGTCCGGCACAGTACATAACAATAATATAATTCATTCATGCTTAGAGGGGTTGATCCCCAAAGAAGGACGGAGCCCCAGGCTTCTGAGGGGTCACCATAGAGTTGAACGGCCGTGCCCCTAGACTTCATTTATGCTCGGAAGGGCTCCCAATTAATGGTGAGACATGCAGAGCCTCCGGGCTTCAGAGATATGGAGGGGGCTTTAAATAGATGGGCAAAGTACCCGGTCTTATGATATGCTGAGAGGGGGTTCTCTAAAAAGGCGGTGCCCCTAGACTCCATTCATGCTCGGAAGAGATGGACAAATGGGCAGAAAGTGCAAGATTGCCCCTGAATTAATCAAGCCCCCCCCCCCATTCCATCCCATTTATATAGAACCTGTCTTAAGCAAGCCCCCCTGGCTACACCAATCATAAAATAATTATAGTTCGCTTTTCTCTTTGTAATATAGAACCGGTATTAAGCAAGCAAACACCCCCATTCTCTTCCCCATTGGCTACGCCATTCACAAATGAGAGTTTGTTTTTCTTTTCACGTTATTAAGCAAGCACCCCTCGGACCCCCTTCCCTCCCTTGGCTACGCCAATCAGATAGTGTAGTTTGTTTTTATTTTATTTTTATTAAGCAAATATATTTTTTATCTTGATTTAATAGAGCCTCATTAAGGTTACGCCAAATAAAGCTCATGGGACTGAGCTCAGCCGATCGGATCAACCGATCCGATCAAGGTCAGATTAATACAGCATTAGCCTACGGTTTACCACTTGGCAAAAAAAAGCTTAAAAACTTCTATATTCTGACCTCAAGTCTAAAAATGTTTATGATTGCAGGGCTTAATTGACCTGCTTGACACATGATCATGTGCCAAATATGAAAGTGGTTGATTGAATAATAAAGAAATTAGAGCCTAGTCTATGGCTATATATGAGCTTCCCTTGCTTGGGCCTGGCTAAGGCCTTAGGGTTAGGCTAAGCCTGGCTTAGCCTTTAGGCTTCAGTTTAACTTTTATGCCCAAAAGAGTCGAAATACGCTTTGGGGGGCAACAATTCTGGACGCGAGCACAAATAAGTTCTGTCCACTACAATACGTTGTAGTTCTTTATTGATTTTGAGCTAAAAAAACCTCTTTTTGACGAAATAATCGACGAAAGGAATTTAACTTAACTCTCTACATCAATCTCTCTCAGCTCGCGATCGATATCGATATCCACCAGTATACGTACGCGACGTACGTACGTAACAGGCGCGCGCTGTTGGCATGGGACTCTGAACGCGTACATTTGGAATAAGCCCCCCGTATGTGCCATTTGGTCGCGTTATCTGACCTGACGCGCCCCAACAATCCAACGCACCCTTTCGGGAAAACCAGGGGGGGGGGCTTTGGACGAATGGTCGCGTTCAAGTTAACGCGACGCACAGTGACGCTAGCCGACCATTCGGAATAAGCCCTCCGAACAATGTGTTAACGTTTTAAATATTTAAGTGTCAGTTTCAAATTGTAAACTTATGGCGTCCGGTTTCTAAATCGTTATATGCACATTGTGTGGTGTAATTTCAGCGTGTTTATCGAACCCCTGTCAACCAGGAGGAGCCTGTGAGGAAACAGATAAGGGGTTTAACTGCACCTGTCTGGATGGCTACTATGGAGACAGATGCGAATACGGTAAGAGGAGGAAATTAATTACAGCAGAAGGTTTGAATGATTGTGATGGTTATTTTACCTGACTGCTGAGAAAGCATAAATGCTTGTAAGTAAGCAACAAGACGGACGACGGCTTTAGGTCCTCTCCGAGGGACCTGGTAGTGAGGATTAATGCCTTACCAAAGGGCACTAGCGCATCGACTTGGTTTCGAACCCGGGTCACCTGATTACGAGACCACTGCTCTACCAACTAAGCTATCGCGCCTATCGAGAGAGCGAGAGAAAGAGCGAGAGAGACAGAGACAGATAACAAATAGAGACAGAAGCACAGAGAGACAAGGAGAGACACAGAGTAAATGACACAGAGACTGAGAGAGAAAGAGGGACAGAGAGCCAGAATCTGATATTGATCCTTGCATGATGTTAATATATGTTTGGACACGTATTATTTTCTTTTTCTTCAAACGTAAGGATTGGCTTACAGGGATGTCAATCGTTATATTGTTGCGCAATACATTTTATTTAGATAACTTCATCCATTCCTTGAGACTAGTCGGTGGAAGTGAAAGCGAAGGAAGAATTGTTATCACATCTCGTTCTCGCTCTACAACCTACATGTTATTCCATCAAGTAAACTGGTCCAGGAACGCTTCCCGGTTAGTCTGCAAGTATCTAGGATATGAAGGTAAATGCTTTATCAAGTTTACAGTCCTGTATTGTGTTTACTTATCTTTGTCAGGTCCATGGTTATATCCCAGTCACCCCAAGGAGACGGTCATCTGATGCAGCTTTTCACGAAAACATCATCAGTACATGTTCGCCGACAACCTATGAAACGCGTGTATAAAACTTAACACGCGTTTCAATGCGATGTCGGTGAGCTTCGTGAAACAGGTGTGCTTTCGTTTATGGCGACGACGGAACCTACGACGGTAACCTAAAATGTGACTGTATCGTAGGGTGTACAAAGTGTCCGACCTGCAAATTATTCGTTTCGTTTTTCACGACTGCAACGAACTGGCCAATTGATCACGTGATCACCAACTTGATCACCTGACATGCCTGATCAAAAATCAAGTTTGCCTGCGAGAAAGTCATTCGTACAAGGGCCCTACAGAAAATGTGGCAGTACGTCGTTGTTTTCGGGGCGACAGTATAACACCCCGAAAACCGTCGTAGGTTTTTGATGACCGACGAACCTCCAGTTACCGGCATGCGCAGACGGGTCCAATACCTAGCTTTACCGTCGCAGGCTCCCTCGTCGACCAAAACGAAAGCACACTACTACTGCCATGACCGACAACCGATTGAACAAAATGTTACATTACCCCCCCGAAGGGCCAAGTTTCGGTAGTTTTGGAGTCGATGTGGAGTCAGTTTGGCGGTGTGACTGAGGTATTTACTGTCGGATTTTAAAGTTCACCATCGGAAACCATCCATGCAGTCCATTTTATCAGAGGATATTTAATTTTAATAGGCTTTTATATGTTCGTTATCAATGCTATTTGGAAGAGGGATCTGGGAAAGCAAAATCTTTTACAAAGCACGCGAATACACACATATATTTTATGTTTCTGTCGGCTGATAGTGATAGATAAGGTTGAAATTTGGTAAAGGTATAAAATAGTATGTGAGCTCTTTTATTGTTTTTAATGGCAGTTTGGATGAATTTCATGATAGAAATGTCCTCTGAAATGGATTGCTCTTTCACATACCCTCCTATACAAAATAGGAATTGCTGAAAAGTTTGTACCAACTTTCATGTTACGTGCCTGTGTAATTCCATAAACATTTCTGGGTGCATTCCATGTAACTGTTACCAAGACTGAGTCAATTCTCTACTTGTAAACTTTTTCAAGTTGCATTTTTAATCAACTGTCTGGTTACACAACCTGTGCGGACAAACAACGTCTGGGTGAACATCAATTCCTGTGTACTACATAATCCTAACTGCTCCCAAACAGTTTTTTTTAACAATGTAATCTCATGACCAAAACTAATCGATATCTTTTAGACAAATGCAGAAATTTGAGTTTACTAGTAGTCATGATTAGACTCACTAGTGTAAATACTTACTTTGTTTCAATTGATCTTTTACATTCATTTTCTTTCTGATCATCTGTTAAAAGACGTATATGCAACAGTAGGAGGAGATCTCTACGAGATGTCGTCCTTAGATAATCATTCTGAGGCTGTGACTGTGAGATGTCCTGCCAACGTGACCAACATTACAAACTGCTGGTACGAGGAGACGACGGCGATAAACCGTAGGAACGGGAGTGTAGCTGTTGTTTGCTGTACATGTAAGTGTTTAGGAAAATGGAAATGTGTATTGACAAGGAGACTTCAAATAGATGGAGTCACAACTGGCAGCTTGTTTTTTAAGTATGTTCGATGCCGCGAAATTAAAACAAAACAAATACGCGCTCTCTGATAACGTCTGTTTTTTCCAAACAAGGAAACAATCTAATTCTCTTTTATTACATAACTGCGGGATATGTACAATGGACATTCTAATGACACATAGTTTTCTCAGACCAACAGTGGCGTAATGAGCAAAAAATTGTGGGGGTCAGAGCACATATTTTTTTGGGGGAGCGGTCCATTTTTAAGGCCAAATTTAGCGCCGATTCAGCCGGTCGGTGAATAACCGGGGGAGGGTAAGAGCACCTTTTTTCATCCAGTTTTTGAGCAAAAATTTAACGCCAACTCAGCCAGTCGATGAATACGCTGAGAGGGGGCGAGGGGGGTAAGAGCACTTTTTCCCAATTCGTGAGAAAATATTTAGCAGCGATTCATCAAGCCGGTGAATAAGCGGGGGAGTGATGGATAGAAGTACCACTATTTTTTTTTGGGGGACATGCTTTTGTTTTTTGTTTAAGAAAAGATTAAATTTACGTTATTAAACTGTTTTTTTACCGTATTGGGGGGGGGGCTAGGGGGCCGGGCCGGAAAATTCCCCACGTTGATCCGCGCCTGCATTTCAGCAACATTTGTAAATCACTGGTATAGAATTAGTAATAAACCACGTTTGAATTGTATTGGGGGCCAACTGGGGGGGTAATAGAATTTACATGGATTCTGAACACCTAAAACATGGACAGTGCTCAGACATTTGCTTGTGCTACAATTGTTCATGGCTTTAATTTGTCAAAGATATAGGGCCGTATGCTTAAAAAACATTACCCTGTGTCTAAGATCAAGTTTAACAATAAAAAAATGAGATCCCACACCAACTTTCCCTGTTAAAAAAAGATTTTGAATAAAAATTTAGGCCCTGCCAGGGGTTCAAGATTTAGTAGAATACGGGCCATAGGGTAAAGGATACGGTTGTAATTGGTTTTTAGGTTATGTTTAGGTTCAGCGTTAGGGTTGGGTAAAGCGTTCGTATCAACTGAGACAGGTGGTCTGTAAAAACCTCAAAAGATTCACATGTCTCCTAACCCACAAGTGCTACAACTTAAAAATGTGCATGGTTGTGAATGCTGATTTAGCCCAACTGGTTAGGTTATAGTTCAGTGGTTTATTTATAAACAGCCTCTGAGTTTTAAAGACCAAAAATTGCAATTCTTTGATTCTTGTTCAACAGTGAACTTGTGCAGCACACCTCGAGGCAGTCCAGTCGGTCTAGAAAGCGGCAAGGTTCCCGACAGCGCTATTACAGTTTCGAGTAATTGGAGTTCTCATACTAGTAAACAAAGAGTCCGTCTTAACAGTCTTTCTGCGTGGGTCCCTGAAGATGGAGATGAAGACCCCTGGATTCAAATCAAATTCGATTCCACCTTTGTCATCACCGCCATCATGACACAAGCCGCGAGTAAAATAAATCATTGGGTGACAACGTACACAGTTTCATCCAGTATGGACGGAGCATATTGGACCTACTACCAGGATATCAACACCAACACAGTCAAGGTATTAACACTTAGTTTTGCTTTCCTTGCCTCTGTGCACGGCCGCTCGTTTGTCAGACTTGCCATTTTGCACACAAAAAAAATATGTACTAATTAACGGAAGATTTATTTTATGCAACACAATGGCTTTGCAAAATTACCCTTGTCCGATTTTGATAGCTCCAACAACATTCCTTTAACACCGGTATAGATTGATCCTGCCCAGGAAAGAATTAAATCATCATGTCTATCAAATGATGAATACAATGTGACACAGGAAGATTATTTCTGTGGCATATAAAGAGTTAATCTCAATAAAAAATAAATCATTATAATCAGTGGCGTAGTGTGAGCCCGGATATTGAGGGGCACTGGCATCATTGGGGGGAGGGCACCGGTCTCATTGAGGAAATGATATGCTGATTTACAAGGCCACTGATAAGGGTGAGGGTGTGGTACCATTTTCTTCCTTCCTCATCCTTTTCCTATTTCTCTCTTTGCACCCCCCCCCCCTCTTTTTATGACGTGCCCCCTTTCGAATGAGGGAGCACGTGCCTCCCCCGTGTGCCCCAATATAGCTACGCCACTGAGTATGAATATAAGAATTCCATAGATTTCTTTTTCTTCTCACTTTTAGAATATTCTTTATGGATGACAGTGTGGTTCTTGTTCTGATACAGTCGTAATGAAATGCCCTCAAATCTCCTCCAATTGGATGTTTATAGTTCAACCCTCATATCAACTTATCAAAGAGAGAGGGAGACATGTAAGATATAACTCAGCACAGAATGTAGGCTATGTACGGCGAAAGTAAACATTTGCAATCCCATTAAAATCAAACTTACAAAAAGAACATTTGTTGTTAATCTTGTGGAAAATATTGTGTCCTGATCACAAATTGCTGTGTTAACGTTTAAAGATAAAGTTGAGTTCTGGTCACGCGATTGCATTGTGAAAGAAATAGTGTGGAATCGATCAGAAAAAAAACCTTCTCTTTCAGTATAAATACGTACATGTAACTGCCTAATAGTATGGCAAAAGAAAGAAAACGTTTGCCGTGATGAGAATCTAGAATAAAGGGAAGCAAACTGTTAATAACTTATCCCTATTGAGGCTGAAGAATGCGTCGAGGTTTGATTATTCGTTGACTTAAAATGACACTTTATTGTCAAGGATTGTGTCAACCAACGGACAGAAAGTTATAAGATGGGATAATAATGCTATTTCTTTTGAAGTTAGAATACAAGGGTTTTATAAAGGTTCAGGATGCTGGTAATTGAATGTCATGTAAATAAAAAGGGGGCAATAAATGTTCAAATTAATATTTGTATCTATTATTGTGTTAAAATGTGAAATAGTGATGATGAAGGTATGGAAATTTTTTACAGAGGTATTGCAAATGAATAATAGCAAAGAAAGGACAAAAGTATTACCAAAGTGACGTCATTGGGTTAATTGGGTTAATTATTAGATATTGGAAATTCTACATTTCAAACCCAAATTAATCTCATTATGAATTGGTTTTATTATCTCTTTAAGGTCTACACAGGAAACTACAACCGTCATAATTCTGTTGTGCACACCATCTTTACGCCAGTCAAATGCCGATTCTTTCGTATCCACCCCAAGACAGCCCATGATGTACGCCTGGCGCTCAGGCTAGAGCTCACTGGCTACGGACCTCTCAATGACTTATTAGGTGGGTACGGCCGCATTCTCTAAAAACCTCAGAAGGAAAAGAATGATTGGAAAATACTATATTCAAGCCAATACAAAAATGTGTTTGATGAATCGCCTTTTGTGTCGGGCAGAGAATTGAATTGCAGCCCCTGTGATCTTCAGTCCGGTGGCTTATCCACCAGTCCAAAACACTTTGTAGCTATGTAGTTGTCGTATACCCCCTTCACATGCACGGATTTTTCATACGAGTCCTTACGGATCGCCAACTCGTAGTCAATCACAAGCATCCGTAAATAACTCGCTGGTATCCGTAAACAACTCGTCACAATTTGCAACAAATCGCAGACACTCTTAAGGATCCGTGAAAGGAGAGGCAAATTTTTTGACATGTAAAAAAATCTTTTTACGATTGTCCATGGATTAATTTGTCCGTAAATAACTCATAAATAGCTCGTAACAATCCGTAAGTATCGTAAACCGCTCGCAACAACACGTAAACCATCCGTTAACTGCTCGCAAGAACCTGCAAATGACTCGTAACAATGTTTTTTAAACGATTTGTTACGGTTAGTTTATGATTTGTTTACGGATTATTTACAGATCATTACGAGTGATTACGTGTTGTTTACGATTTCATTCGGGTCGTGTTACGATGGCTTTACGGATTGTTACGAGTTATTACGAATAGATACGTATTCTTACGTATTGTTTACGATTTGGGAAAGTGTATAATTAAAGCTGCATATTCGAACACTTCATTTCAGTTGTTATTTTTTGGCTAAAATTCGAAAGGACTCGTAAATACTCGTAACTAACTCGTGACTATTCGTAACAACACGTAAACAGGTCGTAACTAACACGTAACTTGCTCGTAGTTATCCGTGACAACTCGTTACAAATCGTGAAATTTTGCCGTAGATACATCGTAATAGCTCGTAATAATCCGTTATAAACCGTAAATAGCTCGTAATAATTTGTAACAACTCTTAAATCGGTCGCGATCCGTGAGGACTCGTAAGAAAACTCCGTGTATGTGAAGGGGGTAGAATGGATTAAACAATCGGCTGGAGATGCAAAAAACCGAGGATTCGGTAGGAAACACGACACGCTAATACCTCAGTCGATTCGCCAAATCTAATCAAAATTTACTAGAAACAGAATCATTTTGGGCCAGTCGTAAGTTCTTGTTCGTTCTGTTGTTGCTATAAGGGGCGATATTCTGAAACGTCACTTGTGTCCATGTTCAGTTAGCACGAGGTTAGTTGTGGGTATGCCTATGGTGGATGCCTGTGGTGTTCTCGCAGTGGTTGAACTATATGGAGTTAGGAGTTTTGGTTTTCTGAAAACTCTATTACCAACTAACTTCTAAACCATAATATACCTAATAGGTCTTTTTTATACACTGACATTACATTATTTGTTTACGTGTGTTGTCTTCAGCTGCGATGAACCACGGAGAGGTTAGTTGTTCGCGTCCTATCCGAGGGGAAAGTATGGGAGTGGAAGATGGACGAATCCCAGACTCTAGTCTCAAGGCCTCATCATATCTTGAACATGGTTACTCTGCATCATATGGAAGATTGAACGGCGGAGCGACGTTACCTGCAAAGGTAGCATGGATTGCCAGGAATGATGACATAGATAAATGGGTCAAGGTGAGTCCGATAACACTAATTATAATAACGATTTTGTTTACCCAGGAAAGCCAAGTCAGCATTAATGCCGTTCTCCTTGAAGGTGGTACACTTACCAAATTCTTAACTTCAACAGCAGACATAGCACTAACCTACCCTAATCTTAACCCTAACGTAAAGTCCAAATGAAATTACCCTAACCCTAAGATGGCATATGATCATTGATGATGTTAGGGAACGTCTAAAGTGTGTGACCTAATTAAAACTGTTGGATTTAAAGCATGAAACCTCAGAGGTTTCATCCTTTAAATCCAACAGAGAGTCTCTTCTTCTTATAGTTTTTTTAGTCGTCATCTTACGGACACACACACACACACACGAACACACATATATATTTATATATATATATATATATATAAAGCTAATTAGCATGTATTCATGCTCAAAGCTAGGATCCAACTGAGGCACAGGGCTTGTCATTATTAAATACTAACCTGCCCCCCCCCCTTCCCCCGACAAAGGAGCTTGATTTTTTTTTTCAAACGGTCAGTCAACTGAATCTGGTTTCGCTAAAACTACTGACCATGGTCTGGTAGTTATGGCATTGGCGTTCTAACCCAATCTTAAAAGGGAGGGCAGCAATGGGAAACTTTGATAGAGCTAAGCACCATTATTCTCGAACTTTCATTTTCCAAAATTGTGTACATACTTAAAAAAATAACGATTTTGATATGTCGTTGTAGTAACGCGCATGTCAAGTTAACGTCTATAAGCGCTTCCAAAGGACATTGGATATTATTTATATGAGAGTCGCTGTTTGCAAAGTTCTTTGCATTCGTCAAATGTCTTTCATCATATTATCTAATATATTCTGTAATATTATACAAATATACACTGTCTTGAGAGGTTCTGGTTAAAACTATGCGCAAGAGGTGACTCCAATAGTACTATTTGCTGAGGGGCGCAGCCCCGAAGCAAATGGTACTTTTGGAGTCACCGAGGCCCATAGTTTTAACCAGTACCTCGAATAGAAGGCATGGTATATTTGTTTTATATCCTGCATCAAAAATTTATTTTATAAAAAAAAAAAAAAAAAAAAAACATTTTTGGGACAAAAAAAAATTTAGAACAAAAAAATGTCAATTTTTATCTAAAGATTTAGAATTTTTCTTTTCATTAAATTAAGATTTGAAGAAAAAAAAATTCAATTAAAAAAATTAAAAAAAACTTTTTTTCAACTCCCAAATAGTACTCCCAAATAGTACTCTCATATAGTACTTTCTAAAAATAGTTCAAATATTTCTGGTCATGTGACGAGCTCTCAACCAATCAAAAGCCAACAAATTTTTGATGCAGGATATAAATTTATTTAATAATATTTAGTGCCCTGTAGGTTGGTATAACGCATATACCATTTAGTGCCTTGTAGTTTGGTATAACGCTTATACAAGTTATTACCCCTTTGTTTGGTATATCGTTTATACTATTTAGTGTCCTTTGTTTGGTATAACGCTTATACCATTTAGTGCCCTGTAGGTTAGTATAACGTTTATACCATTTAGTGCCCTTTGTTTGGTATAACGCTCATACCATTTAGTGCCTTGTAGTTTGGTATAACGTTTATACCATTTAGTGCACTGTAGGTTAGTATAACGTTTATACCATTTAGTGCCCTGTAGGTTGGTATAACGTATATACAAGTTACTGCCCTGTTTGGTATGTCTCTTATACCACTTAGTGCCCTGTATGCTGGTATAACGTTTATACCCGTTACTGCCCCTTTGTGTGGTATAACGCTTATACCATTTAATGCCCTGTAGGTTGGTATAACGTATATACAAGTTACTGCCCTGTTTGGTATGTCTCTTATACCACTTAGTGCCCTGTATGCTGGTATAACGTTTATACCCGTTACTGCCCCTTTGTGTGGTATAACGCTTATACCATTTAATGCCCTGTAGGTTGGTATAACGTATATACAAGTTACTGCCCTGTTTGGTATATCTCTTATACCACTTAGTGCCCTGTATGCTGGTATAACGTTTATACCCGTTACTGCCCCTTTGTTTGGTATAACGCTTATACCATTTAATGCCCTGTAGGTTGGTATAACGTATATACAAGTTACTGCCCTGTTTGGTATATCTCTTATACCACTTAGTGCCCTGTATGCTGGTATAACGTTTATACCCGTTACTGCCCCTTTGTTTGGTATAACGCTTATACCATTTAATGCCCTATAGGTTGGTATAACGTATATACAAGTTACAGTCCTGTTTTGGTATATCTCTTATACCATTTAGTGCCCTGTAGGTTGGTATAACGTTTATACCATTTAGTGCTCTTTGTTTGGTATAACGCTTATACAAGTTACTGCCCTGTTTGATATAACGCTTATACCGGTGAGTGCTCAGTTAATAGATGTAACATCAATTATATCCCATCAATGTTGCTATAATAATAAGAGTTGTGTGTATTGTCATTGTCTTTTGTTTGAATTCCTGAAATTATCATGACTTTTGTGTTATGCATATTTTTTAATACTGAATGTCTTGCCTAACAAATAAAAATACAATTACCCCAAAAAATGGTTGAAGGCCTGTTTTATTATGTGTGGCTTTTTAAATGCATAGACAATTCATGTTTAATTCTTAAATTAATGATTTTGCACTTCAAAAGGCTAATGATACATTTGTAATTAATGCTGGCTACTGGTATCTTTCACATAACCCTTGAAGAAAAGTAAAGAGAAACCCAGAACCTGAAAACTATACAATTTTGCTCTCCAGATTGAAATCATTTATTGTTATATTTATGTTCATATTCATATATTTATTAGTTACTTGTTGATAATTCTTACTCCCATTAATGCACTGACGTGTCAGATAGATCTTGGAAAGACCTCCGACGTTACTGGTGTTATCGTACAAGGCAGATACGATTACCCAGACTGGGTTACGGCTGTCAAGGTGTCCTATTCGCTGGATAGCGTGATGTGGACTTACGCTTTGGAACCACAATGTGGTGAAAAAAAAGTAAGTTACTATGTCAGTCAGACACAACTTCGGAATCCGGACACAGAGAAATACGCCGAAAACGGCGTATAACGCACGATGAATGTAGAGCCCGTATTGTTCAATGCGAGACAGTGTGTACAAAAGGCATTGGGAAATCTTGCATCGTCGACCAGGCCTGTTGTTGATCTCCATTTATAAACAAAAATGATACTGTTGATATTTGTTTTTTCAAACGTTTGTCATTAAAATAAAGTTATATTGTATGACGAATTATTCAAGGACCTTGATTATTAAAAACATCAGTCACTAAAATAGATGTATATTACACATGTATATGACGAACCGTTCAAGGACTTTCAAGGATATAATTGACCCGCATCATTCTTTTTTGAAAAAAAAATATATCGAGAGCAGGTTTACTTAGCAACATTTTTCCCATGCCTTTTGTACAGACTGCCTCGCATTGAACTTTGAAGGTTCTATATTCATCGTACAGTATACGCCATTTTCGGCGTATTTACCTGTGCTTGGTTTTCCGAAGTTGTGTCTGACTGTATAATTTGAAATAAATTTTGAGGACATCTCAGTCGATTGGATCCCACGAGACCAAACATTCCGAAATGTCCCCTAGAACGACAGCCCCTGAGACATTAAAATGCAGGGTATTCTACTTACACTATACTTCAATGTTACGTACACTGCCATCTGCTGCTCACAATGTCCCGATGTGTTTACAGCCATGTCCCACAATGCAATACCAACAGATGACGCGTGCGTAATGATGCTTGGGTACAGGAACCGGAAGTCGCTCTTTGCTCGCCTTCACTGAATGATGGCGCAATTAACAATACATTACAACGGGGTAGTGATGTCCACAAAATACCCTGCTTTTAATAAACGCAAATGCAATAATGAAAAATGAGTTGTAGAAGACAAGTTAATAAATATCTGGAATAGAAAAAGAAAATCTCAGAGATACATTTGGACAGACAGAAGAAGAAGGTGGGCTTTTCATGTACTTTTGCAATTTGCCATTTGTAATTCAGCTAATGCCGCGAGACATATTGTATAATAAACCACTTTTAATTGAACCGAAAAATCCATGTCATGCCCCTAAAATGATCATTTCGTCTTCATGATCTTCAGATCTACGTGGCAAACTACGATCAAAGCACTCCCGAGACAATACTGTTCCCTCGACCAATCACTGCTCGATACGTCAGAATACACACACTCACGTATGTGGGAGTCCCGGCCATGAGATATGAAGTTCTTGGCATTGCTGAATAGACGGAGGTTTTACAGCATGAGGATTTCTTCTTAATGTTAATGTTGTTATGTTTGTATATTATATTATTATAATTATTATAATAATAATTATGTTATTAATAATGTTGTTATCATTATTATTATTATTATTATTATCATAATAATATTATCATTATTAATAACTAATATTATCATCATCATCATCATTATTTTCATTACTATTATAATTACTACTATTATTATTATTATAATTCATTATTATTATTATTATTACTATTATTATTGTTATCATCGATATCATTATCCTTATCATAATTATTATTATTATTATTATTTTTATTATTATTACTATTATTATTGTTACATTGATATCATTATTCTTATTTTTTGTAATTGCTTATACATCTTGAAAAGTAGGAGTATCCGCATCATTGCAAGACCTGCTCTCACACACTAGTAGAGGATAAACACACCGTGGAGGTGTCGTGGTTTGATGGGTAGGTCCTTGAAATATGTAGCACAAGGTACCGGGTTCGAATCCCTGTCACGGCACAAGTGTCATTTGGCAAGACATTAATCTAAATTATTGTGCCACTCTTCGCCCAGCTGAGTTAAATGGATACTGAGTAGGAATTCGTTCATCGAAGTGCTAGAGCGCCGTAATATCAGTCACGCTTAAATCGGGGGTAATGACCATGTACATATTTGTAATGAATACTTAACGCTAGCGTTTATTCAACACTCGTGAATATCTAAAAGTGGGTATATAACAGTGTAAAGAATATATTTAACAAAATGAATTTAAAACAGTTGTTAATGTCGTATAGTACGTGGTGAGACAGTAAATGAAGCCCAAGGGACGTTTGTTAGTGTAACTGGTGCTTTATTCATAAACCGCTGATTCTCGGTATCCACACGCAGAAACAAAAACCCTGCAATTGGCAGAATAATAAAACAAAATATGTCTTAGTATTTCAAACAATTATAAATGTCATCTTTACAAACACAGGATTATCTTGATGAAAATAAAACAAAGTAATTACTAAACAGATATATTGTTATCCTCTTGATTAAATATCATATAAAGTAATTACAAATTGATCTCCAAATCAAATCTGTTTCATCTTGATTCTCTTGTATAATCACTGAAATCAAATATTATAGTCATTTACTTGAATGACATAATTAAATCTAAACATAAAATCAGCTGTAAGAATCTCATCAAACAGTAATATAAATCTAGCAATCAGAGCATCGATCATACTTGTATCAGACCACCAAGAAATACATGCATTAATCAAAAGTATTTATAATACGCTGGATCAATCTGCCCCATTGTCCCACAACATCAGAATATAAACCTATTTAATGTAAACACTCTGCACAATTAGACTCAGTAAAGTTACACAAAGTCTGTTACAAACTTCTAACAGAATGTCATCAAAACGTACCCGAAGTCTACAGCAACTACGGTAACCCACTGAAGCCCTCAACTACAGTCCGGCACCCTCAAGGGAAGAAGGAAAACATCAAGCAGCCATCAATCTACTCAGTACTCAGCAACACAAACTGCAACATGCAAGTCCTCTTGCCCCTATAATAATGTAACAACAATAAAAGTTACAAGTATTTGCTCTCTAAATCACACTAATGTAAGTTCTCATATCATCTACAGCTAAAGGGAAATAACTAGACATATGCATCACGGGAAAATATCAACAATATTCTTCATATCGTACATCTAAGGTATATAAAACTATCTTCAACTCACATCTACGAGTCAACTCTGGGCGCCGCCATCTTTTGGTTTGTTTACAGTTTGCGCCCTCAACGTCAACATACATTATTACTTCACATGTGTGCGAAATACAAAAATGGGATAATTAATCTTTAAATTATCTTTGCGATCTCTCTAAGTATCTTTTCCAATATATGTCGAAAGAAAATGTTGCATAGACAATTTTAGCACAAACTTCTCTAACAATTTATGTATAAACAGCGTAATATGACCAAATTAATGCCCTAACCAAAACTTCTGTTCAACATCATTAACAGGCATTCTTATCATCATAATTACTTCAAACAGACATCTATATCCACCTCAAACTATGCATTATCACTCACTTTGATACAGGATTAAACTAAATATCCATTTCTTACTTACTCATAAAAACTGCCAAACAGTTGATCCAAAACCCTCACTTCAAAGTAACCGCGTGTCTCTCTAATTAATACAAGCACAGCCAAAACATGCGCTCCACTTGTAACCTTGACCGTGACAAAATGTGCTTCAATGTGTGTTAAGATATTAACGTGGGCGGCGTATTACTCACTCAATTATCCATCCGCGAAACCATGTGTAACATGTGTGTAAACTAATCTGCATAATCGGACAAGTCCGCAATCTACGTAAAATACAAACTAGTCCACATTCCCACCTTAATAATGTAGTAATTTGCTGTTAAATTGGATAAGTGAGTATCTAAAATGGCATCTATCACGTTCTTGATGAACAAAGTATAAAATCTAATGTAAGATAATATTATGCAAAAAGGGGCCTGTAACTTGAACATTGACATACAATCAATCGTCAAATCATGTTATATCTAGCCCATCTTGCGGCATCAATTATATTTCAACATGCATTATCATGATTATATCTGTCTGTGACAGAAAATATTCATACGTTACTATTCATGATATATAAGATAGTGTTGATTGAAGGACATACACTAAATTTGGGGGAGAAACGTATAATTGTACCTCTTTATGTTACAGGGTCAAAATTGTTTGTTTTTTCTTGCTTTGTATTTTGTGCTTGAATATGTGATCAATTGTCAATTAATATTTATCATTATTTTTATAAGGTTATCAGGAAAACGAACACCAAGTGAATTATCCCGTGCTTTTCCTTTATGTGTACATTATGTATCAATAAAACGATACATCTTAATTCGTCACAAAAATGCACCAATATAAAATGGTTTTATTCATTAGGTCATCCGCAGGTTTTACGCCACTAAAAACCACAATGGTTTTTACAAGCGCAGATAAGGTATGGTGTACAGAAAAGAAGGTAGTCGATTTGATTTTTTTTTTTAAATCATGAAAAATAATCAATTTGGTTTTTAAAAGGATTGGAAAGACTTAACAGAATTTAATTAAGAAGATGCAATGATGAAAATACAATAAGTTGAATGGCTCCCTCTTTGGAGTTCAAAGCTTGTGTAATGCATTGCAGCTGCCATTTCTTATTGCTTCTTTTCTTTTTTTTCCCTTTACATAACCGTGGTCACTGCGTCGTATTCCGATTTTTACCTCTTTTCTACAAACTAGGCGTTTGTTCCACTCTCTTTTTGATTATGTTCATCTTCTCTTATCGTTCCTGATGTATCTCTCTCTCTCTCTTTCAGCCTCTCTTTCTCTCATATAATATATGTCATACAAAATGTCATACAGCCCACCTATTTTCGTGTGTGTGCGTGTTCGTGCGTTCGTGTGTGTGTAAATGGATGGCAACTGCGTGCAACAAAGCCCCTGCAGTATTCACTGAGCACTACGTTATAGGATACAGTAATGTGAAGGTATTACACTTTTACACAAAGAAAAAACGCCCTTCATAGAAAATATAATTTCAAACTTTTAACATTTTCGACGCTTCACCACTTCGGATATTTTTTTTATTTTTTATTTGTTTTAACTTGTTTGCCTTTATTCAGATTTTCATATACAAAATGATAAAGAGGAACATAATTGTGGCTTCACCTATATCAGTGTGTACTAATCTTAAAGTGAGAATGTTTGACAGTCACATTTCGACTTATTCCTGCCTATATATTCTAGAATGTAGGCTAATGCTAAAGATGTCGGGGTTGTTTTCGATAAACGATTACAGAAATATGTTTTTGTTTTTTTTTGTTTTTTTTTTGTCTTTTTGAGGTTTTGCTATTAATTGATATGCTCCTCGTATATTCTGTTTTGCTTTAAAATATAAAATATATTGGAACCATGTAAGGCGCGAGATATGAATCCTAATTTTCATACATTGTTAGTAACAAGTCTGTATGCATTGTATAAAGTCCTTGAAGTAATAGTTTATTAACATTCTTGCTCGAATACGAGCTATAAAACTGTCATTTGGTATCAAAATATCATCATCAAAACTTTCCATAGTCATAACTACGATTTTTAAATCTTGGCAAAAAAAAAGAAAGAAAAACCTTATCATAGTCAAATGTCATAACGTACGAAATTTGGATGCAGTCTCGTAAAATGTGGAGAATGCAGAAGTGTAACTTGAATTACCGGATTACATGTATTTACCTAGGTAAACCGATTAACGACACTTGTATCAAATTGTTTGTAAATCATATATAAAACATGTAAATACTATTTCAGTTTTTTTTATAAATGATAGGTTCATAGGTGTTATTAACAAAGACGAAGATCTCTTCCTTTGATACACTTTAATATGTGAGCCCAAACAACTGCCTTCAGAAGTTGATTTAATGTTTTGAGTAGGATTCTTTAATATATATATATATATATATATATATATGGCTGTATATCAAAATGTATATACAATATATAGTACGTATGTAACATCAAGAGTGCAACATATGTAAATTGTAGTAATTAAGCTTGCTTGATACAGCAGATGAGCTCTCTTGTAGTGCATGTCTGACATATCACCACAAGGCGGAGCTATAAAATGTTAGACTTAATTTTAAGGGTTATCAGGAAAACGAACACCAAGTGAATTATCCCGTGCTTTTCCTTTATGTGTACATTATGTATCAATAAAATGATACATCTTAATTCGTCACAAAAATGCACCAATATAAAAGGGTTTTATTCATTAGGTCATCCGCAGGTTTTACGCCACTTAAAACCACAATGGTTTTTACAAGCGCAGATAAGGTATGGTGTACAGAAAAGAAGGTAGTCGATTTGATTTTTGTTTTAAATCATGAAAAATAATCAATTTGGTTTTTAAAAGGATTGGAAAGACTTAACAGAATTTAATTAAGAAGATGCAATGATGAAAATACAATAAGTTGAATGGCTCCCTCTTTGGAGTTCAAAGCTTGTGTAATGCATTGCAGCTGCCATTTCTTATTGCTTCTTTTCTTTTTTTTTTCCTTTACACAACCGTGGTCACTGTGTCGTATTCCGTATTTTACCTCTTTTCTACAAACTAGGCGTTTGTTCCACTCTCTTTTTGATTATGTTCATCTTCTCTTATCGTTCCTGATGTATCTCTCTCTCTCTCTCTCTCTTTCAGCCTCTCTTTCTCTCATATAATATATGTCATACAAAATGTCATACAGCCCACCTATTTTCGTGTGTGTGCGTGTTCGTGCGTTCGTGTGTGTGTAAATGGATGGCAACTGCGTGCAACAAAGCCCCTGCGAGTATTCACTGAGCACTACGTTATAGGATACAGTAATGTGAAGGTATTACACTTTTACACAAAGAAAAAACGCCCTTCATAGAAAATATAATTTCAAACTTTTAACATTTTCGACGCTTCACCACTTCGGATATTTTTTATTTTTATTTGTTTTAACTTGTTTGCCTTTATTCAGATTTTCATATACAAAATGATAAAGAGGAACATAATTGTGGCTTCACCTATATCAGTGTGTACTAATCTTAAAGTGAGAATGTTTGACAGTCACATTTCGACTTATTCCTGCCTATATATTCTAGAATGTAGGCTAATGCTAAAGATGTCGGGGTTGTTTTCGATAAACGATTACAGAAATATGTTTTTTTTTTTTTTTTTTTTTTTTTTGTCTTGTTGAGGTTTTGCTATTAATTGATATGCTCTTCGTATATTCTGTTTTGCTTTCAAATATAAAATATATTGGAACCATGTAAGGCGCGAGATATGAATCCTAATTTTCATACATTGTTAGTAACAAGTCTGTATGCATTGTATAAAGTCCTTGAAGTAATAGTTTATTAACATTCTTGCTCGAATACGAGCTATAAAACTGTCATTTGGTATCAAAATATCATCATCAAAACTTTCCATAGTCATAACTACGATTTTTAAATCTTGGCAAAAAAAAAGAAAGAAAAACCCTATCATAGTCAAATGTCATAACGTACGAAATTTGGATGCAGTCTCGTAAAATGTGGAGAATGCAGAAGTGTAACTTGAATTACCGGATAAAATGTATTTACCTAGGTAAACCGATTAACGACACTTGTATCAAATTGTTTGTAAATCATATATGAAACATGTGAATACTATTTCAGTCTGTTTTATAAATGATAGGTTCATAGGTGTTATTAACAAAGACGAAGATATCTTCCTTTGATACACTTTAATATGTGAGCCCAAACAACTGCCTTCAGAAGTTGATTTAATGTTTTGAGTAGGATTCTTTAATATATATATATATATATATGGCTGTATATCAAAATGTATATACAATATATAGTACGTACGTAACATGAAGAGTGCAACATATGTAAATTGTAGTAATTAAGCTTGCTTGATACAGCAGATGAGCTCTCTTGTAGTGCATGTCTGACATATCACCACAAGGCGGAGCTATAAAATGTTAGACTTATAAGATATACAAACATTTATTATTACATAAATGCATTTGAAATATTTATTTAATTATGATGAACAGAAATAGATTCCTAGTCTACAAGTAGTACAGATGATAAGACAAGGTATAGTATTTTCGTTGTGATAACGCTAGCCTTATGTGCTCAGCATCGGTCAAACTCGATTACATTTACAAATATGACTTTTCGAATTTAAATATTTGCATTATGTTACAAATCTTTCAAGATAGCTTTCATTCATACTTTGCTGTTGGTTGCTGTGAGATGAAATTAAAATGTACGTGTGACACCTAAAATTAAAGAGAATCAGTTGTTATGGTTGCGTATTATGTTTTGAAACCAAATAATACAATGGGGTTGGAAGAAGGTTAACAAAGAGGAGTATTTCAAAACGGCAGTTTGTTATGTATGTTTATGGCTGTATAATATAATCGACGAACTTCTAATGTCGCTTTGTAAAGAAATATTGGAAATTCAAAAACCGAAAATACACACTTAATACAACGAAGCGAAGGAGGGAGTTTGGTTAATGCTCTTCAATGTAATCTGATTATCGACATTATGGCCTCGGTATTTATTCAATTTCATATTTAGGTAAACAGTGCCAATCTTAAGTATTGGAATTTTAAATCTTTCCACTGAATCCACTATCTTACACAAATACCATGATTCTGTTTTTTCTACTAATAGGTAGGCCCAAAGAAAAACAAAACAAAACAAAACAAACACCACAAAACCCCCAAACACGAAATTTCAGTACACTACAAACGTGCCAAAATGGAAATATTATTTCTCATCATTGGTAACAAATAGAAATAAGATGATAATGGCGACCTGAAGTGCAATGCATCATGCACGACATATTCTATGTTTTTACAGATATCATTGTTGAACATTATATTTGTACTATTCAACTATATTTCTGCCATGCCCCAGAAGGGGCCGTTAAAGAAATAAAAATCAATCAATCAACATTATCTATTCAATGAGCCATGTCATGAACACTTCCATTAGTATAATTGTTGATAACCGAATGTAATTATAATATGATGAGGATAAGTAGGTGAACTTAAACTAAGAAGGCAGTGTTGAGAAAGCGCGAGCAAATGCAAATGTAGGCCAAGTGATTGTATTAATTATTCAAAAACATTTTTCGTTACTCAAGGCCAATCTACCATGTTAAATTGAGCTCGATTCATCAACGAGCTAATACTTTTTTTCATTTTCATTTCATTTATATTTGTCAGTTCTGAATACATAATAAAATCAGTATACATTAAAACATACGTGGAGAAATATGAACTTTGTTTAATCAGAACTGGTCCGGTTCTGAATACATTGTACAGTCAGTATACATGAAAACATACATGGAGAAATATAAACTTATAAACTTAGTTTAAATAGAACTGGCCAAGGCTCCAGGATAAGTGTAGCTTGTTACATTGAAGCATACATTAGGGGTTCTTGGTGACGCAAAGTTACAACAAAGAGAAGAGGAGAATGATATGTAGAGACTGAATACTGATTTGGAGAGAGAAAGAGAGAGAGAGTTAAAGAGAGAGGGGTCTGAAGTGAGAAGGAGTTTAATACAGATGATTGCACATATCGTTGCTAACAAAGAAGACATGAGCATTTACGATCAACAAGGTATTGAGAGAGCAGCATTCTTTTCACTGCTGCTCTGAATGCAAACTCTGAGTGAATATTCATTTGATCCAAAGGCAGGGAATTCCATATGTCCGGGTCACTATGTTTAATTGATTTATGTGCCGTAGCGGTTTTGGGATTGGATAGGTAAAATTTATTCGACCCCTTGTTGGATGAGAATGTTCGTCTTTGTTTTTCTTAGAAAGGGCAGTTAGAGCAGGAGGCAATTTGCCTTGGTAAAGACGAAACATAAACAGTGAAGTCTGTAGAAAGTTAATGTCCAAAATTATGAGGGTATTTAAATAACAAATAACAAGGGGACCTAATATTGAGCCCTGTGGGACTTTACATCTGATAACTAATATGTCAGAATTAACACGATTATAAGAAGTAAACTGTTTGCTGTTTAACGAGTAGCTCTCAGACCAATTAAAAGCTATTCATCTAACACCGTAACACTAGAGTTTTTTTCAAAAGAAGAGAGTTATCAAGAGTGTCGAATGCCTTACTTAAATCCATAAAGACGCCGATGGCATGTTCACGATCAGCCAAGGCATTCGATACTCTGTCATACAATTGTACAATTTCAAGTTCTACTCAATATGACATTTTCGTATCAACCGTATTATAGAATATAATATTGTTTATGAATGTCACAGAATTTGGGCTTATACGTGTATGTTTACTTATATAGGTCTGGAGGCATTGGCATATAATAAATTGCAGAAATTAGTTGCATTATTGTCTTGTAGGTCAATATTGAAGTCACCCATTGTCAAAGGCGAATGATGATCAGAAAGCCAAGTTTCAGTAATGCCCATAACGGAGAAAAAAGTAAACAGTGCGTATAAAAAAGGTGTACCCAGCTTTGATAGCTCCTAATTCAAAATTCAAAACCAATATGACTTTGAAATGTATTTCATGATAAAGAGTAACTTATTTTGTTTCAAATTATACCCTATTCATAATACTTTCTTTCATGGGTGACTGAGCACCAGTGTCTATCAAAAGTGTTGTAAAAAACGCCTTGTACCAAGTTGGGCTGATTAAACGAATGTGGGTCAGGCCATATGCATTTGCTTTTTTGGTCTTAAATCCTTTTAAAAGTTAAATTTTGCCTCGTGACTTGGTCCTTCATTGTTTAAAATGACGCAATGTATCTAGGCTTTCACAGAATCTTGTTTCAATCCATGAGATAACTTTTTTATTATTTTGAACAGCCTACTAACTTCTTGTCTCATGATATGTAAGTTGTCTTTGCTCACATGTCCCCTGCGCCATTTTACATGCGTAATGAGCATAAGGTGTTTATTTCGAATACAGGTTTCGTAACCTTTGAAAACTTAAAGGTAACAAAACCAAATGCAAAAAAAACGCAAATGATAAGTATCAAAGAAATTGACAGTAGACTTCCATAAAAGACAAAAAAAAGACATCCTAAAAAAACTTTATCCATTTTGTATCACTCAATGAGATGGGTTACCTCAAACAGGAGATGCGAATGAAGTCAAGATTGTTATCATCATAACGAAGAGAATAGCATAGATTTTGCTTGTAATAAGCATTTCCTTATGTTTGAGGTGATATCAACACCATTTCTTTTCATCTGCCTAATAGTCAATGTAAATAAGTGAGCAATTGTGTCTGGAATAAGATAACACAAACATATGTAATGACTTTTGATCCACATTCACTGCTTCAGCCCTATTTGGTACAAGAGGATTTTGACAATACTTTTTGAAAAGCCTGCTTCTCGCAATCTCGGTCATCCGTGACAGCACAATTATGAATATAGTATCATTAGACATGGTAAAAGTTACCCTTTACCACGATATATGATTCATGGTCACATAGGTTATATCTTTATATTAGATAGCTTAGACAGATACCCAGATGTGATTGGTCCAGAGCTCGTCACGTGATATTAATTGCGAGGATCCTAATTGTTATATTTTCCTGGCCGGTAACTTTTCGGTGTTATATTAACTAGCTGGTGAAATGAATATATATAATCAATGCATGTCGCCCTCTTGAGGACTGTATGTCACCAATTACACACATTATACCAATATCCGAGGTCAATTTTTTTTTTTTTTTTTTCTCTAATTTTTTTTTTCCATTGAAATTATTTTTTCAAATTTTTTTTTTTTTCCCAAAAAATCCTTTTTTTTTAATAATTTTTTTTGTTGTTAGATACAATTTTTCTCGGATTATCTCGAAATAATTTTGTTTCCATTTTTTTTCTCAGTTTTTTTCCAAAATTTCGGGCAAAAAAAATGGACCACCCCTAAATTTTCAAACCAAGGCTATCTAATATAACAGATATTGACTGGCAGGGGGTGTAATATTATAGTTATATCGACTGCTTTAATACTCGAGGACTAGCTGTTTCTATCCCTTGAGCGTATAGAAACAGCTAGTCCACGAGTATTAAAGCAGTCGATATGACTTTTATATGCCGAATTAAAACAAAAATCTACCAAGAATTCTTACCTTAGCCTTTTAGTGAGTAAAAATTTGTTAAAACATCACAGACAATCTGAAACACTGTCTGTTAATCTTCGCTTGAAAAATGAGTGAAAGTTTCAATCATTTGGGAATCGCAGACAAAGAGCACTGTATGGCGTCCGCGCTCGCACAAAGACAATTTTAACACGCAAACCAATGGGGATCGCAGTAAACCAATGGGGATCGCAGGATAATAAGGATGAGGGTAAAACTTTTAACTAGCCCTGTGGGCTATTGCTATGCCCTGTGAGTGGGGCATGGCTTGAAATCACGACTCCAATTTCGACCAATCAGATGGCTAGATTTCTAAAGTGAGGTATATAAAACATTCTTCGGACCTGAAGGGAGTTATATTTTCCCTCGTGACCATATTTTCCCCCAGCGCTGCGCGCTTCTTGAAAATATAACCACTTGGGAAAATATAACTCCCTTCAGCGGTCCGAAGAATGTTATATTACACCCTCTGCCAGTCAATATCTGTATAATAATAAGCAGTTACCAAAGTTGGGTACACTTTTTTTATACACACCCTATAAGGAAGAAAGGAGTAAGTATATATTTTCATGATTTTAGAAAAGCTTCTGGCATTGCAATGTAGGATACTAAACTCGAAATGTTCATGTTTGATGTCATCAATTTTTTTGGAAGGTGGTAATGACAGTTCATATCATTACCTAAGAGTTGATCAAGTTCTTTATCATTCATTAAGGAGGGGTATTTGGCATCTAATAGTCACGGAGGTTAGTGAGTAATGTACTGCATGAATAAGAAAGAGACAACAGGCAGAGAAGGTGGATCGTTTGGTTGGCTGACAGTGAACAAGAACGCGAATAAAAATACAACGTACGAGATTAAGGTCTCTGATAAGGGAGGGGGAGATGCATCACCAGGACGTTGACAGTTAGGAACAGATGATTAGGAAAAGGAAAAGGTAAATCTAAAAGTTTCATCATTTTTAATAGACATCTTAGAATTACGTAATTCAATTCATTATTAATATGACCTTTCATGGAATAGTGGATGTATCGATCTTTTGTGAAAATTATTATGTTGATTATTAAAGGGAACCAAAACCTTCATCCTAAGTTACCTTTATTGTAAAGTTTAAACCATTTGAATAAGATTAGTGAAAAATTGAACAAAAATCAGGCAAGGTATATGGAAGTTAAAGCTAAAGAAAGAACTTGTCACCAGAGGGCGATATTTAATTTGATGGCGTCATTTGTGGACAACTCTCCATGCCTTCTGATTATGGAATTTCATGTTTTTCCTTTCTTTCTTGTGATTGAGATAATCTACTCCCCTGAAAACAAGGTATGGAATGCAGAATGATATTCTACTTCACATTTTATGAAGTCGGATATTGAACACAAATGAATACGAAGAAAATGAAAGAATTGTGAAATTCCATGATCAGAAGGCATGGCCATGGAAAGTTGTCCACAAATGACGCCATCAAATTAAATATCGCCCTCTGCATATTTTGATACCTTATTTGTGACACTGGCAGGTTACTAATTGGCGTGGGGTCCAGGGGGCTGAGCCCCCCTGAAGCTCAGGGTTTGGGGCATTTAATTACGGTCAGATGGGCATTCAGGGGCCCGCGTTAGAGCCCCTGGTGGGGCACAGGGGTGGAGCTCCTGGAAGCTCAGGGGTTTTAGGCATTTAATTACGGTCAGATGAGCATATTTTGAGAAAAAATCCCGGAAAATCATGTTATTTCAGCAAACTTTGTAAATCACTGGTATCGAATCAGAAATAAACCAAGTTTGGATTTTATTTGGGGGGCAACTGCTCCCAAGCCCCCGCATCAGTACGCCAGTGATCACGGTGATACTAACGGAATACAGATTTTTTACAATATTTCCTTGTACATTTTGAAGGATATTACGTGAGGGAGCATGGCGACCGAGCGAGCATGGCGACCGAGCGAGAAGATTTTTGCTTTTTATTAGTCTAAACGCTGCACTCTTGGGCTCTCCAGAGCCTAAGTGTGTTGCAGTCTTTAGTCAGGATTTGCTATACATTTTTTTGCACTTTTTCAAATTTTTCAGGGGGAAACGATCCCCCCCCCCTAAAAAAGTTGAGGGGGACGTGTCCCCCCCCCCGGATCGCCGCCCCTGCTCAGTCATACTCCCAGACATACTCTCATAGTCATACCAGATCTAGATTCTAGTAGGGTCTAGGCTTACTAGACCGAGACCTAGTAGTACTACTAGTAGTATAGTACTCAAATTGTAGTGAACTGCTTAGTTACAACAAACTTTACAAAGCTCATTAATGATTTATGGTTTGTTCCAAACTGAGTCCAAACATTATGTCTGCTTAAGTAGATTAGCTTGATCTTATATTATAGTCCATCGAGAGTCTAATCAGGTTTTCACTCCACAATCAGATCCGATCAAATCCATCAATTAGTCCTGGATCTACTTCAGTAGGCCGGTAGGCCTACTTACACGGTCCACAAATCGCAACGCGACGCTCTGAGTGGCTCAGTTCCAAAAGTTCTGGCACTGTCCTGTTCTGATCCCGGTCGAGCCTCTAGGCTCTGGTTCTGCCTCCCCATCGGTTCTGGTCCTGAATGTAGGGTTCTGACAGTCAATTAATACACTGGGCCTACTCGTTGTGTTGCCCGCATAATAGGCCTACAGTCCGCAACTTTACGCCAACACATATTGGAGACGCGGCAAGATGTGAGTGTGGTTGTCGGCAGTTCAACAAACGTCCCCTCTCAATCTTTCATAACTCCTTCGAGATTATTGCTGGCTCTATGTGATCTGCAGTTTAATAGTAATAAATATGGCAATCCTTTTGACCGCTGCCACCATGTTGAATGATCAGATGGACGCAGTCGCGTACGCAGCGGGGGAGGAAACCCCCTCACTTGTCTTTAAAGTGTTAAAAAAATACCTTTTTTGTGTGCTAAAGGGTGAAAAAAATTGCCCTTATACCCCCCCCCCACCCCCCACTGAACAAAATACAAAATATCGGTCGCTATAATTTTCCAATTCCGGGAAAGAAAAAATATGTACTCTTACCCAACCAGCCCCCAACCCACCCCCGCTTATTCAGCGGCCGGCTGAGTCGTTGCGAAATATTTCCTCAAAAACTGGACAAACAAAAAATGTACTCTTACCCCCATTCATTCATTTCGGATGTGATTTCTGGTAGTTGTTGGTCTGTGTAGTCCTCCTCTGCCACGGACATCACTGCCTTTGCCATGTTTCTCAGAAGAGGAGCTTGGTTCATCTTGGACCAGGCTTTGGCGCGTCCGTCTTTTCAGATGAAGCACGATCGCATTCTGTATAGCCGTGTTCACATTTTATACCTCTGTCAGTATTCTGTACCTCATAATATGTCGTGCTTCAGTTTTAGAGCACAGTCTTCAGAAATTCACCGATTTTGTTTTCTTCTCATAATCATCAAAGCCTCTGGAAATCATGTCAGAAACACGAAATTTCATTTTCAGAACAAAACCGAGTGCTATACCTTCATCGCACAATATATTTATATATGGAGGTAGCACTCGATTCTGTTTGGAAAATGAAATTGTGACATGATTTTCAGATACTTTGATAAATTTGATAAACAAATTAGGTGAATTTCTGCATAGTTTATATATGTGATATCCTTCCTCCCATTATTGACCCCATCCCTGGGCTCTTCAATAGTTTGTTAAATTGTGACATGTTTATGAAATAATAATAAATATTCAAGGGAGTAAAAAAAATTAAAAATTCAAATTAACTTTTTAAATTCTTGTTTGGGCTCTCTAAGCTTTAATTTTGCACGGTTTTGCGCAATCAATTAATTTAAAAAGTAACTTATTGGGGGGCATAAAACGAGAACCCCCGCCCCAGAAAAGTTAGATTGGTTTTGTATGCTTCCTCGCATGAGTTCTATAAATCCAACTGTCCAAATTTCGGCCTCTGTAAAACCAATAATGCGAAGAACACAATGCATGCATGGGCATATTAAAAACGGTCAGCTTGTTGTTGCGTTTTAAAAGAAATCCCCGAAAAAAACACAGTTAAAAACTTTGTTTCATTTGGCCTGCATTTTGATCATTGATAAACCGCTGAATGGATTAAATCTACGCGCGTGTGAACGCGGCTATCATGTGTCTGTATAGTTTTATTGTGTGATTGCATTTTCTAGTACATGGAGGCCTATTGTTAGACAGTTGACGCACAGTGATTATCAGAATCGCGCTAGCGTTTCCGGAAAGTTTCAGAAAACAGTGCCAAATTAAAAGTTCGAAGGAAATGCTTATTTAGCCGGGTTAGTAGGCACTCTGTCCAGTGTATTCGTCTATTTGCCGACAGACAGGACACTATCTTTAAGCTAGGGCTTTATGATGACCCGGAAAACTGACCACTTTCGATTTGTCAGAATCTTGATCAGGACTTTTCACTTTGCAGGCCACTGGTAATAGAACACAAGCTGGTCTGCATTGTTTCACCATTATTCTCAGGATTAGGTCGGTACAATTATATATTTGTGGACGTCAACAAAGAAAAAACAAACGCATCTGAGATTTTGGTGAGTCCTTCAGGCTCTCCATATACAAATAAGCATCATGAGTTTACCTATTCGCGAGACGATCGCTCCTATGCCGATTATTACAAGATCTAGGAACACTTTACCAAAAAGAATTACTGAAACAGTGCAGTGCATCCGGCCCCCCGGTCCCGGTTATCAGCTAGGGAACACATCTCCCTCCGGGATAGCTGGACCTGTATATCAGGTGGAGAGTTCTGTTCGGCCTCTGCATGAGACTGTTTTCAATCACCAACCTGCAGGCCAGCCATATCCCGAAACTTACCCCCAGCCTATCCGAAGTCCGCGGGAGCGACCTGCACAATATCTACCACTGGATCGAATCCATGAAAACGGACATCCGGATATAGCACGCTTCACAGCAAAGGAGTTCAAGGAATTTCACGAGTACCTTACAAAATCTACCGAAGATGGCCGAAGTTTCCGAGGGTCTGGGAAGATCGACCTTGAAGACATTGCGGTAAGAATGATTAAAATAATAGATTTAGGGAAAACGGGTCTACGCGTTTGTAAAAACCCAATTACACACACACACACACACACACACACACACTATGTCGATAACGTCTTTTTATTTTGCCACGATGGTTCCTTTGTCTTTTAAATCTTCATGAAAATCCTTATATATGAATTATTATGTCTTTAATTCCAATTCAATTCAATTAACATTTATATCTTTCCTATAATTTAAATGAATGTTATTTACTAAGTAAGAAGCTAGCGAAAGTCCCTATAATCTCAAAGCTTGTGGTGGGATCGCCATTAGAAAAGGATTGCATGTATACTTATAATCTTCATAAAATGCCTATAAAATGCCTATGAAATGCCATTATCATTTTGTTGCTGTTGTTTGTACATTGGTCAAAAAGCGTATACTCCCATTTAACCTTCATTTAAGGAAACAGAAGTCAATCTGTCACCCATCAATATACGTTATCGACTACTCATTGACACAGGTATATATATATGCAGGTACCTAGAAATAAGAGCTAGGTGAGCAAAGATTTATCCAACATATCCGGTATAGTTCGCAGGCAAAAACCCTTGTCAGTCGTAAAGCTAGAGTATCTGGGGGTGTTTCACAAAGATCCTAAGTCGAACTTAACTCTAAGTTGGCTTGAAAATTATGGAGAGCCATTTGTTGCCTTAAAAATATATATGCAAAAGCGAAAATTCAAGTATTTTAGACTTTTTATTAATTCCACATCAAGAACATGAAATCTCCTTGATAATAGAAAATATGAATGATTTGATTAGATCTTTGTGAAACAACCCCCTCCCCTCAGAACTAAGCGACTATATGCCGACTGCATGCCCGGTCGCGGATATTTTTTATATTATAGCTGTTAGCTCTTATTTGACATAGCCAGAGACTGACAGAGTTAGTTTCTGCTCAAGACTTTACTGAATTGTGTTTATAAGTGTCAAATTAGAGTGTCTCCCCATACTACACTGTTGCCTATAAAGTTAGAGTAAATTTGCCTTACTTTTGTCGATGGCATGAATGATGGTCAAAATATTTTTTCAAAACCTTATATATATTATTCTCAGTCTTCTTGAAAAAGAGGTTTAACAAAATATATATTCAAACTTTATGGGCAACAATGTAAGCCTTTAATTATATGCGGTGTCAAATCCTTATCCACAATATTAAAATCAGAAATAGTTTGCAGGCGCAGACCCTTGTTAGTCGTAGGCCTTAGCACAGTGTCTGAACTAACAGAATATGAAACGGCAAGTTCTAGACAGTATACCCGGCCGCTAAATTCTTATTCCTACGAACTAGTTATAGCTTCTGTAATTTATTCATGCTTTAGCTGCTCCTGTATTTTATACAGCAAGAGACTGGCAGTGTTAGGCCCTCGCTCAAGACTATATAGAATTGTGTTTAAGTGTCAAGTTAAAGTCTGTATCTGCATACTATCATATCCGGTAATAGGTCATTGCCACCAGAGGAAGGCCTAACTCAGTGACGTATCGAGATCGACCTTGGCCTCAGGAGGGGCAGTACATTTTTTGTTTAACCTGAATGCCAAGAAGAATGTGTATGCTTGTAAGTAACAAGGGGACCGACGAATTTAAGTCCTCTCCTAGGGACTTGGTAATGAGGATTAATGCCTTACCAAAGGGGACGAGCACATTGACATGGCTTCGAAGCAGGGACCTCCAGGTTACGAGACCACTGCTCTAGCACTGATCCATCACGCGTCCTTATATAGTCCTTACTATTCCAAACAGTGGTGATCATAATTCATAAAGAAATACGTTCTATCAAAATTATATGAATGACAATTTAGATATAAGATAAGTACGACTCTGCATTTAACATGTATGACCCAGTCATACCAACGATACCGAAATGAGACCAAAAACAGACCGAGCTAAAAATGGCAGTCGGTCTTGAAGTGGTATAGAGACGGTTTGTCGGTGTGGCTAAGGTACGATTGTACACTGTTACAGAGTACGAGTTTAGCCGTTATTAAACTTTGGTAGTCCACCCTGATATTAAGTTGACTTCAATAGAAGCAAACAATGAAATAAAGAGGACAGTGACAATTTTAAGCAAAATCCGATAAAAAATTATAAAGTTATGAATGTTTGAAAGTGCGATCAAGCAAACACAAATAGCAACTCTTCGACATGTGTCTTGTGAGGTCCTCTCCCATTTGCCCTATTATATACAAAATATGAAATTTTCTGTACAGAGCAAATTGGAGAGGACCTCGCAAAATACATCATAGTGTTGCCATTTGTAGTTGCACAGACGACAACTTTACAAGATTCATAACTTTCTTATTTATAAATCGGATTCTGCTCAAACTTTCTGTAATATTGTCTGTTGTTGTATATTTGCGGGTTCTTGTATATGCAGTCAAGTACAAATCACACAAGACACATAGGTATAGTTTCAGAGCTGTTTAAATTACTCTATATAGCTCCACATGGCAGTGAGAGTGTACAATAAGTGATGATGTGGCATCATCTAGATGAGGTTTCTCCTCAGTGAGGGACAGGGGGTGTTATGCAATACTGCATAGCAACAGCATCCCTATATCGTGATTGGATGTGGGTGCAGAGGAGTATAGTCTCCGATTGCAGACTGCATTCTAACGGCACATATATTACACTTTCACTGACCCGTTCCTCACATCTTAGTTTTAGAATGGATATCCCTTTATAAGCTTATAGTCACACCGCCAAAGTGACTCCACACCGATTCCAAAATTATCGATCCTTGCATGGTCAATTTCTTTTTGCTGTTTTGGTCGGTATGTTGTCGGTCTGCTGTCGGTCCCATTAATTGGTGTGACTAAGGTATGGGGTAGCACTTGTTCAAGTTCAAGTTCAAGTTCAAGTACCTCTTTTTAAATTCAATTTTACCTTTCTTTACGTTTTTTAAATTTTATTTTTAGAATATACAAGAAAAGACACTGGAAGGACTGAAAACACCATTATCTGGAGCAAAACTTGACACTCTGCTGTCCCTTTGTGAGCTGAGCAATCTACGAAATAAAAAGTGCGTTGACTTCTTTACCGAAGCAGGGTTCAGCGAAATCTATACAGATATATTGGCTGAAGTAAGAGATCCAGATGCATACGTCAATGATCAGGTAAGGAGATGCTAAAATAACTTTTGGACCGGAAGATATTACTGAGAAAGATATAATCTACAAAGGTCTTCGCCAATCATTCCTGTATGTGTGTGTGAATAAACTTATTATATATTTATATACTGCATATGAAGATTCTAGGCCTCGGATTGGTCCAAACTGCAGGCATGAATTTTGCTACTGATTGCTAATTGAAATCATAGCGAAAAATATTGACCGGGCAAAGTTCTACTAGCTCGTACAAAGCAAGAACGCAATGGTTTTAGCGCGTGCATGTCAGCAATATAGATACGTGCATTGAAACGCGTGCAATACTTTCCTTTCACTCAACAAATGAATACACTTTGACATGCAGGCATGTTTTGTTTTAATTTTTTTTTTGAGAATTGACCAGGGGGGATGCTGTATATGAAACAAATATTGACGGATCATTTTTCAGGTCACGGTTAAATTATAACTCCTCGGTCGACTCGAGACTGCACTATGTACATTTGCGAGATCACCTTGGGCGATAGTGTGTCTCTGTGCCCCTCAAAGCAGCCAATAGTATAGATATATTGACTGCTATGAGAGGCCTAGCTGGTTCTATAGGTTCAAGGGGACGTTGCATCCTGCCATGACCCTGAGGCGCGCGGCGGTGAACAGCTAGGCCTCGAATATTAAAGCAGTCAATGTATCTTTTACATACCGAACTCACACAAAAAATTTACCAAGATTCTTACCTTATCCTTTTTTTTAGTAAAGATTGTTAAAACATCACGGAAAATCTTAGACACTGTCTGTTAATCATATCGCTGGAAAGTTGACTGAATGTTACGATCATTTGGGAATCGCTCACACACTGCACTGTATGGTATCCGCGCTCGCACAAAGAAAATTTTTACGCGTTAACCAATGGGGATTTTAGCAGAATTTAACTATTTTACCGTTACCCGGGGCAACGGGATTCTCACTCATGATCTATTGACCGTTACTGGCATTGTTCGTTTCTTTACGGGCATGGATAAAATCACGTCTCCAATTTCGACCAATCTGATGGCTAGATTTCTAAAGAGAGGTTTATAATTGTATGTATATGTTTATATATATATGTGTGTGTGTGTGTGTGTGTAATAAATAATGTAATGATAATAATAATAATGATGATGATACGACCACTTATGATAATGATAAAAGCCTCACAATAACTATTATTGTTGTAATAGCAATCATGATAATAATCAATAATTACAAAATAAATCATTTTCCGGAGCACACAAGGCGATATGTATGTATGGATGTACATGATTGTATGTATTCATGTACGTATCTGTGTGTGGATGAGAGAGAGAGAGAGAGAGATTGTGAGTGTGTGTGTGTTTGTGTTTGGCATTATATATATCCGTTGTCCCAGCGGACCTTGTGTTCACGAGCCGCTATAAATCTATCTTTCCTTTATAGATCAAGCACCCAGGCTTCTATATCGCTTTCAACCTCCTCATTGACGCCGCCCAACGCTTTACGGAGAATAGCCCTGAGCTCTGCCGCCAAATGGGCAAGATGGTCGTGCCATTAATCCTTGAAATCGTGCGCGATCCCTTCTTCGACGTCGAGGCCCTGAATCGTGACGACGAAGAGCTCAAATGGATGTCGAGGAGGGAGTTGCTGAAGAAGATGTTTACCTTGCTTTACAATTGCATCAGGTACGACTAAAGGCTCGCTCAGATATGACGCGCTGTTTAAATGTGTAAAATGAATGGGAAGTGCGAGCAATAAAGTTCTGCGCATATTTTACACTTAGTTCTGTGTTAAAAGGTAGGAAATGTGTGTTAAGTGTTTTGCGCCTTACGTTATTATTTTTTTTTAATTTAAAAACCGCCGCGGTATTGCCGCGTCATATCCTTACGAGCCTCTTTGATTGTCAATTCCAGTGGCTCCGGCATTATGGGGTGGAGGGGGACCATGCAGTCTTACTGAGTGGTTGACAAAATGCATACATAGGGATAAGGCAGTGAAGAAGACCATTGATTGGAGCGGGCCGGTTGCAGCATTTTCTTTCGAGGTTCAATTCAATTCAATTCAATTTCGGTTTTTATTACAAATTTACCAAACAAAAAGTCCGAAGACTAAAAATACTTGGTTCACTTTGTATCATATACAAATGCATTAAAAACTGTGGATTTAAAAATTCAGTAATAAGTCAAAATAACAAAATTGCATGAACCCCTACAAGGTTACAATCATTTAAAAGTTCAAAAATACATAATTAATTAAGTATGCGGTACCAGCGAGCGCTCCTCGAGCTCACCCAGAAAAATACACTCTGCAGCACAGAACAATAGAACCAGCGAACCAAATCCATTGTTCTGGGCTCCAGAACGCTAACGAATGAATCAAAGAACGCCCGCTGGCACTGTAATACGATTGCAAATACGATTGTAAATTATAAAATGGTATATTAATATGAATACTACATTATAATGATATCGATTAGAATTGATATTTTATATATTTAATGTGAATGAACAGCTTACTTTATATTTGAAAAAAAATCACGGTGATTATCACTTTGTCAGTAAATTGAGAAAGAAAGAATAAATATAGAGTGAAATAGTGGAAGAGGGGAGAGGGAAAGGATAAAGAGAGATAACATTTGAAAGAGAGAAAGAAGGAAAAAAAAAGAGAAAGACGAGGGATGAGAGAAAAAGAGAAAAAAAAGGGAAAGAAAGTTCAATTTATGACAAAAGAATGTAAGCAAATGAACGAGAATTAAGTTGATTCAGCTCAGTCAAGCATTGTAAAAATTGCAAAAATACACATAATACTAAGATGTACACTGATACATTAATACGAATGCCATCATGGTATTGTTATTATAAATACATGTAATTAACATTGGTGAATGACCTATAGATATTGGAGAAAATTATTAATGAGTAATTATCACATTGTCAGAAAAATGAGAAAAGGAAAAAAGGAAAGAAAGAGAGAAAAAGTGCGAAAGGGGAGGAGGGAAAGGAGAAAGAGAGGAAAAGGATAGAGAAAGGGAGAAAGAGAAAGAGACCGAGAGAGAGAGAGAGAGAATTCAATTTATGACAATTTATTGTAAACATGTCTAACGAAATTTTGGTTGATTGAATTTAGTTCTCTCCTCTTTCTCTTCTTTTATCTTTTATCGTATATAATAATTTTCACATTTCCTTGGGGGCGGGGTCAAGTTCCTCGTTGTTACACCACAGGTTGTCACCGTAACGCACAATTAGCCGGTGTTCAAAGGCGCATATTTATTATACTTGTCGGTATATCGTCGATTTCATAACCAGGGTATACATTATTAGTCGTGGGTTATCTTTGTTCATTTTTCAGAAACCATCCTGACAACAGAGTGGTTTTTCGCAGGGGCATGGCGTCGGAACTTCTCAAGCCTTTCTTGGATTGCCGATTTTACATCTTACGTGCAAAGGTTATCTATTAATTAATTAGTTAATCATTTCATTTATTCATTCACTTCTTATGTATCTTTTATTATTCATTTATGTGTGCATGCATGTATGTATTTATTCACTAATTTACTTAATTATTATGTATTCAATAATTTGAATAATTTAGATCGAGCTTTCATTCAAATTATATAAGGGGAAAGCGATGAATCTACATTTCACTCTCAGCGTTTAAATAAAATAAAATGAAATCGGTAAAGACAGCATCGGTTTCTATACCACGACCTTTGAGACTGTCAAATACACTGTTGCTCATACAGTGTCCTCAACAGAAAAAAGTATCTGTGTGGCCATGCCTTGAACCATAATGCATGACCGCACATAGGAATTGTTTCTGTTGGGGACCGGGGGAAAATGCAATGAATTATTGATAATTTATTGAATTTTCTTTGTTTTTTTTATATTTGTGGGGGCTGTCCTCTACCCTAGCCCCCGCTGCATACAGTCGTGATTCAGTGGCAAAGTAATGCCCTCGTAACTGTGAGGCCCCAGGATCAAAACCGTGTCGATGTGCTATTATTATTGCCCTTATGTGAGGCATTAATCCACATTACTGTCAGTTATGACTTAAGGGCGTAGGACCCCTAGTTGATTAGCATAGTAGCATACAGATGCTTAAGCAGTCACGCAAAACAAACACTTGCAAATTATTATTCAATAAAATCTCAGAATGTAAACTATTATCTAGATCTATTAGCAACTAGGCACACTTTCAGCAGCCTCATATGCGTCACCTGCTGAAATTATTGTAATATTACAATGATGTATATATAGGCCTACATGTATTTCAACCTGGGGCCAATTTTACGAAACCGTCATACAATCGAGCTCAATATCCGGTGACGTTATTTTCTCTACTCTACTAGCTATAGTTTATAATAATAATGATAATAATAATAATAACAATAATTATATTTATTTATACATGGTAAAGAAGCCCGAATGGTGACAAGACTGGATTTTGGGACCATGTCAAAGATGAAATATAAACTAATTGAGATTATTGAATTTCAGAAATAACAATGATATATTAAAAATGCAATTAAAACAAAAGAACACAAGAAATTGCTTTTTTTTAATCAACAAAAAGAAAATCATAAAAACAATATATATTTATTTATATATATATATATATATATATATATATATATATATAAAACAATAAAAGGTCAGATGTGGCTGAACAGCAATAAAACACAAAACACAAGTACTCATCAAATCGTTATATATTCAAAAGGTAAAAACTAAAAAATTTCTAAAGTTTCAAACCATTGTTGTCATACCCTTTCCCCTTATCCCTTTACACAGGCGCTATTCATTCTGGCCTACATTGTGACCGAGGAGGAAAACATTGATCTTAATACGACGAGCCTCAACATCGAGTTCATTGTCAAGGTCCTTCGAAGGGCTCTGGAAGACCCTTCCCACTACTCTGCTCACTATAACTTCTTCGCCGTGGAGGTGGTGGAAGCTGTACAGAGAGTAGCGGCTAACGACGATAACAAGGTAATAATACAAATAATAATGATGATGATAACTAGTTATTATTATTTTGATTACTCAGGGGTGCCTCATCAGCTTCAATTTTGTTCTTCCTGAGGACCCTGCAATTATTATTACCCCGGCGATTGCCAGGTACCCATTTACACCTCCACGTATGTAGAGAGTGGCAAGTATGGATTCATGCCTTGCCTGAGGATGTTAGTGCTGGGCTGGGATCCGAACCCTCAACCCTTGAATTGTCGAGTCAAGTGAATGAACCGCTATTCCACGACCCCTCCATTAGTTCTGACACAATGGCGTAGCGAGTGTCCATTTTTGAGGAGGTACCGGAATGATTGGGGGCATCTGTCTCGCTCTGAAAGTAAAAATCCGAATTTAGGCTACCTTTGGGGGAGGGTGCGAATGGTGGCCCATGCATCTTCCTTCCTATGTGGGCGACGGCCTTGCTCGTAAATGAAAGCCGAATTTATAAGGCTACTGCTTAGGGGGAGGGGGTGATGCTGGAGCTGTACCAAGGTATCTTCCTTTTCTTGTGTCTTTTTTCCCTTTCCCCCTTTTTAAGATTTGTCTAGCATGGCTTGCATAACTAGTGAGGGAGCAATCTCTTTCTCGAATGGGCGAAGCGAGCGTAGGTATAATTTGAAGAACTTTTTAACAAAATCAATCTGACAGATATTGGTTGTGTATCATGGAGTTAAGTATCCAGTTTCGCCAATAATTTTGAAATGCGGTACAAAATGGCGTCCCAGGGATATTCACTACGGGGCGCGGGACATGCGGTCACGATTCCTTTTAATTCGGGACGTCTGGTCACACTGAACGGGATATTCTACCAATGGGACTTACTACTAATAATAATAATGATAATGATGATACTAATAATAATAATAATAATAATTTATAGTAGTAGTGATAATAATAGATTTGTAAGGTGCCAAATCCACTTAAAACTAAATACTCAAGGCGCTCATTTCTTTTTTTTTTCTCCTTGAAGGATAACTTCATCGAGGCCGGTGTCCTTCCTCACCTTGTTACCATGATAGACGAGAAGAATTCTAAGGAAGAACGCAACACCGCCCTCAACGCGTTGTGGGTGCTTTCATTTACATCATATAATAAGGACGCCATTTTGAAGGAGAAAGGTTGCATTGACAGTAAGATTTTTTTTTTTTTTTTTTTTACATGTGTCGGTTTTGCAGGACCGTAGAACAAGGAGAACTCGGTTTTAGGGTATGGCTAAATCCATGAAAGAATATTACGTAAAGTCTATACAAATTATAGAGTGTAGGCCTATTGATTATGGTTTTCAAAACATGCTTCATCCATAAAGTAAGTTTGGTGAAAACAATTAGTTCGACATCATATCTTTCACATCGATTTGAAGAAACAAATTCGTCTTATTGCACCATTTAAGTAATTTAAAGAGGCCCCTACAGGTCCTACTATTTACTGAAGGGTGAGCATGCAAGGCCACTCTAAACAAATCAAGAATTTTGAAAGTGCCACTTTGATAAAAATGAAGACGCTTTAAACTGTTTTATTTCTTGATCACCGAAATGCCCCGCCGAGGAAGCATGTTTTGAAACAAAATCACTATTTATTTAACGTATTTGAAAATATATGTTGTATATGTTGTATCAACGTGGGAAATGGCATTAACATCATGATTTGTCGTAACTATTCAGTACATGGACTTTTATCATTATCATCGTCATCAATCATCATCAACATTATTAATATTATTGTTGTTATTATTTTTATTATCATTATCATTACTATTGTTATTATCATCATCCTTGTTATTCTTCTTAATATTATTCTTGATTTTGTTGTTGTTATTGTTGTTCTTTTATGATTCAGATGTGCTAGCTTGCATTGGCGTTGGTGATTATACCCGGACCTGCCAAGCAATCCTATGGAATCTCCAATACCACTCCATTCCAAGACCAGAAGTGGTAATTATGACTAGGGTCGGATTCAGGATTTTGTAAAAGAGGATGCATAACATTCCTACAATTATATGCTGATAAGCAAAAAATAATAATCTGAGTCTAAGGTACCTGTTATGATAATTAAAATATCTAGGAAGGAGTTCCAGCGAGATTCCCGAAAATTAAAAGATTGAGGGTTGTGATGGATGAGGTCACCATAACGTGGCAAATAACAGATATAAATTGAATTCTTATAATAAAATGCATGTCAAGGGGAGACAGAAAGATCAGAAATCCTACACTTATAAAGAGCGAACCTTACTTTTTATTTCATAGAAGGAAGAGGATAAAGATGACCAGCCGGAAGAGAAAGGTGGAGACGGCAACGGGTCAAACAACGGGTTAACGTCACCCGAGACCGCTAACCCTGAAGTAGACCGCAAGATAACCCCGAAGAAACTTCCTCACGTTATGATCAGCTACCAATGGGATGTCCAGAAACAGATACTAAAGGTCAAGGACGTTTTGAAAGCGCTTGGATTCAATGTGTGGTTAGATGTGGAGAGAATGGGTAAATTTATGGCGACATATCTACATTTGTTTATTCAGGCATAGAGGTCGGCAGTTCCATGCATGTGCAGAAGGTCCTAATTCACTGACACCAGACTTGGTGAAAATACATGTACCATATTACTGGGTGTAAAAGTCTGCACATAGCAAACCCGTAGTCCAATCAAGAAATACCCCCTTATCTCTCGGAGAGTCTTCGGGTGAGGGAAATGTAAGATAATGGGTGGAAAAAGCGGGGCATTACATGAGGCCTGTTGGTCATAACATTAAAGGCTATAATCCTGGTGATTGACAACACCTGTTATTTGGTAAACACCCGATTGGTGTCGAATCCCCCATGAGAGCCTACTACGATGTGTCTTTAAATCCAAGATTTGGATTATTCTTTAGAATATTTTCTTTATAAATATTAAATGTTGATGGAACTAATAGGCAAATACAAGTGCCTTTTAATTACTATATAATAGTAAAATTTATTCCATCTGCCCAAGTAGAGAAAAAAAAGTAATGGGCACACAAGTAGAGATAAAAATGATAAGAGTAAAAAGTGGCATTGTATTAAAAAATAAATTTCATTTCATTTATTTCCACAGATTCATAAAAAGACAATATAATTTACAATCAAATATCAAGGCATTACAGCAAAACATGAACCTGCAGAGGGGGTGATTAAAAACCACAGAGGTTTGCCGGGGATCATCCCCTGCTTAAAATTACAATATTAAAATACAATAAATTAATTAATTAAACAATAAACACATAACAAAAAAATATATATATATTACAAGCAAATCTATGTGTGGGGTGAGCTGCGATTGATATTCTCAACGAAATTCCTCTCAAACATCAATGAAAAGAAGAATATTTTGAAAATATTCCCTTATCCATAGATGAATATGTTCATTTGGTATTCCTCTAGATTAAGTATTATTAAATTATTATTATCGTTATTAATATCAACATCACCATTACTATATATTATCATTACTATAATTGTTATATTTATAATATTGTAATTATTAAAATCATTATTATCATTTTTATAATCAATAATATTAGCATTGTTATAATTTGTAATTAATAATATTGGTATCATGATTTTCATTATTGTTATTATCATTATTATTATTGTTCTGCCCTAACTAGGAGGCTCAACCTTAGAGGCGATGGCGAATGCTGTGGAAGAAGCGTGTGTAGTTATCATCTGTTTTTCAGAGAAGTACAAAGACAGTCCCGCTTGTCGAACAGGTATGTACTACAGCGTGAGTAAAAAATAAATAAAGTTTACACCTAGAAAATTGCTAATTATTTTAAAAATCATTTATGAACAGTAAATTATTATACATCTTATGAAAGAGTGTTTTATCCCGAATCGTTTGGTATCATTTTTGGGGTGGTATGTGATCACGCTTGGATGAACATGAGGCATTGTTTAAGAGAGTGCAAAAATCGACTTGCGCCAAAGTAATGCTTATGTGATGTTTGAATAAAACAATTTGGATTTAGGTATTAATTCGGTCTTTGCAGATCCAAATAACATCCCTAGAAAAACTAGTCATGCCACACATATCAAAACACACACAATGTCACACTCAGTTAGTTACACACACACACTCACATATCACATTTAGATACAGATTGACCGAGTCCTTTGGGAGAAACAATGATAACCAATGGTTGCCTGACTTGCCTCTTTTAATGCCAAAGAATGGCAGCTTTCAACAGGCCTTTGTCCTTTTGTGTGAGCTTGTGCTCCAAAGGCTTGCCTGACTTGGCAGGCATCACATAAGCACTGAATATGGCAAACTTGGTGCGTCCTCAGCTTACCCCGCAACAGCGATCTTAATTTCTTGGTGACAGAAAAGACGCTTCAGACGATGTTTCCTAAACATCAGGTGTCCTTGTAGGCAAACTGTTAATAATAACTTTAATAAGTACCGCAGAACGGGAAGGAACCACAGTACAACCTCAACAAAGGACATGCAGGCTGTCGAAGATCAGCTAGGACACCACAAAACATTGAGGCAGTTCGAGATTCTTTACAGCAGGCACAAGGCGTTCATGTGATATCATCCCGTCGACATGGACTCATGTTAAAGGTACTATGTCCCATTTGCAGACCAAAAAAATGAAAAGGTTAAATTCCAACGGCATTTGAAAGACAATACTAATTTAGAACTTCCCTAAAAAAAAGGGGGCTTGAAAATGTCTTTAAGTGGGAAAATAACGACTATTAGTTGTCGAATCGACTTAGGAGCTATAGAGCCAGTAAGTAATAGTCTGATTTTTCAGACCATTGTACCGAATGGTCGTACGTTTTATGCTGCGCAAAGATTCAATCAGTTTAATTTTGGCCATTACAAGAAGTGGGTTATTGATGTAGACAAATGCTCATGTACCCTTTACAGCTCATTTTATGTATGTTATTACCAAAGATGAAAAAGCCAGTCAGTCACTCAATAGTGTCTGACAGTGAAGTCTAGCAAGTAAACAGGTTTCCTTGCATAATTTGAATATTAGGACACTGCTAACGTTCAAATTTCACAGATAGGACATACATGACATATTCATAATTCTTGCAAAGTTCTACAGAATTTGATGTTGGCTGCAAAAGGGACATAGTATCTTTAACCCAGAGTTCATTCAACATACAGGCGCGGATCCAGGATTTCTTAGAGGGGGGTCTGGTGATTATGTCAGTGGCGGATCCAGGGGGGCACAGGGGCACGTACCCCCCGGCCAAAGAAGAAAAATAATGCTCACTACCCCTACTGAGCAAATGTGAAAATCGCGCCGGCCGAAAATTCGCTGAGTGGGGGGAAGGGGGTAGTGAGCACTAATTTTTTTTTTTTTTTGCTCCCGCAAATTTGAAAATCGCGCCGGCCGAAAATTCCCTCATTGGGGGGGTGGGGGCGGGTAGTGACCACTATTTTTTTCTTCTTTTGGCCGGGGGGTTCGTGCCCCTGTGCCCCCTCTCCTGGATCCGCCACTGACATAATCACCAGACTCCAGCTTAGACTCTACCCAGTTCAGATGATGCAGGAGACACGAGCTCTTCCCTCCAGAACACGCGCGCCGCAGAGCCTTCTGTGAATGGCTGATAGATAGACACCCACGCTTCCTTGAGGATGTCGTAATTGGAGATGAAGCATGCTTCTACATGAGCAGTTCACTTAACACACGTAACGTATCTACGAATTATAGATGATCAGGTTATCCCGGCTCTGGATCAGATGGCACGGTTTAGGCGTCAGAGAAACGGTCCTTTCAGGCGCCTTAATTAATTGGTAGGCACAAGATGGTGCCCCTGCTCACAGGACAAGGATTGTGATGATCAGGCTGAGAGAACTCTTCGGGAACGGGATAATCGCTCTAAACGAACCTATGGAGTGGCCACCTCGATCCCCGGACCTTACACCCCGTGATCTTTTTCGTATGGGGTTACCTCAAGTCTCGGGTGTTCCAGAGCCCACCTGCGAACCTCAACGACCTACGAGAGAGGATAAGGTTTGAGAGCGAAGCACTCGAGAGACAGGCGCATGCTTCGTCGAGTGTTCTATCGCGCAGGAAAGTGCATCGAAAGGGAAGGAGGTCATGTTGAGGAGTTGATGAACGGACAGTTACCTGCTGGTCACAAATGAAACTACAAAGAATCCACGATGATAAACATTTGTATTAACATTATCAACATAATTATCACGATCGTTAAAAAACTTTGAAGAAGCAAGTAAATAATAGTTTGACAAAGCACATTGAAACAGAATGCGTATTTTACTCCAAATGAACACCATAATCATATGTGTATGTGTGCATGTGCGTGTGTGTTAGTGTGTGTGTTCCTTATGTGCGTGTGCGCGTGTGTGTGCCTTTGCTTCTGAAAAAAGCATATGCAATGCATCTCATTTGATACATTCAATTTATTCTCCCACTTTAATACTTTTGCTCAAGTCGATTTTTGCACTCTCGCAAACAATGCCTCCTATTCATCAAAGCGTGAATACATACCACCCCAAAATGATACCAAACGAATCGGGATAAAACACTTTTTTATATGATGTATAATAATTTACTGTTCATAGATGATTTTTTTTTTTAATAATTAGCAATTTTCTAGGTGTAAACTTTGTTTTGACTCACACGGTACAGAACTCAATATTATAAGTTGAATCGGGTAGGGCTAAAAATGAGGCTTTTTAAATTTTGTAACCAAATTAATAGGAGTATCATAATTAGGTTGGGAAAGTTTGCATAAAATAAATCAGATGTCTTTGTTGTTGATTTGTTTGTTTGTTTTACCTGACTGCTAAAAAAAAGCATGTGCTTGTAAGTAAGCAACCAGGGGACTGACGGCTTTATGTCCTCTCCAAGGGACTTGGTAATGAGGATTAATGCCTTACCAAAGGGCAATAGCGCATCGACTTGGTTTCGAACCCGGGACCAGCCGGTTACGAGACTACTGCTCTACCACTGCGCCATCACGCCTCCTCGTAATTGGTTGGTTGGTAGTTGGTTGGTTGGTAGTTGGTTGGTTGGTAGTTGGTTGGTTGGCTTTATTTTACGTATATATATATATCACAGAGAAGATGATGTTCAGCGGCGGAAAGATATTTAAAAGGGACTCTAACACTCGAATAAACGACATTAACACGTGTAAAGGTGAAACAATGTTGTGCACACATGGCTTTTTTTCAAGTTGCCAATCAACGTATTGTTTGTATAATAGTTTCTTGCACTTGTTTGTAATTTGTAAGTTTGAATTCGCGATTTATGATGTAACAATATAACAATATAAATATGATAATTCTGTTACCAAGCAACGCACAATTTAAGCGTAATGTATTCGTACGCATTATTTGTATATATTTTGTTGCATTTGTTTGTAGATTTTTATTTTGAATTAACTGTCTGAAGAAATATAATTGAAACCCGTCATAGTGAAGAAGAGAACTCTCACAAGGATTTTTATTTCAATTGTTTTAATTATTATTTATATATATATCCAATATATATATATATATATATACATACATATATATTAGATGCATATATTCAATCCAATACGTGAATTTTAGAGCGCCAATATCTAATTGCCTAATCAAAGGCGCTGATGATATTTGGACATTAATTTATACATACATATAAATTATACAAATATTGAATGTTCCGGAATTGACCCGACGAATTAGGAATTTCCCCGACTGATATTATTAATTACAAAGGCTGGTGGCCAATTAATGATCAGATATAATTGGACGTAGAATTATCTTAGTCACCCCATAATACTCTGTACTCTTGCTGCTCCTGACATTTGACACAGCCAGAGACTGACAGAGTTAGGCACAGATCAGGTTTTTTGTTAATGGAAATGTGTTCAGGTACCAAAGTATAGTTTGTGCATGTGTTCAAGCATGTCATGTGCCATATCATAGGTTGTGCTTACAGACTACCACTGACCAGCACTTAAAGTGACTCGGTAACATTGCCCGGTCAGATTCTGAAACAAAATCCTGGATTTAGCTCATGCTGCAATCATAATTATATACCTTTAGGTCAGTCAGGAATCACATGATTTTACAAGCCGATCGCCTGTCTGATTATCGAGATATTTATGATTGAAAATCGAAATCTCATTTTTCGTTTCCTTACGGTTTTAATAACACTACAGTCTATTGGGGAAAATGAGTATGGTAAAACCCGTCACTCAAAGATTTTTACTTTTTTGAGACACTTCGTGATCATTTTGAAGCACAATTTTTATAGGGCTTCAATTTTACACCATATCACAGACACTGATAACACGTTGGGCCATGCATCTCAGATGTAACATTGTTAAACGATGCCTTTAAAACGAATGCTATTTCTAATTCATTATCTGACTGAATAGAGGCAGAATATACGTACAAGCTACGCAAGGCTATCATCCCTCTGAAAATGCAGACCGGCTACGATCCCAATGGTTGGTTGGGCGCGATGTTGGGGAACAAGTTCTACATGCAGATGAACACGCTGGACCTGGTCCAGGAAAACATGGGACTTCTGGTCCGCGAATTGGCCGACAGGGGGCGCTATCCGTCCGATGAGGACCAAGACGTGGACGATGTCTATATTCCAGGAGCCAGTCGTCCCATGCAGCCAGCTTCTCCGCCTTTCCTGCCGCCACGACCGGGCACTGGTCCACCGATGCCCCGTAGTACTTCACTTTATTTCTCCCCGCGTACAATGAGCCCAGTACCTATTGGTCGGCCGGGTTAGTAAAGATTTAAGTTGTTGTCGTTTGGCCAGATATTAATATAGATTTGCCACTCTTGACCCAAGTGTATTAAATTGAGGCTATGTGGGAATGTATATTTCCTTGAATTCTTAATAAATACTGATACTAACAATGTTGATGATGATAATAATAATAACAATAATAATAATCATGCTACCGATAATAACAATGAAAATGATAATGTTTGTTTCGCTCAGTAGGGGGGGGGGACGGAGCACTAAAAAATGTTTTAGTTGTTGCTCAACGGGGGGGTAAGAAGGTAAGTTTCTGGTTACCATCTTTTTGGATCAGGGGTGGGGCCACGTCTTATTTTCTTTTTTTTTTTTTTGCCAGGGGCGGGCCCGTCGGGTTCCCCCGTGGATCCGCGCCTGTCAGCACATAAATTCAAATTCAAATTCAAACTTTATTGATTTCAATCCAAACGGATAGGATCATATTCTCAATTTGTGTACATTAGAAAACAAATTTCAAAGTTATAGTGTAACATAAATAATTGAGTGTAAAGATAATAATAACCAGGAGCGACACAAATTAACATACTACTTCATGTCTCACATATGCTGTTCTTCCTAAGGGATTACCCCAGCTATGACAAGGTACCCATGTAAACCTGGGTGACGGTTCGAATCCCAGCCTGGCACTAACCTTTGGCAAGACATAAACTCACAAATTGCCACTCTGCACCCTCGTGTAAATTAATGGATACTTCGCAATTGGCGGGTGAAATTATCGCATGGCCATCAGAAAGAACAGCATCAAGCTGATGAGGACTTCCTGGCTAAACAAAATTATTATTTGTACTATAAGTATAAGTATTATTACCATCATTATTGATATTAAGATTATTACTGTCATTGGTGTTGTTATACATTTCTATTATTGTTGTCGTTCTAATTATTATTGCAATATTATTATTATTATGATGATGTTGACTATTTTATGATTATCATTATTATTACTATAATTATTATTATTATCATTATGTTTTTGTTGTTGTTTACAGATGAAACGATGCGGATTTATGACCAACGGCCCGTGCTGACCTCACCACCACCTCAACAAACAGTGGAACAAGTCCCAGTCTATATTGAGAAGATTATAGCAGTACCAGCACCGGCCCCGGCTGTTCCAAAAACTGAGGGTGAGTGCCTGCAGTTCAGTTCAGTTCATTTTTTTTACGATACGAGTGAAATCACACACAATAGGAACAAACGTGCAAATACAAATTAGGGAATAGAATATAGTTATATCGACTGCTACGAGAGGACTAGCTGTTTTGATATATATACCTCACTTTAGAAATCTAGCCATCTGATTGGTCGAAATTGGAGTCGTGATTTCTAGCCATGCCCCACTCACAGGGCATAGCAATAGCCCACAGGGCCTAGTTAAAAGTTTCTACCCTCATCCTCATTATCCTGCGATCCCCATTGGTTTGCGTGTTAAAATTGTCTTTGTGCGAGCGCGGACGCCATACAGTGCTCTTTGTCTGCGATTCCCAAATGATTGAAACTTTCACTCATTTTTCAAGCGAAGATTAACAGACAGTGTTTCAGATTTTCTGTGATGTTTTAACAAATTTTTACTCACTAAAAGGCTTAGGTAAGAATTCTTGGTAGATTTTTGTTTTAATTCGGCATATAAAAGTCATATCGACTGCTTTAATACTCGATGACTAGCTGTTTCTATACTGGCTCGCGGGATAGTTGAATCCCCTGTTATCACCCCTCGGCGCGCCGCCCACTCAGGCGCGCCTCGGGGTGATAGCAGGGGATTCAACTATCCATTGGGCGTATAGAAACAGCTAGTCCTCTCGTAGCAGTCGATATAACTGTACTATACGCTCAAGGGATAGTTGAATCCCCTGCTATCACCCCGAGGCGCGCCTGGGTGGGCGGCGCGCCGAGGGGTGATGTGATTGAAAAGATGTTGCAATCAACCTCCGAACCGGGAGAAGATACTTAGATAGAAATCACAAGAAACGAGCTAATCATAGCCCTGTATTCGACCTAATCGCTACCCTAAGCGTAACCTAGTTACAGGCGCGTACGCAAGGGGGTTGGGGTAAACCCCCTCAAATTTTGTTTATGTGTGTGTTTCGGAGGAAACCCCCTCACTTTTTTCAAGTGTAAACCTTTTTTAAACTGACCTTATACCCCGCTTATTCAGCGGCCGGCTGAGTCGTTGCGAAAAAAATGCTCTCCCCGCTTTATTCAGCGGCTGGCTGAGTCGTTGCGAAATTTTCGGCTCGATTTTCAAATTTTACCCCCCGTTTAAAAAAATCCTGCGTACGCTACTGCCTAGTTATATATATTCGAAATATTATAAAGCCCGGAGAAATTCTCGCCGGAGCGGATGTTTGGTTACCTGTATTAAAAACATATTCTTTTTTTCTCAATTTCTAGGAACTACCTGTGTACAAATCGTGCAACAATGGGATTCCCGAGAAGTTGTCAATTGGTTAAGTCGGAATAACTACTCTCACCTTCAGAACTGGTTCTTAGGCTACAACGGAGAAGACTTGCTGGGACTAAAGAGGATTGCTGAGCAGGCTCCCGAATTCTTCTTTGGCAAACTGGAGCGAGAGTTCGGTTTCAAGTCACTGTTGGAAATGATCCGTTTCAAGAAAATGCTTGATGATATAATTTAGTATAACCTATGAATGAAAGACTAGCTTAGTGAAAGAAGAATAGTCAACTGTTGGCAATCAGAGCGTCCGCATGCAAATACATTCCAATCGGGTTCCATTTTCATTACTTTTCGCTGTCCATACGGTAATTTCCATCGTTATGAACCACAGATAGTTATGTTATCTGGATAGTGATAACGCGATTTTACATCTTCACCGGTTCTTTTAATAGACTCGGCTGGAGTATTTTTTTTTTTCCTTCTCAGTAGGCCCATAGGTCTACCTATATAATAGTGATATTATCGGATGTTTTTATAGCTCACTTATCAACCACGCAAGGTGCTCAAGGTAGCCCAACATTTTCTTGATAACATTAAAACAGTAATTTTTTATTGTCAGTCTTGTGTATTATTAGTTATAATCGTAACAAGAAATAGAAAGAAAAAAAGAAGATCGATGAAGAAGGAGGAGATCGAAGAAGAAGAGGAAGAAGAAACAAAATAAGTAGAAGAAACGTTATACATATGTTTTATCAAATGGTATTATTCAATAACCCATTTATAGGTTTTAAGGTATTTTCTTCGGCATGTCTTATACAAGTGTAGCTCTTTAAACTGTCTTAGTATACAACAATTAAATATCATAACGCCATACCATTTTAATCCTATATTGTTCAGTTATTGATGTTCACCTATTAATAAGATTTACTTTTAGAAAAAAATAATCTTTTGTATGCTTGTCATGTTATGTATGTTATGCACTAATATTTGAAATTAGAAAATGAATGAATCTGCATCTGATCAGATCTGAATGTCATCAAATATCAAACATTTCCGTTTAGCAAGTTTACAATAAATGTTTTAGGGCCACCATTTAGTTCTTTGTACTCTTGATCCTAGGTGAGGAAGGTGTTTAAAAGTACAAAACCCTTTTTTTGTTCTCATATTCTAATCATATGTATACTATAGTATACTATATCAACTATCCCTGTATAAATTAACACCCTGATCAATTATGTAGGCCTAGAGTGATTGAGTGGAATAAGTAATACAGGTTAAAATATTTGTAAAAGTAGAGAGTTTGTCATAAGGTCAACATATTCAGTTACATTTACATTGCGAGTATTACAGAAATGTGTTTTTATTTCATAAAAAAAAAAATCTGAACAAAGATCGACAAAGAATCTTCAGGTTCTGTATTTTTCAGGCTGAATGTGTATTTCTTCATTCTGTTTTCGCCATTTCATGAGAGGGGGGTGAGAGGAGCACATGTCCCCTCCTATATAGTTCCGCCACGGAACAATGAATCATATATTAACACTATACGGTATATACACCTAATTACTCTCTATTCATTAACAAAAGAGGTGTACTACATGAATCATTACCTTGACTTGAAAAGGAGCACTTTTAGAATAAGATTCATTTGTTTAATGTGAAAGACCGGTATCAATAGCACGATCAGCCCTTATCTATTGCGACATGCCGCCGATTTTAAGTGCCATTTTATGTGAGAAACAGTGCAATTTATTAGGAGAGTTTGGCCAACCAGGTTCGTGAGTGGCTTCTTTCCACTCCAGCCTTTTCTAAGACCTACTCATCCCATTTTGATACATGCCCTTATTATTCTTACTATCTGTGTTTCTCTGCATTGTGGGCCTACCCTTCTGGATATTTGCACCGTGTTCATCAAAAGGAAAAGGGGCACTTATTAGAAGGGGAAGGGTGGTTCTTACAATGGAAATGGGGCATTTGTCCTATGCCAAAAGGGGCACTTTGGGGTACCCTTCCATCCCCCCCCCCCCATCCTAAAAATCTTCCTACGCCTATGTTTGCAGGTATAAACCATGGACCGCTTCAGAAACTCATAATATTCAAAATATTCGCAATACACCACGCAGACCTTAACGTTTTGTTTGTTTGGGTTTTGTTTTGTTTTCTAGTTATAATAATAGTATACAAATACTGACTACTTTGAGGGGCGTGGTTCCTGAACTGAACACCATTGCCGGAAGTGATCTCGAAACTGTGCTTTTTGCCTCGTGCCTTTCTTTCGCGTGAAATAAGACGCTTGTCTCTGAAATAAGTGGTCTAGCGCCACCTAATGTAGAAAACATTATAACGAGTCTTTTCCTTCAGATCAGTTTCCACCCACCCCCCTCTCTCTCTCTCTCTCTCTCTCTCTCTCCCTGTCTCTGTCTGTCTGTCTCTTCCACTCTTTCTCTGATCGTCCATGCTCTGGTCAGAATTTTCTCAGAGTCTGCTTCATCTTTATACCTTCTTTTAATCTACACTCTTTTTCTTAACAGAGAGCTGTGAAAAAACAATCACAGCTCTCTATTCTACCCCCATATGACATTTTGCAATTTTGTAAAGTTACAAAGTAAAGGCATCCCAGACAAGAAATATTTGAATCATTGATATAATTATATTTATTGCATGATCCTCCAGAGACCTGATAATGAATCAGGTACAATGTTCGTGGTCGCAATTGAAGAAAAATCTTTTAAAGTTACAAAAACTTGATTAAACAAAATTGTCTGTGATAATTATTATCATTATTATCATCATTCTCATAATCATTATTATTATGATCATCACCTTCATCATCATCATTGTTATTATTAAGTATTATTATTATATTTGTTTTTTTAATTAATATTATCATCATTATCATATTTTGTTTGTAGTAATTCCTTGAATAATCCTCGTTCACAAACATCTTGTCATAAAAAGCACTAAAACCAAGAACTGGATCATTTCCACTCACACAATGTACCAAAATATGCAATAATAATTTGTTCTTTTATTTCTCGATATAATTCAAAACCATTATACAGAACAATGAAACCGATTGTCAGTAAATTTCAGGTACATAAATAATACCCACATAAACATGTTCACGTATGATTCAACTTGGCAGTATAAAGTACACTGGACACCCATTATAGAGAGCTCTGGGGGGCATTTCATCAACATTTGTCCACCGACAACTGTCGGCGCCGACTAAATTTGACCAATCAGAGGCCTGGAAAATAGTCGGTGACAATAAAATTGTCGGTGAAAGTGATATTAGTCGGTGAAAACCACCGACTAATTGTTTCATGAAACGCCCCCCTGATATAGCAAGATACCATGAAATGGAAAATAGTCGGTGGCAATAAAATAGTCGGTGAAAAATTTGAAAACGATATTAGTGGGTGAAAACCACCGACTAATTGTTTCATGAAATGCCCCGATATCTACAAGGTAACTTTACTGCCCCCAGCTCTTTATTCTGTATATTCTTTGTTTTTTCCACATGATATGAAAACTTAATTGATATAACACGGTTATTTTCATAGTCCCCAAACTCCCACGGTCCCTATAATGACTACTTTTCACTGTATGAATGAATTTAAGGCCAGAGTGGGATTTTGTTAATTCAATGTCGGCCATTTCTCTCAAAATATCCATATAGCTCACAACAGTATAGTAGATCTAAATACAAACTTCCCATAGCAAAGAAAAGTAATTCTAGAGATTTAAATTTGGAAGAATTGAAATTGAAATTGGAAATTGAATTGACAATGAAATCGAAAGTGAATTTGACAAATGACAATGATATTGAAATTGAGAGTGAAATTGAAACAGTCACCGGACTTTGAAACACAAGGTCCACGGTTCAAGTCCCACCGCGGCACTAATGTCCTTTGGCAAGACATTGATCTACATTTGCCACTCTCCACCCAGGTGTTAAATGGGTACCCGGTAGGATGCGAAAGCTATTGTGCTTACATTAGCAAGTCTGCGCTTGTAAAAATGATGCCTGGCTGGAATGCTCCCCAGGGAGTGGAGAATGTGCATACATTGTGTGCGGGGAAGCCTGAATCCCATGACTGGGGTAATAATATATATATATATCTGTAAAGCGCTTTGAGAGGGCCTTCGGTCTTGAAAAGCGCTATATAAGAACTAGCTATTATTATTATTATTAATTGAAATTGAAATTGAAATTGAAATGAAAACTGAAATTAGAATTAAAGTTTGGAAGAAAACTCTTTAAGCCACCTGACTGACCTGAGTTTCAGACCCTACAAGTATTCTCGTCTTGTGTATCATAAGGAAAAGATTGTGTCAGCTCAAAATATTACAACTTACAGAACAGTTGATTTCTAGTCTTGAAATTGCCCTGTTAAAACAATATATCTAGAAGTTATTTGGAATTTTTGAGAAGATGAAGATGTTGTACTCAGGAAGACAAGATTTGAGACAGCTCACTATTTATTTTTTATCTTAACCTGAACTCAGCCTTCTTTCTACATGAGAGGAATGTTGATGAAAATGAAACAGAAATTTAAACACGCCTAGGAGCCCTGCAGCCATCTAAAAGTGTCAAATACAGTGAAACCTGTCAATAGCGACCACCCAAGGGAAACACAAAAAGTGGTCTTTGTAGACAGGTGGTCTTTGTAGACAGGTTCCTTTAGTACATGTTTCAATGAGAAACCATTTTCAAGGGAAACAAAAGATGTGGTCTTTTTTATACAGGTGGTCTTTGTAGACAGGTGGTCACTAAAGCAGGTTTGACTGTATATACAAAATACATAGTAATATATGCACAGAACATAAAGCTCACTGTCTGTGTGCTTGTAAAGAAATACCCTAATCAAATACATCAAACTCTGGACCTAGCACTAACAATAACCCTTAGCTGAAACGACATAGTACTAGTCAATGTCCATGTGTATAATTATTGCCTCATAAATCATATCAATTAATGTGTCTGTGTACGTGTGCAAAAGGTCCTTCAAGTAGTAGTCAGTGTCCATGTGTATTGCAAATGTAATTCGCTGACACCAGACCTGGTTAAATTACCAATTTATGTGTCTGTGTGTGCAAAGGTCTCTGAAGCAGCGAACCTGCGGTCCCACCAGAAAATACTCCAACGTGCCTTCCAATCAAGAGAATGAGGGAAATTTGATATCAGGATGAGGATTCCTTACAACTGTAGGCCAAGGCACAGTGCATTACACAATACCTGTCTGTCGTAAGAGTGCAGTCCAATCTTGGTGTCTGACAACACCTTTTATTGAATAAATGCCAGAATGGTGTCGAAGTTCCCCATGCAATCCCACTACTATAAGCCTTTAACATTCAACCAAATTTAAAACCCAAGTTCACCAGTAACCGTTTAGCTTTGAAGCAATAAAGTTCAGAGAAAATGCCACAGATCAACCCATTTCTACAATTATCTACTCTAGACTGCAAAATTGAACCAAATGATTCCCATTTACAATATGGGTTTCACCGCAAAAAGAATCATATAAATTAAGACTCACGTAAACATGATACATCGGCAGATAAATTCTCATAAGTCATATATTATTTGACAGAATAATCACACACTTATAATGTTTGTAAATCATCCACTTTGGCAGCCCATCATGACACATCAATCCAATGGATTGGAGTCAACAGTAGACACTTCGTTTTTAAAACACAATCAGTCAAATATGACATATCCTCTGTTCACAGCCATAAGTGTGTTAACTCACCATTAAAGTATATGAGTTAATGCCCTTCTGGCTCTAAACAGACATCTGTTGAGAGACAGAATTTACATTCGGTTAATGCCCTTTTGGCTCTCGGCTGATGATATTCTCATTTGAAATATATTTCGAGGGGAGCAGGACTCTTCCGCTCCTTTTTCTGCTTTGATAAAGCTTTCTTCTCAGCCGTATCTTTTATCACCTTCTCGTACTCGGGATGATTGTCTTTGAATGATATCTTCCAAAGTCTGTTCGGACTAGTCATGTGAGTTCCAAGCTTACTGCGTTGGCTCTCTCGATCAATTTCATTCATCTCCCGGAACTTGGTCGTAACCGTGTAGTGCGGCTCTCCGTTGAATCGTCGCTCATGTCGAACGAACCCTTCTGGTGGGGCGATGTTCCCCTCCATGTCCATGGGCGGGACCCGCATCTGGCTCCGAAGCTTGAGCCGCTGGAAGTCCTGTAGCTCCCTCATGGAGTGGGCAATGGCCAGGTGACGTTTCTTCGGGTCACGGATGACCGGCACTTCGCTGAGGAACTTAGTAAAGGTGTGATCACCCATCTCGGAGTGTGGCGGAATAGCTATGGGGTATATAGCAGCGATTGTTTCTTTGACCCGCCTACCGGGCGTGGCTATCTTGTACCCCTCCCCATGACTGAAGTTTCTCCATACATTACTGTTATACTGGTTGTCCCAGCTTGGTGGAAACGGTGGGGCGCGCCTGCCACTCTCCACCCACATCCGGAACGCATCCGATGGCTCGGGCTTGCACGACTCCTGGACGCTAGTCCTAAGTTTGTGCTTGATTTCAATATTCGATAAAGACCGGGGCGGCAGTCTGGAGCATTTTGCTTGGATCGGTCTCAGTTTGAAAGAGGTCTTGTGTGATGATTTATCATCATAGATGTATTCCCGCTCTTGGAGCAAGAGTTCAGGTGAGTTGTCAAAATAGTTGTACAAAGGTAATGTAGACACTTCACTTGCCATCTTTTAAGGTGGACCTGTCAGTAAAGAATAAAGATGTTGAGTATGAATTACTGCATGGTAGGTAAACTTTTCATTCTAAAAATTTCTATAGAATGGATCAAATAAATACTGAAAAATATATACCGGTACCTCCAAATTTATTTAGAAAACATAATTATCTACACATTCTATTCTCATTATCAAAGTGTCAGCCTTTCTGTTTTTTTATATTTTCCATCAGCACAGATTACAGAATTTAAAATGCAGTTTAACATTTTATTATAGAATAAACATTGACTTGACTTGAGTCTTGACTGTCTTAATTGAGATAATATTACTTCCCTTTTTAATTTTACCTTTCACATTAGCATAAATATTAATTTATTATGATACAATATTGACCATGCTCTCACCTGCTATTTATCGCATGCTAAGTAAAATGTTCTTGGATTGTCCTCTCATCAAGGTCCACACATCAAACTGCAGAATTACTAATCAAAGATTGATGGACTTCAACATTCAGCGTACTGCATACTACTAGGCCTATACCGTGAATTGAATTGATAATTGATACCAGGAAATCACGAACCTCGGGCGCACTAGCGCGCTTAGCGCTAGCAACTTGTGTGTTGAACTCCGTCAAAACCTTGGCTTGGGGAACAAAAACCTCTGTTCGTCACAGTTATGGCTTATGCAGTCACACTTTCTCAGTCTTGACGACGAAAAATGTTGTATTTCACAACGTCTTCGTGATAGTTCCTTTTATCTCAATAAATCAGACGAATTTGCGATTGATACTAAAACTTATATATATTTTCTATAATATCTCCCTGCTCTAGATAAATGCACCTGTTGACAGCGTCTATACAATTCTGGTAAGATGAGTCGATGCGTCGCAGGGAGGATACAAAATATTATTATCTACTAAAGGATTCATATTTTGTTATTTCTTTAAAAAATTATATTTTCACATTAACATGCATTCGAATAATATTTTTATTTTTTTAAACTATCTACGAACATAATATATATATTTTTGTATTGATAAAATAACTTCTTAGGTCTGTAACCCCTACAAACTATTAGAACAGTCTCAAAGGTTTCTTAGCAACATCTGAAGCTGTTTGATTAAAAGGATTTTCTCCTCTTTTAAACATATGATTTCATCATTTTTCTGTTCATATTCTTTAGGCAATATCTATACTATTGCCAGAAATATATTGATATAAATACATTTTGATATTTTTATCTTTATTACGTATTTTTTACCATGCTTCTTGGATATAAGTGCAAAATTATGTGAGTTTGTTGCAATGTTTTACAGGTTCATAGCAGGGAGTGTAAGAAGTAAATGTAACAGCCAATTAATCTTTCACGATCGTGCCTATTCCCCTGCATGTGTATGACTCAAGTTACATCTTAAAATGAAATTTTTCTCATATTAGTCTACATTTTAAAGTATCAGATGGATGTAATTATGGACCAAGTTGGAAACTTAATAATTCTGGGTGTTTCCTATTGGTGAGTATTATCGCAAGGATGTAAGATTGACCAGGGAGAAATGCAAGTTGCCCAGCGTGTAGTCCCATCTATTTTAACCGGTGTGGGGGGAGTCACACGGTCACAACTATATTTTATTTTTTTATGAAAATTATTGCTGCACTTATTTCTATCTTGGTACTTGGTACTTGGTTGATAATCCTCCGAAACACTCCTACGGGAGTTTTTACTGGAGGTATGTTAGAAGTGCATATAACATGGTTACCATAGCCTAGGCTGTTTCACTTTTGAGGTAGACTCTAGTGAGTCTAGACTCTAGCTCTAGTAGTATTAGTAGGGTGTCTGATCGCGCACCCGATGTTGTGTGCTAAAATCCTTCCCATAGAGATTGCACGCAGCCCTATGCAGTCTATGTGCATTACGCGATCATGCAAAATTGGTCAAAGTTTTTTTTTTTTTTTGTTGTTGAAGTTCAAACCTTTATTCTTTGTGATCCTGAAGGTGATATTCAATAAATGAGGTGTCATATGAAAGAGCAGATTAATTCCAATATTTCCAGAGGGGCGTCATCTCGAAATTCTAAAAATATCTTGGTCAAAACAGCTATTAAACATTGTTTCCTGGCTAACTCCGAAATTTGCCACTTATGAGATATGACGCCCCTGGCGATAAGTAGTCCCAGTCGTAAGGAAAATATCCCTACGCTTATTTTTTCGCTAGCCCCCAGGGATCACAAACAATTACAGTTTGAAAATGCCCTTCCCCACATTTTTCGGATCAGCTAAGTAGGGAGGCGTGAGCTCCGCGCCGGCCGAACCCATGGTGATAGCGCGTAAAATCTGCACATGAATTAGACCGAAAGCTTCAGTCTCTGATATCGACGGTTGTTCCGCTGAGATTGCATCTGGCTCCTCTGACCGCCTCTATACATAGACTGAAGTACGGCGATGGGGTAGTGTGCGGAACGAATGGTTCGGTTCGGCCGGACCGCGATGAATGAGATATGCAACGAGTTTTTCACTCTTTACGTCTTCATATATCCACTTTGGCTGCAATATTACACTGAATCTAAATAGCCATAATAAATAACCCGGAAATATATACTTTGACTTACGATAGCTTGCTCATTTAGATCCTATATTAATGATTAATCCGAGAAAGTCTTGTAGTCAACAAGATTTGTTGTCAGCCATCTTGGTTTAAGTTGATGAATATTCATTTTTTCTTTTCGAACGTCCAATAGCTACGTATGAGTCAGCCCGGCTTGAGCCGGTGATGTTTGAATATTCATAAGCCCAATATCAAACACGTGCTCTGATTGGCCATTGGGCTTGTTTTGGTCGGTTGACCCGAAATATATCGGGCGGGTCATGTCATAGATTACCAGTTCGAATGCATGAACGTACCGCTTCCTTGGTTCTGAGATAAAAATGGATAACTCATATACGTAAGTCCGTAAATTTCGCATTTTGAAATAGGTAATAAAACTTTGAGAACTGTACATAGGAGAAAAAAATACATACTATTTTTGTATCTGATTTATAAATCAGAAAATTAGATCTAAATAAACAAAATCGTGGGAGAAAGTTTCGGGTAAAAGTGTGTCACAATCGGCTCAATCTCTCCCCGTGATGCGAGCCGTATGGGGTACCGTCTGTGTATGGGGAATGTCAACAAATGTCAGTTTTATTAAAGAATGACCCATACCAGACGGTTATTTCTGTCTACACATGAATATGCATCGGACCGCATGTCTACAAACCCGGAAGTGGGTGCCCATTGAAGACAATGGATTGCCGATCGCGCATCATTTAAGCAACACGCGTACGCTTGCACGCGTATGTGTACGCTTGCATATTGCGCGATTCAGCTGTTGTGCTAAATACTGCACTGTCTGTATAGCTGTGCCTGTAACTGTAAGGCTGTAGTCTGTACTGTCTGTATAGGTCTAGTATATATATAGGCTGCCGGCTGTACAACTACAACGTAGACTACAAGTACAACTAATCAACTATGTAGGTCTATATGAATTATGACTATATGAGTATGATGACATGAGTTTTTATGACGAATACTGATCAATTAGTATCAAATGAGTTCAATAAACTGAACAGGAAAGAAAGCAAGATGAATTAATTTACACAAAACGAATGTCGAAAACTGGTATCGGAGAAGAGTACAGAAATAATATTAAGATAAAGAATAAGAGAAACTTGTACTTGTAGTTACTTTCTCCATCATCATTTTAATTGACATCATATTTTTATAGAGCTAGAGACTAGAGTAGAGATAGCCTATTAATACTAGTATTACTAGATCTAAAATATGTTGTGAAAGTGAACTTTCCTCCAGCTCAGAGACGCACTGAATAATTTAACTAGAATATTTATTACTAATACTAGATCTACAATTTTTTTTTCAAGATCTTTTTTGGAATAGTGTAGAACAATGTTATGTAGCTGAATTGCTCCATCCTACACCAGAACTGATTCATGAAATTGGTTTCCTTTCTCTTTTTGTGTTCGTTACCAAAGCAAGTTGTTCTTATTCATTTATTCATAAATCTCTTTGCTTGTTTGTATATTCATTCATTTTTCTACTTTATTTTTTACACTACAGTACTACAGAGCTTCTCTGAACTTCACTGAGCTAAACTCCACTATTCTTTCCTGTGCATATAAATTTTGTTTTTGTTCCATGAGTTTGAGGGATAAAACTGCAATTCATAATCTTATTATTTCTCTGTTTTCTCATTCTTAGAGCATTGATTGATGATTCTGCATTCTGCAAGATGTCTGACTTCAAGGCCAAGTACCAAGCACTGCAAATCCTGCAGCGTCTGGCATCTGGTGAGAAACTTCCAGGCAAGGAAAGAGGTCCAAGCTTGTCACCACGGAAACCGGGCATCAGGAATTCAGATGATATCCTGAAGGAAAAGTACAACGAGCTTGCGGGGCTGGTGGCCCTCCAGCACCTCGAGAAGCAAGCAGTGTCGGCCCTGCAGAAGATGTATGTCAGTCCACCAAAAGGGGAAAGGAGATCTAGGAGGAGGAGAAGGGATGGAGAGACGAGGAGAAGGAGGAAGGAGGATGGTGAGAGGGAAGAATCAAAGAAGCAGAGGCCGATGTCTGCTTCGTCCTCCTCGTCTTACTCGTCGCATTCTTCGTCTGCATCATTTGCCTCTAGGACATCTTCAATGTCAAATTCATCAAAGTCATCCGCTATGACAAATTCATCAAGGGCATCATCCAGGTCCTCCGGGTCATCTGCTTCATCAAACGCATCAAGGACATCCTCAATGTCAAATTCATCAAGGTCATCTACACGGTCAAAGTCATCGTCCACCCCGAAGCCGGTCGAGAGGCATTTTGTCACCATCAGAGGAGGAAGAGGAAGAGGAGGTTATCGATCAGGATGCCATCAAAGAAAGACAGATTGTCCAGTTTGATGAAGAGCTTGCTCAAGAGAACGAGGAGGAAGCAAAACACAAGAAAGATGCCTCAAAACGAACAAGGCAAGTTTCCTTTGTCCTGGAAAGGCAGGAAAAGAGTAGCGATGATGAGGATGGTATGGAGGAACAGGAAGAGGACATCCTTAATGGAGATGAGAGATTTGTCCCTGGAGAGGAGAGCTTGCCTTCTAGGCAGCAAGGAAATGATAGAGGACATGATAATGCTGGAGACCCCATGCCACGCTACATTGAGATTGAGAACAGTTTACTGAGAGAAATTCTCAGTCCAAGGTCACCTCGTCGTGGATTTAAGTTCTCGCAAAGGTCAGAGGAAAGATCACCAACCAGGGATCGATCAAAATCACCAAAGCGGAAACAACGGAGTCCGTCCCCAAAGAGGGCATGGGAATTACCACTTCCACCAAGACCTGTTAAAGACATTAAACCATGTGATCATAAGCTGAGCAACACAGATAATCCTGATATCAAAAATGGTTGCGTCACAAGAATGCTCTGATTCGACGGGAGAGGAAGGCAGAGCTGAAGGAAGAGAGGGAGGAGCGAAGAGCTGCTGAGGCTTCCAGTCAGAAAAGAGACGATAGACTTGCAGAATCCGGAGAATTCTATGATACTTGGGTGACGCAGAAGAAAAGGGACCTCAGGAGGCAACGTAGGAATGAACGTCTTCTGGCAAAAGAGGAGAAGAGGAGACGGGAAGAAGAGAAAGCCAAAAGAGAGGAGCTGTTCCAAGAAAAGCTTCGCATGTCTGTTGCTTCTTTTGGTGAGAGGGTCCCTACGCCAAGAAAAGAGAAAATTCAGAGGAAGAACTCTGAGAAATCCAATAGTGAAGAAAACAGGTCTAACTCCAAACGAAAGACAGAAAAGGAGAAAAGTATTGGTTCAGATCCTCCTGGAAAACGAACATATCCATCTTCAAATCCATTCAAGGGAGTGACATATGATGAATGGATGAGGCAAAAGATGAAAGAGGATGAGATGAATCAAAAGAAAGAAAGAAAGAAGAAAAAGGGCAATGCTGACTTGGAGGATATCATCCCTAATGTTGCTAAAGAGAGGATTGAAAGAGCTAAGATTGGGAAGGGAAAGAGGGTCAACACTGGTTTGAGGAAGGAGAAGGATGAAAGACCAGAATGCGATCGCACTTCATCTGAAAAGACGGATGCGCCAAGGCCTTACAGATGGTCCAATAATGAAACAAGCCCCTCTTCTGAGAAACATTCCAAAGGCAGTGATGTCCGTGGCAGAGGGGGACTACACAGACCAACAACTGCCAGAAATCACATCCGAAATGTACCCGGCCAGCAGAGGGCACCCCCTTCCAGTTCTGACAAGGTCCGGGGTCCTGGAGGGTTTTCGCCGTCATTCGCCAGACCCGAGCCACAGGGAAGCGAAAGTAATGATGATCATTCCGAACACAGTGCAAATATACAGAAGGGTGGGCCGACAACGCAGAGGAACACAGATGGTAAGAATAATAGGGGCAGGACTCAAAATGGGGAGGAGCGTGTCTTGGAAAAGGCTCTAGTGGAAAAAAACTCACATACTGTCCCTGGTCCTGAAGATTTATCAATCTTTTTAACGGAATTTGATGGGTAGGTTCAAATTTTTTATGTTAGAGCCAAAACGATGTTAATGAGGGACTTGCATATCCTTGAGCAAAAAAAAATGTTGTGTCACTTCTACAATTATGGAACATAAAATCACTTATGCAAATTGGTAATTTTGAGGTTGCAATGTGTAATTTTGGTCTTGCATTTGTAGTGAAAGAGAAACACACAACTAGGCACAACTTTCCAGATGATGGTATGAACGTCTAAGTCAAAGTTAAGAGAAAAACAAATATTTTGGTTCTTCCACAAATTTGCCAATTTCGTTTACCCAAATCGCACCACAATACGCAGAGAAATTGACAATCAGAAAGGGTAGGAAGAGTTGTTATCTATGTTTTTTAAATATGATTGCAGAACTGAAATTCAGGAAATTCTTTAATTTAGTTTAAAATTATAATCTTTATTTTGGGGATGGGGGAGGGGTGCCTAAAGAGCTGGACAGGAGGGAAATGGCACTTTGAGGCAGATGGGGTACGAGGTGAAGGGCATGATTTGACATGTAGTATACCCATTGTCATATTTAACATTCATAATAATTGCTTGGGAATGAGATTGTAGTAATGTATGATGAGAATTTCACCTTGAAGTTTCTAAAATGCAGTGATTGCACGTCCATATATGATTCCGTGCAAATGCATGGACATGGACACCGTATGTTGTAGATTGGGGTGATAAAAGCAATTAGAAATATTGTCTTACATGTATGGCCAGTGATCAAGTATTCATTGTAGATGACAAAAAGTAATGAAGTACATGTATCTTGTGGAAAATATGATAGTACATAGTATATCAAATAGAGTATTATATTTTTGTGAAGTAGTGTTGTGAAAAGCTTTAGTATACCGGGTAAGTCATGTGAATCTATGTATCGGTAATTTTGATCCTCTTAAGCATGCGTCTGGTATTGGGTATATCAGCAATTCTTTGAAGGGTATCCCAATTCCCATGTATAACATGTATAACATGTCTTGTATCCATTCAATTTTATCCAGGTTGGAATTGGGAATCTTTTCATATGTAAACTAAGTAATGGTACATGTAGTTACAATGTGCCAAACAGAACCAATAGTTAATGGTGAGCAACAAGAATTTTAGTTTGGAGAAAAGACTTTGAATACAATTATGCTATATGGGACATATGTTTCATGTTTCAACAAATTGACCAAAATTAACATGAAGGATTGCTTGATAGAATAAAACAATAAACTTTCAGTAGTACACATACAGTATTAAAGTATTATTATGTTGAGAATATATATTTATTATGCTATTGAACAAAATCAACAGAAATTATATTTTATCTTAGGCTGATGCAATGGAATTATAGCTCTGAATACCAAAGGAGAATAAAAGTATTTTTTTTTAATGGCATGAGTGGAAGCCAAGGAAGCTTTTATGACTATTCACGTTGCACATAATAGATGACATATATATATAGTCTGAAATGAAATTTTTGTAAGACAGTAGATGTATAGTGTACTAGCCAAAGAATATTTGAACCTTTAAAATGCCTCTGTTATAAATATCCATCATTATTCATAACTCAGGTGATGTACAGACTGAAATGTTTTGTATTCCTAACAGGCTCCTGGGACACTCGGACACACAAAATCTAGGTCCAGAGTCCAGACCCCCGAAATTTCAATCTTTTTACATAGGGTTCCTGCATAACGACTCTAAAATGATACAGTCTGGAATGAAATGTTTGTTAAAAACGGTAGGTGTACTATAGCCAAAGAAGTATTTGAACCTTTAAAATGCCTAGATGTTATACCCATCATTATTCATAATTCAGGTGATGTGCAGACTGAAAAGTTTTGGATATTTATGTCAGGGCTCGACACTGACAGGCTCCCGGGACACATGCATACAGCATAGGCACCCAAAATCTAGGTCCAGACCCCCAAAATTTCAATCTGTTTACATAGGTCTACTGCATAAAGACTTTTAAAAGTTCAATCTGGGCCCTGTTTCATGAAACTTGTTATCAATAACAAGTTGCAATAACTGTTATAAGCTACTGAAATCATGTCATTTGATTGGCTGAGATCAAATTTGCCATGGAAATTTAGCATTTGTTATCAATAACAAGTTTTATGAAACAGGGTTCTGGATCCCCTTCCATTTATGTTAGTGTGGAGCCCTGCTCATAGATGTAATAAAAGAAAGTAAAATGTCTTTTTCTAGAGTCCACTGGATGGGCATCTGTTTGGGCCTATCTGCTTTTGCTTCTGCTCGGTCTGCAATTGTTTACCGTATGTTTGGAAACAGGGCATTAGTTAACTCATATGCTTTAACACAGAGTTAAAGGTAAAGACCAGTCTTGGAAATGCCCCTCTCTCAAAAAAATGAAATGGAAGCTCTCATTACCATGCAATCATGTGAAAGAATATGTTTAGACTAATACGTGATGATACAAATTTTGCCGGGAAAGTCGGGAAACCGCCTACTAATTGATATATTTGGTAAATTATTATATCTATTGGGACCAAATAGATATCGCGCACGTGGTTGCGTAGTCCCATATACATCTTTCTGTGTACAGTGCTTGTAACTTTACCAAGACTGGGCCAAATTTCTTATCATTTTGATGATTCCAGAACCTTGCAGTACACACCAATACTTACATGCTAGATGATCAACCTTTTCTGATCGATTCCACAACGTTTCTTTCACAATGCAATCGCATGACCAGGGGGGTGTTTCACAAAGACTAAGATCGACTTTAAGTTGGACTTAAGTATAACAGGCCGTTCGTGCCATTGTTTTCTCTCATCATTTACTGGCATTGGTCTCTCACGGGACGTACAAATCATGGTAAAAAATCTACAAAACTTACATTTTTTGATAGTTCATTATTGAAGGAAAAAATGTTATCTAACGATTATAATATAGAGACCCATGGGGATAGCAACCAATGGCACGAACGGCCTGTTATACTTAAGTCCAACTTAAAGTCGATCTTAGTCTTTGTGAAACACCCCCCTGGTCTTTCTCTTTATATAATGCCCATTTGGCTCTGAACAAAGGGTGTGTACATGTATGTATTCTTTAATTGTTTTGCAGAATTGTACATTGTTACATCCAGGCAGCTTTAATATATTGCAAATTTGTATTTTTATCTACATAAAGGATAGTGTATGCAGCCATTGAACAAACAGTGCTTTTGTACAGGTATTTTATCAAGCAATAGGGAGCAATTAAATTTGTGTTTTAACTAACAAAATGTTTTTTGTAAAAAATTGTGGTATATTTTGTGCAATCTGAAATTTAGCCATATACATATAGCTTGAAGCAAACAGTGTGTCCTTTAGATAAAGCTGTATGTTCATAAATTTATCTTTGACAAACTTTGTGTATTTTTATAGTTAAAGTGTACGAATCACCTAAAAAGAATAGTTTGTGTACAGCTAGAATATATAAAGTTAACCTCCAAAACGTTAATTTGGCATTGCATCGGTTAATGGTTAAATACATGTAGTACAACGAAATTAAAGAATTATATAAAACCCTGTGTATGGAACTTAAGTTTGGATTCGAGTTTCTTGCAAGCGCATACAGTTGCGTCGATTAGTCTACTCGCCAGTCCCTTTAATGTAAATTGAGATTATATGTAAACTTGCGATATCTTGATTATAGTATAGTGATGAGGAACTCCTGAAATATGCAGAGCAAAATAATTTGTCATGATTGGTAGGAGTAAAAACATGTTTTCATTGATATCTGTTTCTATATCCCTATGTCCTGTTCATACAGAAGCCTAATTATTTTTACAAAGTCGCCAATGGAGGAAAAGGGCTATTACAATATGTTTGAAGCTGTGATAAGATTCAGTGCATTATGTTGTGTTATATGGAATTGATATCCTTCTTTTGATATTTGATTTGTCTGTCTATTATGTGCCAAGTCTTTCTAATGATTTTTATATTCTTAATAAGACAGCTGTCTGATATGTTGTGCATGAGATTTGCTACCTTGAATAGTCTGCTTTTTATGTAGTAAAACTGAGTTTGTGTGTTTGAAAGAAAATTATATATATAATTATATACGGGCCCGGTCTTAAAGAGTTGCTATTGATTGATATCAACCTGAAAGCAATCACAACTGTGTACTTAAGCAATAGGAGATTGAAATTTATGATTGATTTGGATCAATCGCAACTCTTTATTGCACCGGGCCTTGGAGTATACCGGTAATGCTAGGCTTTGATTGTGAATTATGTGGATTTAGCTAATTAAAATGAAGTTTAATAGCCAGTACAACACATTTTGCTGTCTGTTATTTCCTAACTGCTAGTTTTGTTTACTTTTAATTTGGTTGATTTCTTTCGACTTCCTCGGAACGATGAAGACATACAGCATGGGGATCAGGGCTGTGGTGATCATGGAGAAGACGATAGTGGGAGCGATGATGGTGGTGGTGGTGGTAATGATTGCTTTGGTGGTGATGGTATTAGTGAAGGTGGTAGTGATGATGGCGATGTTGATGACGATGGTAGCAATGATGATGGTGTTGGTGATAAATGTTATGGTGATGATGTTGATGATGGTGACGAGAAGAGAGGGAAGTTGATGGTAGTAATGATGGTGACAATATTCATCTCCCTGCCATACCTACCATCTAGTCTTTAAAGACCATAGGCGATCAAAGTACAACTTTATATCAATGGAAAGCTGAATAAACATAGAATAAAAATACAAAGGAATACAACATGTTTTCCCTTCCAGTATTGCACAAAAACAACTTAATGAAGCATCATTTTCTGCACCCCTCTAAATTACCGGTCAACAGTGGTCAAATTTACCCATTTACGGTGATGACATAACATGTAGATCCGATTGGCTCGCCTATATAGTTGAGGGGATGAGCCGCGCTTAATTAATGCAAATTCATTGTGAATATGAGTACTCTGCATAAGATGATGCCATCAAGTCAATAGCTAGTTGTTAGGTCAACAACATCCGACTTTCAAAGCTTTATTTTTCAAGTTTTCAGAGAGCTGTTACTCCGCTGATAGACACTAAAATAGCATATAATTGATAATTTTGTAATCTATGGCTTATAAAGCTTTCTATCTATATAAAATTCGTCTACACTGTATTTCATTTTTCACTTCTGACAGGGTCTTTAAAAGTTTGAATTCAACACTTATCTGCTGAGAGCCTTTGACACCATGAACATGACGGACGAAGAAAAAGGACAAAATATACAGTTCCTCATTCTACCCTCAACAATTGCTGTGGTAGACAAAGGAACATCCCTTCACTGCTATTATGTAAAATAAGTAGAACAGGTGAATATGCATGTGACACCTGTTCTACACATTTTTACATAATAGCAGTGAAGGGATGTTCCTTTGTCTACCACAGCAATTGTAGAATGAGGAACTGTATATTTTGTCCTCTTTCTTTGTCCGTCATGTTCATAGTGTGATGTAAACACGTGAGATAACACCCTCCTGCTCTATTTAAAGCAGACAATCGAAATAACGACATCATAACAGAGATTTTTTTTTCACTCACATCACATTCAATGTGATATTTAATGTGTTGGATACGAGCCTGGGGACACTTATTTGCTCCTCATATACTACACTATACACAGAACTTAAATATTTAATTACATAATTCTCATTTGAAATGATACATCAACACATAGCTTTCTAAGAAAGAAATAAATATAACATACACTGAAATGACTGAATTAGGGTCGGCAATATCCCTAATAATTTGGTTACAATGACAAAAAAAATCTTTGAGCTGAATATATGCACTTAACCTGCAGATGGTTTATAGTTATTTTAAAGGGATAGTTGAGTTCTTGTTTAAGACCGCAAATGCCTTCAAAGTGCATGGTTATTGCTCTTATTCTTATTTATGACATTTCTAGTGCCCTTTTAGAACCTAAAATTGCTATGACGGTAATTTTAGACCCCAAAATGTGTAAATTTAGATTGAATACGATCATACCAATTCAGCTCCACTTTCAAAAAAATACAGTGAGTCATTAATTAATTAATTAATAATAAAAATACACGGGCCGGCTGGTTGTGCGTATGATAACCAACACAACAAAAGCCAACAAAAAAACCATATTGGCATTGGCTGGAATAAAACGTATAAGGCGCTATCTCGTTTTTGAACGGCTGGTTCAAAATTGCTGAATATTTGTGGGGCACGACAAATATTAGAAATGGTTATATTTATGGATATTTCAGCCGTCTCTGAACCGATTTTGATCAAAGATGATTTTGTCATTTAAATTGTATATTCTTTCAAATTTGACACTCAGTTTTTCATTATTTCACAAAAAAATTATTTTGTGTAGCGCCCTCTGCAACAAAACTCAACTATCCCTTTAAACTTCAAGAACACATGTATTTCCACTATACCAGGCATATGGCTATGGCAGCAGTACGGTATTAAAGCATGTATGGTATTTGGAATCTTAGCACGTCTGAGTATGTATGAATAACAGACTTCGCTCACAAATAACACTAACTCTCATTTATGTGAAATTTCTTTTAAATAATCTGATCATTTTTTTCAACAATATTTTTTGAATACCTAAACTTCCTAAATAATCTTATCATTTTTTTCAATAATTTTTTGAATACCTTACAATTCTTATCTAATGATTGCTAAAATCTTGTAATATGACACTTTCCATTTTGAACATAATTTCATCAGTTTGATTTACTGACTTGGGTATTGCAGTCAGCCTTAAAACAAAATTGCACGATAATAATAATTCAAATAGATTCAACTTTGTATATTTTCAATTACAAACATGACAATTATGATCTTCCAGCTTGCCATGTTTTTCCCGTTAATAAAATTGAAATTGAATAAAACTGAATTGAATAGGAAATTGACCAGATTGTTTCTGCACATGGCACAAGTGACCCCAAATATTCATAGGTCCTTTAAACGGGAGAGATCACCCTCCATGCGCGTTAGGAATATCTCTCCTAAGGTGATGGCGGTGCTAAATGATGGCTCCCGTTTCCCCATTTCGAAAAGAATACTTCCATCTGTGTATCATGGAAATCGTAGTCATGTAACTGGTGTTTGTGGGTTTATTTGTTATAGCTGACTGCTAAGAAAGCATGTGTATGCATGCATGAAAGTAAGCAACCAGGGGACCGACAGCTTTTAAGTCCTCTTTGAGGGACTTGGTAATGAGAATAAATGCCTTACCAAAGGGCACTCGCGCATCAACTTGGTTTTGAATCCGGAAATCCCGATTACAAGACCACTTCTCTACTAATGAGCCTTTGTATGGTGTATTAATGAATGATGATTATATAAATTTCATGAGTAGGGGGCTGAATGTTCACTGCAAAATGTTTCAGAAATTTTGTTTTGCACCACAAATTTTCATGACTTTAAAGCCTAGAGTCTAATGCATCTTTGATACCAAATTTATCAACTTTTGTACAGGGACCACCCGGTTACCATCAGCAATGCGGTACGTACATGAACAAGGTTCTAGGATAATGTCAACTGAATCACTGCCACATGTATAAGCCCCTGCCAAAAACAAGAAGGGGGGGTCCACATATATCTCAAATGCCAGTTTACAATACCGGTACTCTCTAACAGGGATCCAACTTTGACAGTCAATTAGTTTGAAGGAAAACAGAGTGATAAGAGAAAAAGATTGATGCGTTTTCTTTCCTCCTTTTTTCGCAATTTATAATGATAAGTATTCCCCTTTCCTTTTCGACGGACCTTAGCAACATGCTATCCACTAAATATATCAAGTAGATTACCAAGGGGATAGGTTGCTTCGGAGGAAACAGGAAATTACTGATACATTAGTGCAAAACAGACTGGAGGGTTGTCTGCAATTACATCATAGTCGATCAAAGGAAAATTTGCACTTCGGATATGCATACATGTAGTGATTCTTATTTTTACATATATTCGTAACTTTTTAATTGTTTCTCTAATTTCTTTCACATGTTCTCACGTCTGTTTCTCTGAATTTCTGCTTCCCTTCAAAGCAATTTGCCATCAGGGTTAGATTGCCCTTTATACAATGGAACCTTGATAACAAGAACTTAGCTTAGCGAAATTTAGAGGCACAAAGAGACGCGTCCAGAACGCAATATGCATTTGTTGAAAATCATTATTTTATCACACAGATGTACATGTAGAACCACATCGTTAGGATATGGAGCTGGTAAATACATGTATTATCTCGATCGGGCTTAATGTTACCTAAGCTTTTATCCTGATATATCAAAAAAGAACTTTTAATTAACAAACATCACCAACTATTATGCCTTTTGCGTTATGGATGCATCTTCTTGTGCCACTACATTTTGGTGAGCTACCTTACAAGGTGAATTTTTCCAGCAGTAACAAACCTCTTCAGACCTATGTCATAGCTGGCGCTGTTGCTGATTCACCACAATAATAATGAGGCTGAACATATACGCACTAGATGCAACACATCCATGAATAGAGATTTAGAGCAACGTACTCTTTTTTTTCAATGTACGATTCCATTCTACCGTATCATTATACTGCATCAGCAACAGCTCCAGCTACGACATACATGTAGGTCTGAAGAAGGGCTCATTTTTTTCTACTGATTATGAAGAAAGAACTGATTATCAAGGTTCCAGAGCAATGATCTTACACAGAGTCATCAAGTCTCTTCATTTGATCTGAATACACTTTCTTTAAGGTCTCATAGTCTTCCCGCATAGGATCATCCTCGTCACACGTATCCATACTGTCCACCCGACGCATCGTGCCCTTGCGCCTTCGGCTGGCGGGGGTGTTCCCCAACCCGTCTTCGCTACCTGAGAAAGATGTGGACATTGTGAAGCTACTGTTCTCCGATTGAAGCTCTCGCCTTCGCTACCCAGATTCATGAGCTGCTGGGTGTAGACGCTCCGGAGGTCAAACTCCACGTCTGCTCCTGGCGACACCCCCGCCGAGGGCGCCCTCTGATGCATGGCGCCACCTGAAGTGCGCTGTGAATCGTGGAAGTTGCTTCTGCTGTTGCTTTTTGACGCCGGCTCGCTAGTACTGGAGCCGGGTTGGTTGGCATTGGGCTTGGATGCTCTGGCAAGATCACGCGACTCCTTCCTCGGACCCTGATTGGCTGAATAAGCACCTTTTGAATTAGATCTGGCGAGACTTGGTGTGGAGGTAATGGATTTGAAGGTGAATGGACCTGATTCTGAGATGTCTTTGGATACAGCTTCCTCTGCCTGTCGGGTTTGACCTGAGTTTTCTGTGACATTGCGAGCCGTCTTGGTTGATCCTGCATCAGTTCTATCTAATACTGTAGTCCCACTGCCTGACTTCTGTGCTGCAGTGGATTGCACTTTATCATCAGTCCCACCCCTACTCTTCAATGTAGCACCTGACATCTTACTGCCAACACCCTCTTTCACGCTAGTAGATCCTTCTACAGTATTGGACAGCTTGGCAGACTTGCCAGATTTCTTTGGGGGTTTCCTCTCGATGAAGTCCATATCATCGCTTTCGTCACTGCACAAGTCAATAATGCTTGCCTCCACAACCAACTTCCGCTTCTTCGCCTTCCCATGATGCCCTTCTCCACCTCCTTTCCGTCCTTCGGTGACCTTTCCACTGCCTACCCCTTCATCTCCACCCTTCTTCCTCTCATCCTCCTTGGTCTTTGTCGCAGGGGCTTCCCCCCTGCCCTTCTCCTTCTGACCTTTGGCACCCTGACCTTTGACACCTTGACCTCTGACCTTTGACCTCTGCCCGTCCTCCATCTTGAAGGGTACCGTGACAGCCCTCTGTGGTGTGGCAGTGTTTATCCTAGCCTTAGGACCAGGTATGATGTAGCTGATAGTGTTGTAGGGGGTGAAATGGAAGTCCTCTCTCAGGTAGCCCTCGAGGAGGAAGTGAGCGATGAGATATTCGTAATCTCTTCCCGTCATCTTCTTGGCTTGGTCTACAAAAGATGAATAGAAATTATAAAAAGAAACACAGTCAGGGAATATTCGGCATCTCAATGAAGGTAAGGCCAAATTGACACTAATTCAGCAGACTGTGAGTGCGGGCAGGGCCCCCTCAGACCATGGACCCTCTACTGGGCTGTGACATGCTGGCTGACACATGCACAAGGAGGGACATGGCAGAGGCCAATGATGTGGCTCTCACTTTTGCTAAATACCAGAAAGTAGTTGCGTGATGACTCGAAACGGTGATGAGGCCAAATTTAGTTTTAAAAATATAGTTCCTCAACCTCGTGAGTGTGTGTTTCAGCTGTCACATCACGAAAAAGAAGAGTTTTTTTTTCTTTAGTTGTTTGATTCTTGATATTTTTAACCACACCACAAAATTTGGGCAGTTTTCCTGTATAGACTAATAAAGTTACAAGACATCTCTTACATTGATTGATTGATTGATTGAAAAGGTTTTATTATAATTGCACTTCGCAGCCAAATGGCTGAATTATGTACAATTTACATTGGCAATAATACATACAAATGTGGTTGAATATTCTCACAAAGTATAATATACAGTATATAACAAAATTCATAACCAATATGACTAAGGCAATAACAGACAAAATTAAGTTACCGGGTAGGTTTAAAATATATTTTGTGAGGTGACACAAAAGTGGATCAAAGGATGAGCAAGCAGGCCCTTTGCTCTTACACACTCTCAGACACGTTCTTAGCAAACTGCTCTCATATTCGCCCACATATTCGCCCCCCCCCCCCTGCACACACATCAATACACTGAAAACTCATATTCTCACTCATATAAACGCTCCTATTCTCGCTCCTGTACCATGGACACTCTCATAAACACTCACATTCACACTCTTATACACACTCCCATTCACACTCCCATACCCTAGTTAAGGTCTGCTTGCCCATCCCTGGACTTCTCTTGTGTCAAGAAGTGTTGGGTATTTCAAAATGTAAACAACAAAAAACAAGAAAGCTCCCTCTCAACCTTCGTACCTTTATCAAGGGCAGCTACACCCTTTTTGCTCAGCAGTTCGTCAGTCAACTTGAGAGCGGTGATCCTATTATCGCTCTTAGCCTTGTGGTCTAGAATGGTGTAGATACGCTGGAGATGGGGTAACATGTCCTTCTCCACAACTTTGGGAAGCAAAAATCAAGAAAATGATAAAAAGAATACAGTCAAACATTTCAGTGGTAACTTCTCTGTTAAAGCAACCTTATCCACAGGGCCATATTATCTCCCCCTACATAGACATAGCTGTACAATAAAAGCTCTGGACCCCGTCTCATAAAGATTTGATATTAATTGCAACTCATTTGCAATTAATATCAATAGCAACTGTGTACATAAGAGATAGGAGAGCCCAGGCACACAGAGTTTCCAAGCTAGGAACTATTAAGACTGGACTACCTGGACTGATTAAGCTAAAGAACCAGACTAGGTGTAAATAGTCAAATTTGACTGAATGCCCAAAATACGACCAACGACGACAACCAAAGCAATTGTTGCTGGAACACAGCTGGGGATGGGATAAAATATCCTTCTCGACAACTGTGGGATTAAAAAAAGAAGACTGAAAAAGGGAGATAGACAAGCCATAGTTTTCATTTGACTTTATACAGTATTCATTTCCCCTACCTATAATGGTTGTATTGTATCCCTCCCAGGAAAAGGTATATGTACACTGTACCTGGTGTAGAACCTGTGTAAGAAGTCGCAGGGTGGTATTCTCGAAAGCAGACTAACTTTAGTCCATGGTTTAATCCTCTAAGTATGGAATGCCAAGTGTCCATATGAATATGTTTTTGAATTATTTAATCTGTCACTAAATTAAAATAAAATGTTTTCATTAAAGAAATATTTTGCAATAACATAGTTAATTACAACGATATAACTATGAAATAATTATGTTATCATGGTAATTTAGGGACATATCAAATTATTCAAAAATATATTCATATGGACACTTGGCATTCCATACTTAGTCGGAGGATTAAACCATGGACTAAAGTTAGTCCGCTTTCGAGAATACCACCCATATACTTTATGATCTCATGTAATAAAATATTTTCTTACCTTGCGCTCCACTTTGGCATACATCACACATTCTATTACATCTCGCTTGGCCTTCCCAACGCTCTCCAAAATGCTGACCAATCAGGGACCTTCGGCACCTGTTTCAGGTCAGGGAAAATATGATTTGAGAGGAACCAGAGGGGAACAATTAAACAAAGAAAGACGATTGTGAAGAACATACAGTATAATTTAGAAAGCAAGGATAATGCATGTATTTCTTTAGATGTGATATTCTGTCATAAAGATAAACCCTATTATTGCAACAGCGCTTTTCTTATGAGAAATCAACCAATTTAGGGAATAACATCTAATACAGCACTAATATCAGCCGCCCCCTACCCATACGGTACTTGTCATTCACATTTCATTAGTCATTACATTGCTAATATGAAGATAAAGTTTGGAAACTAACAAGGGTGACAAAAACTGCCCACTTTCTCAATTTTGTTATAGTACATGTATAATATAGATAAATATATTTTCTGAATTAACAAGAAAAACAAAATTGTAGTTTCAGTGAGAAGTGAACATTCTACAGAGAAACCTGTATATAAAGCCCGCTCAAGGGAGACAAGGAAAGTGGTCTTTATATGCAGGTGGCCTTTAAGTACAGATTCCTTCAGTACATGTTTCAATGAGACACTATTTTCAAGGGAAACAAAAAATGTGGTCTGTATAGACAGGTGGTCTTTCTATACAGGTGGTCGCTAAAGAAGGTTTGAATGTATATCATTTCTTTTTTAAGGTAAGATATAGATTAAGTGATTTTCAAATAATAGAGCCCCCAATTAAATTCTGTTATGAAAGGAACTTACGTGGCTGGTGCAACGCAGTACGCCACCATGTTATAGAGTTTCTGTTGTCCCGTCTGTTCAGTCACGACCATGGTGCTCTGTCTAAACACATCACCTATACCATAGTACACTATACACCTAGCGGGTTCATCATCGCGTCCTGGGAGACGGGAATGAAAAACATCATATATACAGGGTACTTTTGAAATAGTCGGACAAACAATCTCAGACAAGGAAAGAAAGTTTTTTTAAGGTACATGTATCACTCTTTCGATTAAGCATTTTGAATTAAATAAATCGGAGATGCCAATATTTTTTTAATTTTTTTATATGTTATCAGATTTTCCTCCAACTTAATTCAATCACCTATTCTCAATCTTCTGATGTAATTAACCCCTTCTAGACCAACATGTTTTGGAAATTTTGCACAACTGAACGTTTATGAGACGTAATTTCACACAAAATAGTTTGTTTCACTGATAAATTGTAGATATATCTTAAATGGCTATAAAGCTCAAGATAGAATTAATTGTTTCAGTTTGTAGGAGAAATATGTACAATTTCTTAGTCCAACAACAGTAATAATAGCTACATTTATTTTATACTGCACATACAGTATGTCCATCCCACGAGATGCTCAAGCCACATACAAAGTAATATTGTTACCCTGGCATTAGCCAACTGTCCTCGGGCACTGAAAGCATTTAAAGAATACATTCTTACCAGGTACCCATTTACTACACCTGGGGGGTGTTTCACAAAGATCCTAAGTTGAACTTATCTTTAAGTCGGACTTAACAATTATGGAAAGTCGTTAGCATCTTTGAAAATATTTTGTAAAAGTTGTTTTAAAAGGCATAAAATGTCAAATCAAATCATTCATATTTTCTATTATATAGGAGATTTCATGTTCTTGACGTGGAATTGATGAAAAGTCTAAAATATTTGAAATTTTGCTTTTTAATATATTTTATTTTAAGGCTACAAATGGCTCTCCATAATGTTTAAGTCCAACTTAGAGTTAATTTCAACTTAGGATACTGGGTGGAGAGTGGCAAAATAATGTAGACTTTAGTCTCACCACAGGGCTTTAACTCATATCCTGCCATAAGGCCGCATGCACGCTACCGTTATAGTGCTTTGTACACGCGAGCGCGCTAGCGATTAGCTGCTTAATTCACAAAATGGGGATTAGCCCAGTGGCAGTAGGCTGTATTCATTATGGCAGGATATTAAGAGTTAAAGGTGACAAGACAAGACTATGAGAGAACATTTTGCTTACCAGCGCGCCCGCTCTCCTGGTAGTAGTTTTCCATAGACTTGCTGATGGAGTGATGTATAACAAACCTTACGTCTGGCTTGTCAATACCCATCCCAAAAGCTACGGTAGCCACGACAACCTGAAATTGAAAAGATCACAGTATGATCGTCTACCAGCTGTTTTATTAATGATCTTTAAAGTGACTCGGTAACATTGTCTCAGATCCTGAAACAAAATCCTGGATTTAGCTCATGCTGTAATCATAATTATAAACCTTTAGATCAGTCAGGAATCCTATGACTTTTACAAGCCGATCGCCTGTCTGATTATCAAGATATTTATGATTGGACATCGAAATTTCATTTTTCGTTTTCCTAATGGTTTTTATAACACTACAGTCTATTGGAGTAAATGAGTATGGTAAAACCGGTCACTGAAAGATTTTTACCTTTTTGAGGCACTTCATGATCATTTTGAAGCAAATTTTTTTGTAGGGCTTCAATATTACACCATATCACAGACACTCAGTGATAACACGTAGGGCCATGCATCTCAGATTTAACATTGTTAAACGATGCCTTTAAGGTCTGTCCTAGAAAATTTGCTCCCTGAGAGATCCCCATGAGATGATTAATTGTTAGGGAGGCTCTTGCTCATGATTTTTTGAGGTGGGACCTACATGTAAACCAAATTTCAATGCCTTTTCCATACGAACATCGGTGGGGGAATTTAAGAGCAATTAAGGAACGTTTTATTGTTATCATTAGTGTAATAATTATCATTCAGGTCAGAAAAGCACACGACAGCTTCCTGGACTGGACCTGGGGGGTGTTTCACAAAACTTGTCATCAGTGACAAATGACAGTTTTTGTTCTACTGAAATCCTTGCTTCTGATTGGTTATCAGCAGATTTGTCACTGATTTTTGTCATTTGTCACTGAAAAAAGGCTTTGTGAAACACCCTCCTGATGGAGAGCTAAACTCACCTGTATATTGTTTTCCTTCCAATTCCTATGCACTTGACTTCTATACTGAGCATCCAGCATAGCATGGTAGGGATGGGCTTGGATTCCTCCTTTCTTCAGATTCTCTGCCATAGTCTCTGTATCCTTCCTTGAGAAACAGTAGATGATCCCTGATTGACCTTTGAACTCGCCATTGATGAGCTTGATCAGTTCTTCGACGAATTCTGCTTGCTTGGACGGCTTGGGGCGTACCTACGGAATACAAGCAGGAGAAAATCAATTCTGGATGAGGATATCAGAGCAAAAATATATGTGATATTAGCTTTTAAAAGTGCAGAATACCCAACTATGCATCTAGAAGGGGCAAGGGTTAGGGGTCTGGTCAAGGTCATGCCCTAGGGTCAATGGTGAGCGAGGGTTCCTTGGATGGTGGGGTATTCTGCTTTTGATACTTGTTAAACAGAAGTTTGAGTCCCAGTATTAGGCACGATGGCTCAGTGATAGAGCAATGATCTTGTAACAGGGAGGTCCCGGGTTCAAAAGCAAGTTGATACTTAGGCTTGTGCCCTTCCGTCAGTCGCGTGGTTGCTTATTTACAAGCATACACATGCTTTCTTCGCAGTCGGGTAAGCCAAACAAACAAACAAAATAATTTGTGCGCTTACCATCCATTCTTCTCATTCCTAACACATATGGAGGAACATAAAAGTAATAATGTCATATAGAAAGGATTTCTCTTATCAAAAATACCCTCATATATGCCAAATACATGTATGACTAGGGATATTTCTAAACTTTTAATTAAATTTTGTGTACTTTCACAAGAGGAAAATAAAAAGATTTCTTACTTCATAGAAGAGATTTGGTCTGTTGAAGCCAGCTCGGAACACCTGACATCCCTGCAATCCCAGAATGCCTTTCACATCATCCAGAACGTCCATTGTTGCTGTGGCCGTTAGTCCAAGGATTGGAGTGTCAGTGAATTGACGTTTCAGCAAGCCTAGGATTTTATAGTCTGCAATCAGCAACAGAAAATGAAGAAAAAAAACAATATGACAAATTATACAAATCGAGCCTCATACACATCATCATCAATAGTGATCTGTCAGTTTATGACAGGTTCAGTGACCCAATCACAATTCTACAAGTGTCTCTCCAAGTACATGGGTCTTGAGCCATCCGTTTCAGCATATCATATCCTGTTGCTCCACATTCTGCGATTAATTCAATTCAATTCAATTCAATAAGGGTTTATTCAAAATGACGTTCTTGCAGCCGAAGCTGAATTGCATGGTCATTTACAAGGTAAAATACATCATATTGGTTAAAATACAGCATTATACATGAAACATGAAATATAAATTACGTATACTAGATACATTCATATGTATATTAGGCAGCATAAAAAGCAATTAAATCATCTAGAAAGCCTTTACCAGGTCTTCCCCTCATCTTCTTTCCATGTAGACGACCATCATCATGCCGCATTATATGTCCACATATGATAGGCTAAATTGAGTAAACAGAATACCACCATCGAACATGTAACATAAAGAGAAAAAAAATTTGAAGTGAACGGTCCCATTATGGCTTCGGTACGTTAGCGAAATGCAGTGGCACAACAAGACGTGTCCGGAACAGAGAAGGTGTTGGCGTTTTGTTTGAGAATTAAAAGTGTTTTTTTTTACATATCTAAATTAATGTTTTGGTAGTTTACCTGGTTGTCAAGCTAAAGATGAATTTCCATCACTCTTTGAAAATTTCTTTCTAGACCTACAAGTAGTTTACATTTTTCACTGGACCTACTTCAGCCTAGTTCGCACTTCTCTCGAGAAGAATTTCCATCACTCTTTAAAAATTTCTCTCTCGTCCTACATGTAGTTTACATTTTTCACTAGGCCTACCTCGGCCTAGTGCATACTTGTCTCCATTTATTACCTGGTCTGAAATCATGTCCCCATTGGCTGCAGCAATGGACTTCATCAATAGCAATCCTCGTCAGCAAATTAGCCTTGTACGCCTTCTCCAGGCACGCCATAAAGCGCTTGCTCTTGGCGATCTTCTCCGGCGTCACGTACAGCAGCTTGAGCTCCGATCGAGCATCGATCATCTGTCGGTGGACATCCTTGACAGACTCGGGAGGGGTGTTGGAGTTGAGGACGGTGGCATTCACACCAATCTCTTCCAGTGCCATGGTTTGGTCCTCCATCAAGGCTAGCAGAGGAGAAACGACTAGTGTGAACCCTGACCGGGGAGAAAGAGGAAGACAAAAGAAGTACAGCAAGAGGCTTCAAGAGAAGATAAAGAATAAAATTTATTATTATTATTACACAAAATGTTAAATGAGAATTAAGTGTTCCTTGATAAAGATATACAGAGAGAGAGAGAGAGAGAGAGAGTGCAGAGGAAGTTTTAAAAATTCTAATACAGGATAAGAACTCTAATTAGTTGAGATCATTCAAATAGACATTGGCAACTTTGTGATTTCACTTGTGTGTTGGGTTGTAAACAATTTTTTAATAATAATTTTCTCAACAAAAAATATTTCATAATACCTGTAATTTATAAATATTATTGGACACATACTTTTACACCCCCCCCCTTCTCTCTATGAGATCATATCACTATGAACATGACATACAAAGAAAGAGGACAAAATATACAATTCCTCATTCTACCCTCAACAATTGCTGTGGTAATGTATTGTATGTAAAAATGTGTAGAACAGGTGTCACATGCATATTCACCTGTTCTACTTATTTTACATAATAGCAGTGAAGGGATGTTCCTTTGTCTACCACAGCAATTGTTGAGGGTAGTATGAGGAATTGTATATTTTGTCCTCTTTCTTTGTCCGTCATGTTCATAGTGTATAGAAGTATCTATAAGCCAGTTTGTGGATACAATCATAGGCCGATACAGATCATTTGTACCAAAATTGTAAACCTATCGAGACAAATACTGAATTCCTGCTCATGGTAGTTAAGATATCAGTATTCATTTATGCACCGGCGGTACATTCTATGGAACACAGGTGGAAGTATTCTTTAAAAGAGGGTGAACGAGAGGTATTCATGAAGCACCTCCGTGACTTTGGCAGTGATTAATTTAAAATGCACAAAGTGGGACTTCTACATGTTTAAATGATTTGTGGATATTCGGGGTAATTTGAACCATGTGCTAATTACAAACTGGTCTATTCTGTCATCACTAACCATGAAGAGGGATTTATTTTATATATTTTGGTACAAAAAATATAAAGAGTACCTCCAAAAAGAAATGGGCTTATTTATTTATGCTCATTGCTCAATACTCGAAAATGGTATTGGGAGACAGGTAACAGTTTCTCAGATCAGGTTAACATTAATTACAATGCAGAACTGGACCAACAACCTACCCTTGATTAACATTAATTACAATGCAGAGATGAATATCACAGGACCTACAACCTACCCTTGCTGACCAGCGCTGGTAGCTGGTAGCATAGACTTTTCCCTCCACCGGTAGGCATGAGGAGGATGACATCCCTACCGCTCAGGGAGGCATTCATCGTCTTCTCTTGGAGGGGGCGGAATTTCTTGATGCCAAAGACGGTCTCACACAGGCTGTGGAGCTTGGCTGACCATGGGTAGTCTAGCAGAGAGATAGAGAGGGATAGAGAGACAGTGAGGGAGAGAGGAAGAGAGAGATAGATAGAGATAGAGAGGGGAGAGAAAGAGGGAGAAAGGAAGAGAGAGAGAGAGAGAGAGAGGGGGAGAGAAAGAGAGAGAGGGATTGAGGAAGAGGGAGAGAGGAAGAGAGAGAGAGAGATAGAGAGAGATATATATAGAGAGAAATAGAGAGTGAGTGATAGGAACAAGAAGATATGAAGAAAGAGATGTAGGGAGGAAGACAGAGAGAGAATGAAAGGAGGCCGTATCTAGTAGCTCAGTCTCTCATACAAGGTTGTATATTATTGTAATCTATGGCTTTCCGTTGATATACAATTCATCTATTTCATTTTTCACTTCTGAAAAGGTCTTTTAAGACATGTGAGCTAATGCCCATGTACCTGTCTGCTGATGGTAATATCATTGTCAGAACACCCATCCCTGAAGACAAAATAATGTATATTTACCTGATTTCTCCCAGTCGGTGGAGCCCGTCTTTAGGCTCAGCTCGTGGAGCCGACTCGTCTGGAGCTCCAGCTGCTCCTTCCTCTGCAGGAGCCGTTGCTGCTTCTGCAGGAGCCTCTCAATCTGCTTCTCCACATGCTGGAGCTCCTGGTTCACCTCCTCCAGACCATGCTGGATATCTAAACTCCCAGCTGTAATCATGCAATGTCGAGGCAGAGCCATAAATTAGTTAAGCATATACATATATACAATGAAACCTGCTTTAGCGACCACCTGCATAGAAAGACCTTCTGTCCTTAAAGACCATACTATTTGTTTCCGTTGAAAGTGGTTTCTCATTGAAACATATTCTCAAGGAACCTGTATATAAACCACCTGCCTATAAAGACTACTTTTCTTAACTAGCTTGAGTGGTCTTAATATACAGGTTTCACTGTATGTGGTTGCAGAGCTGCTAATATACCTTTTTGTTTCCCTCTCAGAACAAGGGTATTTTCCACATTACTATAATTTCCTTTCTAAAATCAAACGATTTAATGTTCGTTTGTTTTTTCACATGATTGTATTAATATAGAGTTGTTTTCATATTGTGTTTGCATTGCAATAGTTTATATTGTATTTTTACTTGTAGAAAATTGTAAATAATTTGTATCTTTTGTTTTGAGTTGAAAAATAAAAAGAACTAAAATTAAAAATTGTGAAAGCAACAACTTCTAGATTTATTACCTTGGTCTACCCTGATGTTGGACTCAAAGTAGAGCCAACTCATTTGCCTACATGCATCTTTTTCATTACATCTGATTAAGTGGTATGTTACCGGTACTACAATTGCAAGAAAATATGATCATGTGTCTCCTTTGTTTAAACAACTACACTGGTTACCTGTTCCCAAGAGAATAATGTATAAAGTTGCACTATTTGTTTATAAATCCATGTATAACCTTATCCCATCCTATATTTCTAGTCTGTTTTGTCCAATCCAGCAATCAAGATATTCATTACGCTCAAGGTCAGATCCTCTTCTTCTGCAAATCCCCCTCATCAATTCGAAAAAGGGTCAATAAAATATAACTTTTTCTGGTCCCACTATTTGGAATAGTCTCCCATTAAACATTCATTCCTGCTCCTCAGTCGTATCATTTAAGAGACATCTCAAGACTTATTTGTTTTCTTTGTAATTGTTTTTTCTTGTTGACAAGGGGTTGTGTGGAGTTATGGGGGATGTGAACGAGGTTGTGTACTGTATGAACCAGGCTTGGTTCATGCGGTGCATAACTTTTATAATAACTTTACACACAGCTTTACACAGCAAATTTACAGTGTATGCACTTGGGAGCAAAATAATTATTCTGTTTTATTTACTAATGTAAAGTGTTTGAGCATGTTTATGTAAAGGCGCTATATAAATATCAATATGTATGTACAGTATGTATGTATGCATAATTATGTGGTTTTTTAATCCTCAAAATCATAATAAATTCACTCTCTTCTACTGAACATCACCCGATAGTATCACATCATACTGGCTTTGTGTAAGCATGATATAATCATGCTAATACTTTGAAATTTTGCGTAAAAAGGGGGAAATTTCAGGGACGTTTGCAAACATATAAGTTTTCAATGAATTTAACAAAATTGATATTATTTAAAGAGCGGGAAATCACACGTAAAAAAGGGGGCACATTTTAAGTGTAAACGTGACAAACTGACAACATGTGTACCTGTTGCCAAAAGAGGTTACCGTGTATGAAGGTGTACTTGTTAAGGTTAACATTTATAAGGCTATATTCAGAGACTATCTTGGACCGGTTTTATGCCCCAAAAAAGGGTCACATTTTGTAGAAAATGTTCTCGAATTAACACATATGCAAAACGAGGGTCATTTTTGAGTCCACTAACAAACATGTGTTACACCTTTGAATATGACATGACACGACCAGTGATAACATGCAAGACTATCAGAAGAACTGAACACAGATATGGGTTCAAGCAACTACACAATTTTGTAGGCCATTTTAATTTTGAAATATTTCAGATACCGGTAATGAAAGGAGTTCTCACCTTCCATGGCCGAGATAGAGAGAGAGGGGGCGCTCTACCTCCAGAAGACTTTACCCCCTACGATCTTGACCGCCGGTTTGTTCCTGATGACAGTCTCGCGACCGAACCGCGAGCCGCACTCAGGGCAGATCCCGGGTGTCTTCGTCAGGTCTTCCTTGGTGCGCTCCAAGAAGCACTTGACAAGTCCACCTTGGTGATCAGAAACATATACCACACATGTTTAACTACATGTTATAAATGATCACATAAATGATAAATGATAAATCCAGGTTTCCAAAAAATGACTTTTCAGTTCAACGGAGCTCTACTTTAGGTTAAGTGCTGTAAAAGAGCTATTGCGATTGTCATGTATTTGATTTTTTTTACCAAGTTCTAAATATGTTTACTAAAACTCATTTCAAGTTCTCATCATTAACATATACCGGTACATGTACTTTTTTTGCTGAACTAAAGCACTAGAATAGCTAGTCCTTTTCTGTGTTTTTTCATTATCTTTTCTCATTGAATGAGCACCATAGAGCACTGGGCTAAAGCCAGAGTATTACCCTAACTTGCTATTCATTTACAAATAAAGTATTTTTAAATTTTACCACATCTTGTGGGAACAAGCTAGCATTCAGATCGATCGTCTTACCTGAGCCTCCTTTATAGTAAGTGAGCAGCAATGTCTGACACTGTTGACAGTAAATCTTTATCAAACGTCTCAATGGTGGCAGCATCTTTTGCCAGGGACGGGCTTAGCAGCAATCTGAGAAAAAGAAATATCATATTTCAAAACTAGATGGAACTTCAACTGCGCGCAGTCGAAAATGATGCCTCCGCCATAAAGCGATTTTACAAACCAAAACGGAAGCAATTTTTAATATTCAAGTTTGATAGTATAAATCCATTAACGGGTTCTCAGAATATCGTGATTACAAGCTATTTTTCATATACATGGCTCTGCAAGATAAATTCCTGTCCTGAGTTTGATAGTAATCCATCTGTCGGTTCTATTTATAATGCATTCCCAAGTTATTTATATGCATACATAATGAGCCCCATGACCTTTGACCTTTGATCTCATGACCCTTAAATCTAATCAGTTCATTGGCTCTGAAAGATACATGAACATGTCTTGAGTTTGATGGTAATCTGTCTATCGGTTCTCAAGATAATGCGATCACAAACTATTTTTTAATACATAAAAAAGCCCCACGACTTTTGACCTTTGACCCCATGACCCTAAAATTTAATCAGTTCATTTGCTCTGCAAGATACATATATGTTTTGAGTTTGATGGTAATATGTCCACCTGTTCTAATGATAGTATATTCACAAGCTGTTTTTGCATACATAATGAGCCCTGTGACCTTTGACCTTTAACCTCGTGACCCCAAAATCTAATCAGTTCATTGGCTCTGCAAGATACATACATGCCCAAAGTTTGGCGGGAATCCATCAATCGATTCTTGAGATAATGCGATCACGAGCTATTTTTGCATACATAATAAGCCCTGTGACCTTTGACCTTTGACCTTGTGACCCCAAAATCTAATCAATTCATTGGCTTTGCAAGATACATACATGACCCAAGTTTGGCAGTAATCCATCAATCGGTTCTTGAGATAACGCGATCACGAGCTATTTTTGCATACATAATGAGCCATGTGACCTTTGACCTTTGACCTCGTGACCCCAAAATCTAATCAGTTCATTAGCTCTGCAAGATACATACATGACCCAAGTTTGGCGGTAATCCATCAACCGGTTCTTGAGATAACGCGATCACGAGAACGGGACGTACGTAACGGACGGACAACCAGAAAACATAATGCCTCCGGCTACTTTGTAGCGGAGGCATAAAGAGGTAAAATTTGTGTACATGTAGCCCATGTACGACACATATCCTCGAAGCCCAATCCCTTGTCCAAGCATGGAATACATGCACCGAATTGGTCACTTCAAATGTCATTTTTTTTAGTACTGATTTTGGAAAGTTGGATATCAAAGAGGGGTTTTCCAAGACAATGTGAAAGTGAGATTCTCAATTTCATTGCATCATCCCAAGCAGACTCTTGATCTACACCCAATTAGCTAAAGACATGTGGAATAGTCCCACACCAGCTACAACTGCTTCCCCTTCCCTTGCTGCTGATAATAAGGATGATGTCATTGATGATGATAGTTATGATTATGAGAATTATGATGATGGTGATAATATCAATTTTAATGATGATGATGATGAGAATGAAGATGATAATGATGATGATGATGATTGATAATAGTGTTAAACTGATAATCATGATAATTTTCATGAAGATATTGTGATTATGGTGATGGTGATCACTTCCACACATCATCAGGATCTGTCTTTCTGTCAACAGGACCTAGCTGTCTTTCAGCAACCATGCAGCAGATGCTGCCAAGAGAGCCAACATCAAAGTAGGAATAATAAAAAGGTAGTTTTCAGCCTTGCAAAAGAAGGGTTTCCTTAGTCTCTACAAAACTATTATTCGACCAACACTGGAATACTGTAACTCTGTGTGGTGCCCAATACTGAAGAGAGACGAAGACATACTAGAAAAAGTCCAGCAGAGGGCCACCAGACTTCTTCCTGAGCTGAAACAAAAAGAATACCCAGACAGACTTAGAGAACTACAACTACCTACTTTGGCTTACAAAAGACAAAGAGCAGACCTGATCCAAGTATTCAAAATCCTGAGAGGCTTCGACAGAGTAAATCCCTCAAAGTTCTTCCAACTAGCCACTGGCTCAACAATAAGAGGCCATAATTTCAAGATAGTGAAACAACATTTCAATACAAGACTTAGGCAGTATAGTCTCTCAACAAGAAGTGTAAACAATTGGAATGCCCTGCCTAAGGAAGTAGTCAATGCTGCCACCATTAACCAATTCAAGTCATCCCTAGAAAGATTTTGGAGAAACAATCCAATTAAGTTTGAACCATACTTGAGACAGGATGGAACAGTAGGCCTAAAGAGAGACAAATAAGCTAAGCTTCCAGTCTCTACACCCAAGTATAATATACCCAAGTAAGTAAGTATGAGGTCCGCTAATCCTATCAAAGCAGGAAGGAACTTCTAGGCTGCTGCATCTATCATCTAGATGAGGAGCTTGACTCATCAATCAAGAACAGGCCGGTGTTCCTCATTCTTTTCCTTCTCCTCCTCGAATGATCATTCTTCTTCTCCATCTTCTCTTCTCTGTAGGGGCGCTGGTCCGAGAATAAGGATCGTCTGCATAAACGAGGATATCTTTGTGGAACGCGGACAAATCGCGTCCTAAAGAATAAGGATCGACCAGCGCCCTCTACTGCTTCTTCTTCTTCCTTCTTCATCTCCTCCTCCTCCTCCTCCTCCTCCTCCTCCTCCTCCTCCTCCTCCTCCTCTTCTTCTTCTTCTTCTTCTTCTTCTTCTTCTTCTTCTTCTTCTTCTTCTTCTTCTTCTTCTTCTTCTTCTTCTTCTTCTTCTTCTTCTTCTTCTTCTTCTTCTTCTTCTTCTTCTTCTTCTTCTTCTTCTTCTTCTTCTTCTTCTTCTTCTTCTTCTTCTTCTTCTTCTTCTTCTTCTGTTTCTTCTTCCTCCTCCTCCTTCTTCTTCTGGCACTCAGTTGCAGTCTCAGCTCAGCTCAGGAAGGAAATTGTACGAGTGGGACTGGGCAAAATTGTCTGCAGCAACATTCACGCACATCTACACAACCATCAACTAAACAGAATTGGTAAGGTCAAATATATCACCTCATAATGACTCATAAATTACAAAGTTGCATCTTATGTTCAAATGATAATTCTAAATTACCTTTATTCATCACATCTGGGCTCCTCTGGTCGCGGATCTCTGGGTGAAAATAATTGTAGCAAATTTCTGTATATTTGCCGCCCTCTAGTGTCATGTATAAATCACCTGTTAAAAGGGGACTTTCCCTGACTGTCGACTCTAGACTATACTCTACTCTCTAGTCTTATTGTTGTTTGACTCTCAAACTGGAAGTATTGTCATCTAGAATACTTCTCTTGCACAAATATTTTGCATAGCGTTGTGCTGATTTAATTGATGTTGACAGTGTTCACTGGATGCAAGTTGTGACGTGAGTATAGATCTATCGTGAATCATATAGGTCTCTACCAAATTTATTTTTCAAACGACTTCTTGGCTAATTCTTTTTATTTTTGTTATTGCTTCCTCCTGATCATGTTCGTGGCGATCTACCACAAGGCACAAGCGTATGCCCTATTAATAGTGCTTTTTCATGTTTCTATTCCTTAGAGTTATAATTGTTTGATCAGATATTTTTTTACTAAATCTTAAGAACATAATTTTCATCCTCTTTAACATCGCGCATCGTGCCTTTTCTCATTGATTATGAGAATCAAAATTCAAATTATGGCAGATTCCAAACCCAGAACTCAAGTCAAATGAAATCGACATGGAAAAAGTGTCCCTCTCTCAAGAAAAAGCAGTTCAGCTCATCAAAATTTCTGTCGATCGTGTGTGATCATTTTTATGCTCTAACTCCTCATAGTCATATTTTTTATCAGTATTATCGCTTATATTCATTATTTCCTATAGCTGTTTGATAGATCGATACATTCATCTATATTAAATCTTTAATAGGAACATTATCTTCATCCTTTACATCGTGCCTTTTCTCATTGATCAGGGAAATCAAATTATGGCAGATTTCAAACCCAGAACTCAAATGAAATTGACATGGAAAAAGTGCCCCTCCCCCAAGAAGAAGCAGCTCATCAAAATTTCTGTTGTGTGCAGGATTTTTATGCTTTAACTCCTCCTATTTTTTATCAATTAATTAATAGTGTTTTTTTCATTATTCCATATAGCTGTTTGAATAGTATACATGCATCTTTATTCAATCTTAGAAACATGTTTTTCATCTCTCAAAATTGTTTCTTTATTACTTTTCGATTAAAAAGTTAGAAAGTCAAATTATGGCAGATTCCAAACCCAGAACTCGGACAAACGTCCTCAAGGAGAGCGTTCAAGGAAAAGTTGATCACCTAAGTAACCTTGCAAGACAGCAAGGCCTAACGACAAACGATATCGATGACTGCATCATTTTGGCACTCCGAGCAAAAAGGCCTACAAAGAAGGTTTTTCAGTTTTGGAGAAAGCTGGCCAAAGCAGTTATTATGACAGTCGCAATTTTGGTTTGTCTCACTTTCATCATTGTCAACCACAAACCGAGCAAGCACTTTGTTGAGCTTCTGACTTTCAATACATCTTATCCCTTAATGAGAGCAGTTCGATTACTGAGTCTTCCTCTTACAAGGAGTGTTGATCTAACTAGTAAGTTATCTAAAGTTTTTATTAGTTTTATAATTTGTGACATTAAAAAATCCATAGGACGATTCAGACATTTTCCTTTTAAAGATCATAAGATTATAACTGTCACATACATGTACCGGTACAACAAATATTTAGGAAACATGGATTTGATTTCAGTGCAAAGCTGTGAATTGTGATGTCACATTTTTAGGTTTCAAAATGTTGCATTCATAAAATTATATAGATATTATATTATATTATAGATATCAACTAACCATTAGCTAGAAATGTTCTTCTCATGTAAGGAACTAATTATAATTTATAATTTCTTAGATAAATAAGTATGATCGAACTACACGTTGCAATTAATGAAAGCTAGCAGTTTTTACGAATTTTACTGAAAGTCTCTGAAATAATGATATTAAGTTTTTTTTAATCAAATATCATTTGCATTGACAGCCAGACTGTTTTTTTTCTTCCATTTTATTAATGATCACATTTTTCTTCTTCATTCTGTTCTTTATCTAGGTATCTATTACTCTGAGTGCACGATACCAAACCCCCTGTTTACCGGATTTACTTCTGTTCCGGACTGCTATCCGTGCAAGTTTGTGACTAGTATTGAGATTATCCAGGGAACTTCAAGCTTCTTCGGTCTTGGACGTCCTTTCATACTCAAGGTATTTATTTATTCATTTATTTATTTACAGTTTATTTAAGCAGGGTTAATTGTCTCTTCGGTTAACAAACTGCTATCCCTGAGGGCCCAGCCTGCACGGTAAAAACAAGGTATATAAAATATTTACAGACTCAATAAGTACAAATTGAACACATTAATAACACAAGAAACAAAGGTTATGAAAACAAAGATAGAACATAAGAAGAAATATGAATTCAATATTGAAAAGTGTAAATAATTATAAACACATGGTATGATCAAAACATCCAAATTGATAAAATGCCTACCAGGCTTCTTGGCAGGACCAAGTTTACCCTTGGTAAACAGCTTGAGCAAACCACACTATCGAGTGATCATGCTTCCCCGTCCCTGTGAGGCACCTCGATCCGCACTGTTCAAGGTCACTCCGCAAACTCATCCGCAGTCGTGTATAACGCGTAACGCTGTGAAGAAATTCATGGTGTACATTATACAAACGTGACATGAAAAACTAGTTTATTTTAAAATGGCGTGGTCAAATTTAAAAAGCTGCTATGCTCTTTGTTTGTTTATTGTGTTTTTTTTTGTTTTGGGGAGGGCTTTTTTTATGGTGCTTTTTTTCTTCTTCTTGGTTCACTGTTCATTGCAGGCAAATCAGCATGAAGATATCAAGATTAGTATGTGCAATTAACTCTGCATTATTTGAAGAATCTGTTGGGACCGCTTATTAAACTTGAGTATACTGTACTTATATGCAAAATTCGAATTAGGAACATGTTTTAATTGCATAGTTTGGTTTAACAAAAATTGATACCACTCAGGAATATTCGACTTGTGCGACTTTGAGTCATGCAGAGTCTCCTGTATTTGTAATATTCTCATTCTGTAATTATGGCATTTCATTACAGGATCCAAAAATCAATCAGTTCACATATGGCGAAACGCAGACCTGGTACCGCACAAACCAGAAGATATTCAGCCTAGCCAGAGCAGATCACGTTGAATTTACCAATCCATTTGTTCATTCAATGTTGGATGTATTTGCAGAGGAGAGAAGAGAGGAGGATATTGAACAGTCTTCATTTTCTTTAGAATGGTGAGTGAATTCTACACTGTATACCACAAATTTAATGACCTATAATTATCTTGTTACTATATAAGCTGAAATGAATCAAATGAAGATCATCTCTGTTCTTGATGCTATAAATAATCATAAAGTGTTCCTGTAGTGTTTAGAAAGTTTAAGAAGTAAAAGTTTTAGTGGGCCATTGTGTAAAGTTTGCTGATACAAACTTCGATGAGTGATGTGTACCTCATTACTTTTCGCAAAGACTTTTGGATTTTAAAAAAGGGTAAAAATGTGATTTCCATCTTATTTCAGCTAACCCATGAATTCTTGATCCACCACTGAACATAATAATACAAATAATTATGATTATTTTCTCTTCTCAACCCCCCATCTCTCTCTCTCTCTCTCTCTCTCTTTCTTTCTATATTATGATACATGTAGGAGAGCAGCCAGTGCTGGTAGCGTTCGTCTGATCAGGAACCTTTGTGGAAAGCCCAGCTTTATCCCTTCAGAGTCAGAAGTCTTCCCAGAGATGTTTCTCATCATCGAGTCTTCCTCCTCCTATGCCCATCATCTGGTATGTCAAAGCCACAATCCGACATTTGCTCTGGATCAAAGATTCCCAAAGTTATAGGGTTAGGTGTAGGGTTAGTGTTAGGTATTACTGTATTGGGTCCAGGGTCCATGTTTGGAATTTTAGGAGGAATTACCTATAACCATGGAGCATTTGGTTTGTGGGTTTTTTCTTTCTTAATGCTTTATTGTTGTTATTTTTCTGTTTCTTATATTCATATTTTTGATTATAGTGACACTGATGAATGTTAATACAGAGGGTAGCCTTGACAGGTCAATGGCCTTTGCTGCTCTCTCACATCCAGTTCATGATCACAGTGTACACATCTTTTTCTCATTTGTCTCTTTTCTTTACAATGTTGTTTTTAAATTGTTTATTTCTGCATACATTGTATCTTTAAGGGATGTGAAATAAATGAATTTGAATTTGAATTTGAATACATACGGTATATGAAGTATGCTGCAGCGACAGTTGCTCCATAGTTTTGGGTTTTGGGGTTTTTTGTTCTACCAGGGAGATCATCTCCCTGGTTGTACACAGAACCTAAATTTTGTATTCTTCCATAAATATTTGACTTCAAACACATTTGTTTTGAAAATCCATGCAGAAGTGTGTCTTCAATGACATCCTCTTTCACATTAAGATACAAGTTAAGTGCCATTTTGTCATCAAATTTTTTGGGCTTAAAGACAGGTTTGACTGTATTTTGCTCTGTTTTTCCCCCATTGTGTCTGTCCATGCAGCCTAAACCAGCATTCCTGGGCTACGTCTGGTTATCACAAGCTCATGGATCCAGAGAGGTGGTCTTATCTCCAGTACCCACATGCAAGAACAACTGCACCGATATCTCAGTGGTGCTAGAACCTGGACATGTTTGTGAGTATCACCTCTTAAAGGGAGTGGATCGTCAGTTTCCATGTGCAGAAGGCCATAATTCGCTGACACCAGACTTGGTGGAAATACCATTAATGGGAGTACAAATCTGCACACAGCAAACCCGTAGGCCAGTCAAGCATTACCTCGGAGAGCTCGATCGAGAGTCTTCGGGTGAGGGAAGAGCAAAGCATTACATAAGGTCGAATGGTCATAAAACTGAAGGCTAACCCTGGTGATTGACAACACCTGTTACTGGGTAAACACCCGAACGGTGTCGAATTCCCCATGAGAGCTGACTTCTACGTGTCTTTAACCCTTACTGTAGCCTACTGGGGGGGGGGCTGAGAGGCCCCTCCACATTTTTGAAGATTGCGCCGCAACCACTTGGAATTTTAAACTGTCGTCTCATGACGTTTTTTCCTCAAGTCTTACGCACATTTTGATACCATTTTCGTCAAAATCGGATATACCTGTAAGGTGTTACATAACAATTAGTATGCGCATGTCATCAAAAAGTGCTATAACTGCATATATTCATGTACAAGCAGAAATGTGAATACAGCTTTAGATGTATTTCTTCATAAGTGGGAGATATGAATTGATATCAAATTGCTTTGATATGTTTCTCAAAGTAACTTGATGATATTCCAGAACAAAACAATAAATTAGAAATAAAGCAATAGATAAATAAGAAATAAAAAACAATAAAATATGTACCGGGTAAGAAAATAAAATGATGAATTTCAAACTTTTTTTCGGATATGAGCAGTGATATGCGGATGGGTAGTGGAGAAATATTATTCTACAGTGAGAAAGTGGATGAAATGATTGTTTTTGGCTTTGCTCACAGTGCTAAACAAACTTTCAAACAAAAACAAAACATAACAAAAATCACGTAATTTGTGTATTCATAATTTATGCAAATTAACCTATGCATTTTCAAATATCATACAAAAAATGAAACTTCATGAATTTGAAATGAAGGAAACATTTATGCAATACATTTTCAAGATCCTTCACAAGTCTAGAGACAAATATGTAGAGTTTTCTGTAAATTGCATAAAATTAACATTTTGCATACTTTTTAATCACGCTATAACAACAAAAATTTGCATATTAGGAAAAGTGAGTATCTACAAACATGCAAATTTTCGTGTTCCTCGGACATTCGACGGCCAAGATCATAGGGGGAGGGGGGCCAGGAATGGAAATGCTCAAAATAGCCCAGTAGGCCTACAGTATTAGGGTTAAAGCTAATCTAGCAGTGCAGTGGTGGATTGAGGGGGGGGGGGGGAAACAGGCCCATTCCCCCTCCATTTTGAAACCTAACAAATAATCTGTCATACATTATGTAGGCCTACAAGAAATTTTGCCCCCATGATTGTGTAATTTTTCAGAAATATGCCCCTCCCTTTTTTTAATACAAGACCTTGGATCTGCTCCTAGTCATTTTGGTGATAATATTGCATGACCAGAGAAGTACCATAAGCATTGTGTACTTCTAATGCAGAAAAATTGTTGGTTTGATAAGGAAAATGTCATTGAATCCATGGAAATTAGAAATTCACTGAAACCACACTTTCTATTACATGTACTTGATACAGTCAAACCTGTCTATAGCGACCACCCAAGGGAAACACAAAAAGTGGTCTTTGTAGACAGGTGGTCTTTGTAGACAGGTTCCTTTAGTACATGTTTCAATGAGAAACCATTTTCAAGGGAAACAAAAGATGTGGTCTTTGTAGACAGGTGGTCTTTGTAGACAGGTGGTCACTAAAGCAGGTTTGACTGTATGTGGTTTTAACAATTACAACTCAATTTGTCTTATCTTTTGAAGATTTGCTCATTACTGAACTATTTTCTATGTACATGCTAATCTTCTTATTCATCTGCTCATCTTCAAAGGGCCTATATATGCAGCCTTTCCTGAAGATCTGTATATGAAGATTACCGGTTGTGTATGTAGGCATATACTAAACACAGGGTTTACACCGGGTTTACACCCTAGCGATTATATTCAGTGTTTATTTTAATACAATAAATTTTGTTCTTCTTTTCTCTCTCATCTCTCTACAGTGTTCCTTGATATGAGGTACTGGGAGCTTCAGTCCTTTCCGTTCGGAGACGGCATCAGCATATCCTGTATGGGATCCTTTGCTTGAATGGAAACTGTATCTTAAACATATGCTCAAAGCCCAGGACCTGGTCTTAGACTTAGTCTTGTGATCAAAGATCAGGCTCAAACTTCAGATCTCTGCTCTTCAGCCAGCTAGGTACCAATACCAGACCCAAGGCCCAAGAGCTTTAACTTTAACGCAGTCTTGTGCTCAAAGACCTGAAATCTGGACTTCTGCATGCTGCGAGACCAGGACCCGATCTTAGTACTGTGCTTGAAGATAAAGCTAAAAATGTCTGCTCTGCAACCAGTACTGATATCTGACCTCTGTTTAAGGACTAAAACTTGATCCTACATATAGTCCTGTGCTCAAAGACCAGGCTCTAATCTTATAGACATCTGCTGCAAGACCAGGACCTGATCCGAGTGTGTGCTCAAAGTTCATGCTCAGATCTCTAGTCTTGTCTCGTCTCGAGCCAGGCACTGATATCAGACCTCCGCTTTAATAGGGACCCGAACCTGAAACCTTTTTTTTCCTACTGGGCAAACAATAACGATAATGCCCCTTGTTAGATAAGATGGCAGCTATTTTTGGCACACATGAAATTAGTTCACTTATTCACAAAAACCCATGGGGGCGGGGTCCCTTTCTCTCTCTCTTTTTATGTATACATTACCCATTCCTTAAATTCTTCTGATACGTGATGCTTACACAGTATTTTTGAAAGACTATATGTGAACAGTACTACACATGTACATGTATATATATTCTTTAAATTGTATTACTTGTTTGATCTGTTTGCTTTCAGACGTTCAAAGTGTACTGTACATGTATCTTGAAAGTTCTTGTTTATTTTGTACTATATGTATCAGTAAAATGTATGCAAACTGATGTTCTCTGTTTATTATTTTTGTAAGAACAAGTATCAAAATAATAAAATGTGTATCGATTAGAATGTATAACTGTGGGAGCAGTGCAAAGTACACGTTTGTTCCTGGAAAAATATTCTATTTGACTGGTATGCAAATTCATTAAAGCCCCACTGCACTACTTGCTCCCTCTATATAGAAAACAATGCCTAAGCGGTGCCCGTTGGTCCCCCATGATCCTCTTTTTCTTATGTTAATTGAGAGCTGAGTTGATGAGATAACCACCTGTCAGTGACCATGCTGGGATGTTTAATCCCATTTAAAGAGCAATCAAGGTTGAATTGGATGAGAAGAGAAAAATCAGAGAAACAGATCAGCAAATAGTTATAAGTTTGAACATACAAAAAGGTTACAAAGTTTTGGAAACTTGTAAATTCCTGTACATATGAGGAATCTTAATTAGTCATTTAACTGGGACATACTTTGGACAACTCTTCCTTTTTTGTATGCCGATTTTGTCGATTCCAATGAGCATTTTACCTTGGCCTTGGGGCAGTACTCTAAAAAATTCAAGCCAGTCAAATACATGTTAAGCACTTGAAATGATATTTCGGTCATGTTGTATATTGGGACAAATGGGGGAGCACAGTGACATTACTGATAACTGCGAGTCAGTAACTGACAACTGCCAGTCAGTATACAAGCCATGCCTTTTTTATAGACTCTTCCACTATGTTTTCACCACTGTGCCAATCTTAAATGATTTATTTCAATAATTGTGTAATTATTTGTTGTACCTTTTGCTTAATATTATGTTATTGAATTTGTATACATTGCATATTCATTTGATTATGTTATATTTATGTGGAAAATAAAAGAAACCTTGAAACCTTGAAGAAAAATCCATATTTCTATTTTTGTTGGTACAATTTCATTCAAATTTTTAATCAATTTGCTTTTCCATATTTTTGTCCTGTTCTGCTTTCATAAATAGGATGGATTTCCATTTCAGATTAATTACAAGATCATCATTCTAAAATAACACACCTCCAAAGATTGTTTTCACATTATAATAGAGTGAGTAATAAACCAACAGAAGATAAACAAAGGAAAGGGTGTGGATCAGAGACCTTAAAGCAGGACTGCACTACTTGTAGCTACTTGCGCCCTCTATAAAGCAAACAATGCCTAAGTGGTACCTGTTGGTACCCCATGATCCCCTTTTTCTTATGTTAATTGACAGCTGATTTGACAAGATAACCACCTGTCAGTGACCACGCTGGGAGGTCTAATCCCTCCTGGCCAAACTAGTGCAGACAGGCTTTAAAATTTATATATTTCTAAATGTCTCTACCCTCTCTCTCTCTCCCTCCCCATCTCTCTTTGCCTCCATATCTCTATCTCTCCCTCTCTGTCATTACGTCACTCTGGCTTCCTGCTCCATTTCAATTTCTTAGCCCCTCCTTCCCTCTCTGGCCAAGTTTTTCTCAACCCCTCCCTCTCTCTCTCTCTCTTAACCTTTCTTGACATGTCTGTTTGTCTTTCCCTCTCATACACATCATTCCTACCAAGTTATCCTTTTGTTTGCATCAAGGTAGAATCTTCATGGGGCACTTCATTTTGCTAAGCCACCTTAATAAGCCAGTTCACGGTTGCAGTCTGAGCACGAGCCATGAGCAGATAAAGGTCATTGCAGACCAAATTGTGAAAATACTGGATACGTGCTCATGAAAGTTATGTAATCATTATTCATTTGTGCACAAGCAGTGCACTCCATGATGCACAGGTGGAAGAATTCTTTGAAAAGGGGAAACAAAGGTTATTTATGTAGCAACTCTATCGCTGTAGGAGTGATTATTTCAAAATGTACAAAGTGGGACCTCTTCATGTTTTGAAGATCTGTGGATATTCGGGGTCATTTGGGACATGTGCTAACCGTGAACTGGTCTATTGCAAATTTTCCACTTTTAGGGTACTCTGTAGTGTAAAATTGGAGCCAGACAAATACACAAGCTAACCACACTATGTGAATTTACATTTATTTATTCCATGATGTCATACAATGCAACCACAATTGCTGCCATGAGAACATAGCAAATGAAACCCCCCTCAGCCGATGAGTGTGTCCATGGTCGCAAGACCTTAACCACAAGGTCTTGGACCAATGTCCCCCCTATGGTACCAGCATCACCACCATCCCTCCTAGTCTTAACGGTAGGACTTCTGGTAGCGGGCACGGGCTCCTGGACCGCCGAACTTCTTGGGCTCGCAGCGCCTGGGGTCAGCGACCAATAGCGACCTGTCGTATTGGATCAGGATGTCCTTGATCTCTTTCTTGGAGGCTTCGTCAACGACTGCAGAATGACAAAATCAGAGATTTTTATGTGTGAGCAAAGCAATTATCCATGTCTAATGTAGGTCAGACCAACAACAACAAAAATAATAAAATTACAGTTAAGACTTGAATATCTAACTTTCACCGTAAAGCCATGTTCCCACACGATATAGTAAACTAACCCACACCCCCAAAAAAAAAAAAAAAAAATTACAATATATAAAAATGCAGACAGAAGAAAAAGACCTTGGCCAAATTGCACCTCACATTTCTGTACTTTATAGCATTGAAATATATTTTAAACACTATCTAGACTAATCGAGTCAATATTTTATAAATTTCAAACAATTGTACTCGTCTCCTCAACAATGAACTAAATTAATGTCCATGCCAAGTTCAAACCATGTTGGTCAATGATATCATTGCACAACACTTTTAACAATATTTTATCATACATGTAATACTTACACTTTTGGTAATAAGAAACCAGAGACTTGGAGATAGCTTGCCTGATGGCTGAAAAAGAATTCACAAAATAAATATTATTTGGATACAGATTTCATGTTCTTATAGAAAATGACTTCAAAGGAATTCATTGATAAATATTTAATTATTGTTTTACAAACAAAATACACAAATCCTTTATTTTGAGACTGACAGGAGGTCAGAAAATGTTATGTGACTTTCCAAAGATACAACAAATTTTCACATTGTGATGCCAGAAGATGCGTATGACTTTGAAGGAAATAGTTACCAAAAAGATGCAGCCTAATTTTACACAATGAAGAGGAAAGAGACATACCTCTTCCCCAGACCTCTGAAGGTTAAATAGAAACCTCGGGTCAGCTCAAATCTTTTGAAGTAATCTCTATGTGGGACTTGCCCAGCTAATAAGCTATAACACCCAAAATCTTGCATTACAGTGGACCCTTCATGTATCAATTAATTTCCTTTTATACTAGAACTTTGTTGTAATGGGAATTGGTTACCAATCAGAACCCTGATTGACTCGCACCCTGATGTCAACACCAGTGAAGCGGTCCTTGCCCAGGAGATACACTGGCTCCAAATGTGCTCAAGAATCTGTTTACCTCTCGTTCCTTTTACTTTATTTGTTCAGGTTTCGTGCGGTTCTGTGCAGTTCTGTATCCCTTATAAAATACACTGAATATGAATTCTAAATGTAAATTGAATTTATTAGACTCGAAAATACATTATACATGTTCAGTTATATCGTTTATGTTTTGTTTATTGAAATGTTTATGTTGAATTTACTTTTTATTCTAATTTCCTGATGATTGCATAAAATATCTGATTTTTATGTAATAGCTTTTTATCCGGACCTCATGGAAGAACAGGCGTATTTTATTAATACGCCTGAAATGGGCTATCCACCGTAAATTTCATTTATTTATGTATTTGTATGTTGTGATGATTTTATAGGGAGATAAAAACGAACAAACAAACAGAATGGAAACACAAAAAGTGGTCACTGTAGACAGGTAGCCTTTATATAGAGGTGGCTGCTAAGACAGGTTTGACTGTACTTTTCTTCTGGTAAAGAGTTTGTTACTACAGTGGAACCTCATTATAAAGATCTCTGATATAACAGGGTATCTGATATAACAAGGTAATTTCACTGGTCCCAGCTCTTCATATTCTTCTTCTTTTTTTATAACCCGAATAAAACAAGATTCCTGAGTTTCCATGGTCCCAAAACCTCAATATAACGAGGTTCCACTGTACAGCGTCCATTTTAAAGAAGTTCCTCTGTACATTTGGTTGATGCTTACCATAGATCTGTGCTATACGTCCACCTCCCTTGACTCGCACCCTGATGTCAACACCAGCGAAGCGGTCCTTGCCCAGGAGATACACAGGCTCCAAAAGCTACAAATAGAAGGAAAAAAAGAGCATGAAATACACAATCCTTCATCATTTTTTACAAACTCGGTGCCAAATGATTCTCTTTGTGTTATTATTTTCTCTGTTTTTACATTGTAAACATTGTACAATTAGTCCTTGGGACTACAAATATGCAGCCAGATGTCAACACCAGCTAAGCAATCCTTGCCCAGGAGATACACAGGCTCCAAAAGCTATCAACAGAAACACAAGAATGATATACAATCCTACATTATTGGCAGTCTTCTTGTCTATTCTTGTATATTATTGTTTATCCTGGGTCAAATTGCAACATCACAGGGAGATGATTAATAAGGATCAAAGCAACATTCAGGTCTGAAACTTGAATGTATCTGTGGACCTTTTATTATCCTTGTCAGTACCTTTGCAAGGAGTGGGGCGGCTATTTCAGAAATTCCCTGTAAAGAGAAATTACATGCTAGTTCTACTTACTAGCAACCCGTGACTTAAATTGTTCCGTTAACTACAAAAATAGTGCTCTTTCGTAGTGACAAAACATCAGTTTGAGATGAAAATAAAATAAAAAAGAGCAGATTTAAAAAAACATTGATCTCCTCAACTGCTCTGTAATCATTTTCCTACCCTTACCAAATTCAAAACTTTGAGCCAAGAACAAACACTGAAGCTAACCCCGACACTAAACCTAACCAAATCACAGTTTCAATCACAACAATAACACCAATCCTAAATCTTTGATAAAATAAAACCCACAGTGAGAGTCACAGGAGTAAATGTTGTATCACAATTTTGTTACCTTTGATTGGAGGGCCAGGGGTTGGACGAGCTCAAGAGGGTGACCGTTGACCTTCAGTAGTCCATTGCCTTGCTTGCAGTGGGCAACAGCTGTGGCTGTTTTCTAGTAAAGAAAAAATGGAGATCATATTAGTAAATACACAGTATTCATAAAGTGCTTTGAGCCAGGTTTTGGAGTACTAGCCAGCAATAATAGAAACTGTCAAAAGTCTAATAATTAGAAAGGATAATGAGGTAACTTCTAAAGCTCAGAGTGTTAACTTTTAGCATGGATTTGATATACTAATTAAGATTGCCCTTTTGATTAATATACAATTTATACGAGTATTACCGGTATACAATTTCTAAACATTGGGTGTCTGGATTGCAATTTTCTGGGTCTGCATGCATCAGCATAGGTCCCCTGTAAAAATATGAAAACTGGAGTAGAAATTGGAAGGAGGGCATATCATGTATTGGGTAGGGATAGTGTCAAGCTCTATGTATAATATTGAAGATAACAAACAATAAACGGCTCTTGTTTAATGGAGATTTTTTTTATAAATATACATAAGAGCTATAAACCAACCAAACTTCGGACAAGAACTTGAAAACATTTCATCACAAAAAGATCACATACCACATTAGTAACACTAAACATACTCAGACACAGCTCAACAACATAAAAACTCAATAGTACAATGTTAACATTAATTCTGCTGCTACATATATATGATATGCAATGTCTACCCTAAAATTCCCAAGCAAAAAGAAAAGAAAAAAGAAAAAGAAAAAAAATCTGCAGAGACTAGCAGATTCATGACAGATTTTTTTTCTTCTGGAAACTGCTAATAGGGCGTCTGATCGCGCACCCGATGTTGTGTGCTAAAATCCTTCCCATAGAGATTGCACGCAGCCCTATGCAGTCTACGTACATTGCGCGAACATGCAAAATTGGTCAATGTTTTTATCACCAAATCGAAATTCAAACCTAAATCGCTCGTGATCCTGAAGGTGAAACTCAATAAATGAGGTGTCATAAGAAAGAGCAGGTTTTTCTCCATATTCTCCAAAGGGGCTCAATTCGGAATCCTAAAAATATCTTGATCAAAACAGCGATTTAAACATCGTTTCCATCGTAGCTCCGATCTTTGCCACTTTCCTGAACCGAGCCCCCCAGGCTTATGTAGGGCTAGACGTAAGGAAAATATCCCAGCACTTATTTTTTCGCTAGCCCCAAGGGATCACAAGCGATTACAGTTTGAAAATACCCTTCCCCACATTTTTCGGATCAGCTAAGCAGGGAGGCGTGAGCTCCGCGCCGGCCGAACCCATGGTGATAGCGCGTAAAATCTGCACATGAATAAACATCGGACCGCGTGTTTGCGAACCCGGAGGTGGGTGCCCATTGAAGACAATGGATTGCCGATCGCTTTGAGTTGCGCATGCAGTTCAGCAACACGCGTACACGTACGCTTGCATATTGCGCAATTCAGCTGTTTTGCTAAATTTAGCAAAACAACATAACTCTGCGTGTACGTCTTTTTCATCGATTCTGAGAAAAATACCATGAATATTTCTTTGAGATGAAGGGGCTGTATCTTTTGATAGAAACATCGGTGGGTCTTGAAATTTGAAATGTGTTATTCTGAGTGAATGATTTTTTTTCAACTATCCAACCATAATGGTGAAAAACAATCCAAAAGGGAAATTGAAAAATCGTTCAGACACCCTACTGCTAATGCTAGCACAGAGAGTGTAGTGGTGCAAGTGGTGCATTAGTCAATTGACCGACCATGATATTGAAAAAAGGTCACTTCTTTCATATTTTCCACTGAAATTCAGACTTGTAAACATTGAAATAAATTAAAGAAAGTATTTCAAAAATAATTAGCTCTCATGATTTCCAGTTTTCCGCCCAGGCAGATTTAGCCCATTTTCTGATTTCTTCATTGCTGCCATGAATCGAGTATGACTGCAGGGCAACTTCTCAAGGTTGGATTTCCCTCAAATTTCTTTGAAAATCTTACCATTTGCCTCAAATTTATTATGCATTGCTGGTTTCAAAATGTTGTGCAGGCATTCAGTTTCACCCGATTCACAATTTTGAGTTTTGTTGGTGGCATGCCATTCACCTTTCAAGTTCTTTCCTTTTTAGATGAATTTGGATGTCTGTGTCATTGGGCATTGGCATCACATTGTGACGACCATGTCACATGTCATTTTGATGGGGGCATTCCCCATAATTAATTCACAACTGACAGTGACACAAATCTAAGTTTAGGTAGATCCTATTCCTATATAGAGTTAGACCTTTCTTCAACAAAAAAAAGCTAGAATTATGTTCCGACTTGTCATGTCAGTTGTGAATATTGATTTCATCGACACGACTCGCGAGTCGTGACTGAACTTGAATAACCAAGTCTCTAAAATCAGTACAAATTTACAGAATATTTTCAGGAAGTCTCCACCGACTTTTGTCAGCGAGTGTGACTGCATATGCATGTAATTTGTGTTAAATTTGTTTGTAGATTCGGTGATGATGTATTGCTTAGATTTTAGAGTAATTTAATGAGGATCTGAGATTACATTTACAGTAGGGTGTCTAATCGCGCACCCGATGTTGTGTGCTAAAATCCTTCCCATAGAGATTGCACGCAGTCCTATGCAGTCTATGTACATTACGCGATCATTCAAAATCGGTCAAAGTTTTTATTATTAAGTCGAGATTCAAACCTTTATTCTTTGTGATCCTGAAGGTGATACTCAATAAATGAGGTGTCATATGAAAGAGCAGATTAATTCCAATATTTCCAGAGGGGCGTCATCTCGAAATTCTAAAAATATCTTGGTCAAAACAGCTATTTAAACATTGTTTCCTGGCTAACTCGAAATTTGCCACTTATGAGATATTATGACGCCCCTGGCGATAAGTAGTCCCAGTCGTAAGGAAAATATCCCTACGCTTATTTTTTCGCTAGCCCCAAGGGATCACAATTACAGTTTGAAAATACCTTTCCCCACATTTTTTGGATCAGCTAAGCAGGGAGGCGTGAGCTCGCGCCGCCGAACCCATGGTGATAGCGTAAAATCTGCACATGAATAAACATCGGACCGCATGTTTACGAACCCGGAAGTGGATGCCCATTGAAGACAATGGATTGCCGATCACTTTGAGTTGCGCATCATTTAAGCAACACGCGTACGCTTGCATATATCATATTGCGCAATGCAGCTGTTGTGCTTAATTTAGCAAAACAACATAACTCTGCGTGTACGTCTTTTTCATCGATTCCGAGAAAAATACCATGAATATTTCTTTGAGTTGAAGGGGCTGTATCTTTTGATAGAAACATCGGTGGGTCTTGGAAATTTGAAATGTGTTATTCTGAGTGAATGATTTTTTCAATTATCCAACCACAATGGTGAAAAACAATCCAAAAGGGAAAATTGAAAAATCGTTCAGACACCCTATTTACAGTCGCTAACTTCACGCGCCTGCACCCCACCATCGGTAAGGTACGCAATTGTATTGTGCAGCAGTTTGCCGTGAATCCTGTGTGAAAGTGTATAGTATAGACTTGGCTTGGCCTTGGCCCTTTGCAAGGCAATGCCAAGGCAAGTGTTATTTATAGTAGGGTGTCTGATCGCGCACCCGATGTTGTGTGCTAAAATCCTTCCCATAGAGATTGCACGCAGCCCTATGCGGTCTACGTGCATTGCGCGATCATCCAAAATTGTCAAAGTTTTTTTTTTTTTTTCAAAGTTCAAACCTTTATTCTTTGTGATCCTGAAGGTGATACTCAATATATGAGGTGTCATATGAAAGAGCAGATTAATTCCAATATTTCCAGAGGGGCGTCATCTCGAAATTATAAAAATATCTTGGTCAAAACAGCTATTTAAACATTGTTGCCTGGCTAACTCCGAAATTTGCCACTTATGAGATATGACGCCCTGGCGATATGTAGTCCCAGTCGTAAGGAAAATATCCCTACGCTTATTTTTCGCTAGCCCCAGGGATCACAAACAATTACAGTTTGAAAATACCCTTCCCACATTTTCGGATCAGCTAAGTAGGGAGGCGTGAGCTCCGCGCCGGCCGAACCCATGGTGATAGCGCGTAAAATCTGCACATGAATATGCATCGGGCCGCGTGTCTACAAACCCGGAAGTGGGTGCCCATTGAAGACAATGGATTACCGATCGCGCATCAGTTAAGCAACACGCGTACGCTTGCACGCGTATGTGTACGCTTGCATATTGCGCAATTCAGCTGTTGTGCTAAATTTAGCAAAACAACATAACTCTGCGTGTACGTCTTTTCGTCGATTCTTACAAAAATGGATGAATATTGTAGGGAATTGAAGGGGCTGTAACTTTTGATAGAAACATCGGTGAGTCTTGAAATTTGAAATGTATTATTCTGAGTAAATAATTTTTTCAATTATCCAACCAAAATGGTGAAAAACGATCCAAAAGGGAAAATTGAAAAATCGTTCAGACACCCTATTTATAGCCTAGTCTAGAAGGCTAGATTTAGAGAGTAGAGAGTCTAGAGACTAGACCTAGATCTAGTTTTTTCTTTCTTTTTTTTTCAACTTCATGAGAGTTTACTTTTGAACTTTAAAAATTGTTATGGACATGTTAGATCTAGACTATTATTGTAAACCTGACACTGATGTAGAACGCTCCCCCCTCAAAATAACAAACATCATCAACGTGAACACGTACACCACAATTTGCATGCAATGCCAATGCAGCCTTCTTGACTGAGCATCCACAACAATCGATCTCAACCAACACGAAAGAGCACACTTGGGACTGAGAACATGTGGAAAATGGATACCTTTCTGCCGAACACTTGCACAGATTGTGGTGGTGTCTTCTCTTTTTCCGCCATTGTTCTGTATCATAGCAAGAAAAATAACAAGGGTAATATTAAGGGATGTGTTTAATAAGCAGTTTTGTCATAATGATAGTGGATATTTACAATAATAAGTCAATTTATGATACATTATTTTTTTGATCGTGTACCTGTTTGTGGTTGACCCTAAAAAGGAAGTTGAACGGGTTTCACGTGGTGAGGTCAAACGATAGTCGACGAGACGTTATTCCGATATCGAGGTACAACCATGTGGGTAGATTATATCAAGGGAAAATGAATTATAAAAATTAATATAACGAAAAATTAAGCTAAATTAAAAAATAATTGACGTGGTGGAAACAGCGTGATTTAACTTGAATGGGTAAAATTAAATTGATGAAAGTATCTGGATATTCTACTTGATGTATGTAAATACGACAATAAAACAAAAACAACAACAACAACATTGCCAGCTCCATCAAATCACAACCCAGCATGCACTCTGCAGAGTGCATGCTGGGTTTTGATTTCTTGTTGAGAGGTAAAGATAAAATTAAAAGAAGTACACTGTACAATGATTTTAGACTATCAGTAGGGTCACTATATAGGGTGGGCTCAAAATGATGAATTTTAGGTTGTTTGTAAGAGCATAAAGAACAATGTGAATAAAAGGGCTCATGCTATCAAATGAAAATAATACTTTAAGTATTATATGAGACCGATCGCGATGGGAGGGAATTTAATATTTTATTGCAATTATTGGAGAGATACAGTGAATTCATGTTACCTTCTTTCAGAATCTTTTGAAAGCATGGAGTATGTTAAAACAGAAGAGAGATATATACAGAGGGAATGAAATATTGTATAATAATAATTTTATTCAACCTGAACTGGGTCAAACCTTCTTTGAGGAAAATTTGTTTTAAAAAAATATACATCGACTTCATTAATGTGTGATGAAAATGGAGAATTGGAAAAAGTGAAGCTTATTTTAAAATGTAGGGGGCCTATATAATTAGGTTTGAGCAGAGAGGATATTATATCGATATTAAAGTAACTGACAAAATGTATACAGTAGCCCCTTATCGGAATGGAAACAAAATATTCAACCTTTAAAGCCCCACTGCACTAAAGGTTGAATATGATAGCTGTACTTGTATGCTCCCTCTGTATAAAAAAAAATGCCTAGTGAGTGCGCGGTGCCCATTGGTCCCCATGATCCTCTTTTTTATGCAAATTGAGAGCTTAGTTGATGAGATAACCTAGCTGTCAGTGACCATGCTGGGACCGGTCTTATCCCTCCTGGCCAAACTGGTGCAGACAGGCTTTAAGAAAGTGGCTTCAGTTTAGAATTGATGTTTTCAAAGGAAGTGTTCAAATTTGAAGAAACTTTCAGTGGAAATTAAGGGATACCCTTTCAATTCATTTAACGAAATGGGAAGCCTTGGAAAGTTTTGAATAATTTTTTTTCTTCTCAATATACAACTTCTAGACCCTTTTCTCTTCTCTACACCCTTGCTGTTCTTAGGCTCCTCAGTTGTTTTCTTTTCTTTTTTCTTTTGTTTGTTCGTTCGGTGTGTGTGTGTGTGTGTGTGTTTTGTTTTTTTAAATATGCCTACATGTTGTACTTAATTGTTATAGTTTGTTTTAGTGTTGTGTGGGCGGGGCGCGGGGGGGGCAGTAGGTATTCTCTTTCTCTTTTTTTCTTCTTTTTTCTCTTTTTTTGTAATCCTTTTTCTTCTTTTATCATTTATCTTCTTTTTTTCTTTTTATCATAATCCTTTTTTCTCTCTGAAGGAAATTTTGAAAACAATTATTGTAGAAAAGAAAAGAAAAAGGCCTATTGAAAATTTATATACAAACTGCATGGTCGAGGAAATTGTACAAACTTTATTTGCAAATATATTGTATATGCATGTGAATATTTTTCTTCTGTAAATGTGTAACTTCATTTGCAAATATATTGTATATGAACATTTTGTTGTAACCTGTATATGGAAATGTTAAAGTTCACTTGCAAATTTATTTAGGCCTATGTGAAATTGTGAAGATTATTTGTAATTTTGTAACGGTGTCTTTTTCAGCTATACGGCTTCGTCGACGTACAAGGGGGCCGTAGGCCTAGGCCTTTTTTTCAAGCACTGATCGAACAGAATCCAAAAAAGGGTTCCATTTTGGAAAATGTGCGATATAATTAAACGCCAATATAGGGTCATTTCAGAAAAGGTGTGATACGCCATTATAGAGGTCCATTTCAGAGGTTGATGACTGGACACGGGTGCATGGGTAGCACTTGTGTATGAGTGACACCCCCCCCCCATTGAATGCAGAATGTGGTTTGTCTAGGAACTATTATATGTGGCCCTGTATAAACAATAATCATTATTATGATAATAATAATTATTATTATAGTTTAAAAAATAATGATAATAATAATAATAATAATGATAATAATAGTAATAACAACAATAATAATAGAAATAATAATAGAAATAATGATAATACATGTAATAATAATGAAAAGAAGAAGATGAATCACATGCACTTAATTCAATTATCCCCCCCCCCCCTCCCATTCGTTTTCTCTCTCTGTTTCATTGAGGCTGAGTGCTTATATAAATAAGCCTGATTTATGAATTTCTGGAGAGTATTCCAACAAGTATTTTGCCGTTCTTTTTTCTTTTGTAATAAGCCACTGAAAACTGAAAAACTGAAAATTTAATTCCCACTCTCCTTTTAAACGAAGGGTAAGAAGCCCTAATTCCAAAGTGCGTGAGAAAAAATGAATCACTCCTCAAAATCGGGCTCAAAATAGGCTTATCAGTTCTAGCCTTTATCCCACCCCCCCCCTCTTTCTTCCATCCCCTCCTTGTCCATCTCCTTCTTCTAATTCTACACTCTCAACTCTCTCTCAACTCTATTTCTCTCTCTCTACCTATCTCTCCTTCTCTCTCTCTCTCTCTCTCTCTCTATTTCACCCTCTCTAGCTTTCTCTCATCCGATGCCCAAATCAGCCCAGTCTTCATGATCTGAGGGCCCCCTAAATGGTTGGACCAATGCTACGCCACTGATAAACGTGATCATGTTGACTAAATATTATCTACATGTAGGTGAAAAAATGAATAATAATTAAGAATACAAATAATATCCTATGATTATCTCTATATTAATATTGATTGGACAGTGTCACATTTGCATCAAACCTTTTAGGGGCATAACATTTTATAGGATTACAAAAGCGACTTAATTTTCAAAAGGGTTTTGAAGTTCAGATCGTATTATTTGCAGGGATCTTTGAAACTAATTTTTTAACATGTGATAATTAAGTACAGGACAAAATGATCACCTATGCATATAGTTTCCTTCGCCTGTGGTACAATTTTAGAATTTGTTTCATTGTCAGGTTCGATCAATCGTTGTGAATTGGAATAGTGTTCATTATTCCGAAGGTTCATATAATTCCGAAAACGATAAAGACTATAGTGTTCTATTGCATTTTCGGAATTATTAACCTTTGAATTTATGAACCCCTTTTAATTTTCGCTTTTATAATTATGTACGAACTCGATCTAGTCCCTATACTTTTAAATATGAACCTTTGGAAGAAGAAAAAAATGTAACCCATTTTCACTATATGGAAATTATAATTTTCATTTTTTGACGAGTACATCGTATAATGGAAGTGGTGAATGTTTAAAGGAAGCCTCACCGCAAGAAATAACTTTACTTATTCTGAGAAATATATTGTACTCTTGCTCATTAATCTACAACTTACAAGATTCCCCACCAAAGTGTATGAAAGAGGCATAAAGCAACAATAATGTACAGTTTCTCAGCACGACATATGCATGGGCATCGCTATTTTTTTGATAATGTGACGTACTATACGTAAAGTCGTTTATCAAGTAATTGTATTTTAAATGTATGGATACTTCCTGCCTAGGTGTGTGTGGTGATGAAGCATTTAATTCGCCTGCTATTATCTTTTGTACTACAATTATTGCCAGAACGCAAATTGCATAAATAAGTTGGTGCTCTTCTGGGGTGAAGGTTTCTCATTAATGATATAGATTTGTCAATAAAAAGATATTTCAGTATTTTTCAATGAATTAGTTACAATTGTGTTCCCCTGTTATCAGGGGCGGCGATCCCGGGGGGGACGGGGGGGACACGTCCCCCCTCAATTTTTTTGGGGATCGTCCCCTGGAAATTTTTTTAAAATGTATAGCAAATACTGACTAAAGACTGCAACACACTTTTAGGCTCTGGAGGGCCCAAGAGTGCAGCGTTTACTGTTTAGACAAATAAAGATGCAAAAATCTTCTCACTCGGGAGCTTCGCTCCCTCGCATAATATCCTTCAAAATGTACAAGTAAATATTGTAGACAAATGAAGTGTGAAAACAGTGTATTGCTTGTTTTCATACTATAGTTTTGCTTTCAAAAAAAAAAAATTAATACAACAAATTCAAAAACCTGTGAGGGGGTATGCACTTCCGTCACTTCCACCCGTCTCGTTCATTATGCTCCCTCGCACTGGCGTACTGGTGGGGGGCTTGACTCGGCCTAAAACCCTGAGCTTCCGGGGGCTCTGCCCCCTGGACCCCACCAAGGGCCCTAAGGCGGCCCCTGGATGCTCATCTGATATTAATTTAATGCCTAAAACCCCTGAGCTTCTAGGGGCTCCGCCCCTGGTCCCCACTCGAATTAGTGACCTGCATGCAAGCCAGTGTCACAAATAAAGTATCAAAATATGCTCATCTGATCGTAATTAAATGCCTAAAACCCCTGAGCTTAATTAAATGCCTAAAACCCCTGAGCTTCATGGGGCTCCGCCCCTTGACCCCCACCAGGGCTTTTCCGCTGAACCTCACGCCAATTTACGCTCCATTTGCTTGGCTCTACCTGATCGTAAATACTTTAGCCCCCCACCCCCTACTTTGAAAAACGTCCCGCGGGTCCTGCATGTAACAGCGTTTTTGCTCATTACGCCACTGCTCCCTCGTCCCTCGCATTTCGCCCCCGGTCGTGAAAAGAAATCGCCGCCCCTGCCTGTTATATATATTTTCACCAAATATAGTTTCTATCTTCTCAGCTATTATTTTTCCTCATTGAAAAGTAAAGGTTTTGTTATTGATTAAAAAAGTCTTTCCAATTAAAGCTTGGTGCATGATAAATGTTCAACTTCAACTGGTACGTCACATTTTTAAGAAAAATGGCTGCGCTCATGTCATGCCACTACAGGCACCATATTTGTATTTGTATGTTTTTGTTCTTTTTTTTTTAGCTCTTTTTTTAATTTCAATACTGTGATTTTGTTTAATGCTTTAAGCCACAATGATGTTTTTCAGCACGTCCGTCGGTCCGTATACAAAAGAAGAAAACATTACACACAAAAATATCACTAACAATGTACAACCACCATACACAATTGTCTTGGACTATAATTTATTAATTATTTTGAATGTCTCGGGGCACCCCGAGATAGGTTTGGAATTGGTTTAAACAATATACCCTACGTTACAAACCAGCTAATAGGCCTAGTGGCGGATCCAGGGGGGGCCGGGGGGCCCGGGCCCCCTCCCCTAGAAAAAAAAACAGGTAAAAACACCCTTTTTTGAAAAAAAAAAGAAGTTGGGCCCCCTCCCCTGGCGCCCAAGGGGGGATGGCGGTGGGAAAGAAATAACCCTTCCCGGAGGGAAAATTTTTTTTCGGGTGCCAAAAAATTTTCGGGTGCCAAAAAAAAAAAATTGTGCTCACTACCCCTGGCGCCCAAGGGGGGGTGGTGGTGGAGAAAAAAATTACCCTTCCCGGAGGGAAAATTTTTCGGGTGCCAAAATTTTTTTGTTGCTCACTACCACCCCCCCTCCCACTGAGCTAAAAATCGACCGGCACGATTTTCAAATTTTCGCCCGAAGTGGGCCCCTTTTTAGGCCCCCTCCCTTGCCGCCGGCTGGATCCGCCCCTAAATAGGCCTATCTTAAAGTTTCTATCATGGATTTGCAAGCCCTCAAAAAATGATCTCATATTTATCTGTAGCAGCAAGATGAGTTTATGAAAGTGTGTAAAATTGCAGATCAAAAGACTTTGTGGTTTTCTTTCTATGAGTGAGAATCCCTCAATTTTTTCACGCCTGGGTAAATAAAACACTGCAAGTTGCAAACTAAAATGTCTCTAATTTTGCCAATAATTAATATTTTGCTATCATATATACTTTTATGAATGTTTTCAATTGTAACTTTTGTAAACAGCATTTTGACCTCTTTTACATGTTTTGAATTTTCACCATGCATTCAAATCCCTGCAACACCCTTTAAATCTTATAGCGTTCTTCCTGAACGTAAAACCATTCGTCTGGATAGTTGCTGGGAGGAATCTGTTTTATCTGTCTCCTCTTGATCTAAAATCGCATTACTAGCATTGAAACAATCCTCTGCTTTCAAACAAACCAAGATTTGCTCATTATCTTTAAGTTTCCCAAGGAAACGTTTTATCTCAGCCCTCACTTCTTCTTTATCCGTTTCTTCATGAGATCTAAACCAGTTTAACGTAGGACCAATACGAGAGAGAAGTAGTAGTCCGATGGCATTCACAACGCTGGGTACATCTGCAATTTCCATTGTAATCACCATGTGATAAAATACAAACATTGCCAATAAAGTTAGAGTAATGATGACAGCTACAAGTTTAGTTACTTCTACGTAAACGGGTTTATATATCGCGATGTATTTTAAGAAGAGCTTCCACGTGACATGGGGAATATAGTCTTCATCTATGATCTGTGAAGACGTTTTCCTTTTAACTGAAATAGCTATTTCAATAAACATGCGAAGACGAGTCTTATAAACATCATAAAATCGAAGGAATATCTTGAGGACGAAGGCTGCAAATATTACTCCTGCATAAAATACTCCTTGCGTGGTATTATAGTTCATCAAAAGACCAATGGCAGTAAATGCACTAATCTCGATAATGTAAATGGTGAATAGATTTGCTAGAAGATTCGTATAGACCATCACTGAACAGCAAACCAAGAATTTTAAGAAATGACAAAGATATTGATAAGTTCTATTTAAAATTGTGTCACCAGCACCAGCAGGGTTGAAAGATTCTAATGGTTGAAATGGAACATGTAAAAATGGTACTGAATAAAATAGCAACGATATGAAAAATGGTGTAACCGTGAAGGTAGAACTCCAACCGTAATGGGCGAAGAAGTTAGACCACAATGGTGGATAGAACAGCGTTTGGAAGCGATATAGAACGTAACCGCCAAACTTGTTTAACTGAGAACCAGAAGATTCGATTAACGATGGAAGATGACGATCTAGATCTTTAAAGCCAAATTGGTGCAGGATAGTCCTTGTATTCTTGGCGGGTATAGTCCAAAATGATCGAATAAATTTGACAAAGGCGCTCCTGTAACCGTGAGAGCGTTCTTTGGAAGATGTTAAAATCGTAAAAGCTACTGTGCATATCCAAAAGCAAAGTGTCATCATAACACCGAACAATACAGTAAGTATTGTATCAAGAGAAGAAAAATTGTGAAAAAATGTTTCATTCAAACGGCGAATAAAAGTATCTCCTTCCAAAGCAATATACACAAACCAACGTATGTGTGGCAGTAAAGTCAGCAAAATAATATAGAACAGGCTTCTCAAGGTTACGAAATTTATTCTGTCACTCCAAGAATGAAAGAGGAAATGATGAACCCCAAGCTGAATGTCTGTTTTAGCTTCCACAATTACTTCTTTATTCAACATCAATGGTGGATGTTTTCTTGTGAAGTTAAAGAGGAGAACCGGTGAGAATCCAGTGATGAAAAATCCAATTAACCTCAGGAAATTTATCCACCACTGTTTTTCAACAAATCCAGTCGTAGCATCCGTCCAGCATTGATAAATGGTGTCTATGGTCCTGGCATCGGTGATAGCGTTGCGAATTGGTTTTTTCTCAATGCATATCTTATACTCTTGCTTCGGGTACCCTTTCTCTTCCTCCTCTAAGATGAACAAAGCGGCGTCTGCCAAGGTTTTGAGGTAACTAACGATCATCCTTTCTTTATCCTCATCGGATTGTTTCCTGAAGCAATGGTCAGATGACAAGGGAACATCCACTTCCATGACATTAACATCCGAACCTAAGGTTCCTAGCGAAAGGTATACAAAATCATACGGAAGAGTTAACAAATAATACCCTTTTCCTTTAAGGGCCCATATGACAGTAAACGGTTCAATAGCAACTTCGTTCTCATACAGTTGCGATATATTTTCAATATGAAGATGAAAATGTATAAAGGCACTATTTGCAAGAAGCAACCGGGAAAGTATTCGGGCATCTTTTTGAGCTTTCGTTGGTATAAGCTTACAGTTAGGCGGCATAGGCCTACTTGTACTATTCGAGTTCTGTTCTGCAGGAACATTTCCTGAAATTGATGTTATCTCCTTCACTGTGCTGTTCAGATTTTGTATCACATGATAATCATTGTCGAGGTACGCACAAGATTTTTCGAAAAGTGGGATTAGCGTAATAAATATTAAAAAAGCAACTGCCCCTTTCTCCATTTTCAGCCGATTTGTTGCAAAGTGGAAAGTTAACCACGTGAATAATCTGTTCGATGCTACAAAATGATACAATTTGTTCAAAGTCTAGCTTTAGCCGAGGTAATAAGGAGTCCACGGTCCAAAACGGTTCGGGTCAACGGTCGATCTTTTATCAGCCTCCAGCGATATACACTGCAAGGCGACGGAGAGTTGAGGAGCTAGGATCGAGGGGTGGGCAGTATATATTGCAGGGCGGCGGAGCGTCTTCCAAAGGGGGAGGGGCACCAGTAAAAAAGGCACTTTGTGGAGAGAGAGAGAAAAAAAAGGGGGCACCTACAAAGGGAAACCTGAAATACATGGACCATTTTTCCTATGTAAAAAGGGGCATTTTGAGGGTATTTGAAAAAGTGATACTGCGCCCCATGCCCCCGTGAGCACCGCCTCTGATATAGTGAACCTCGATCTCTTAGAGGTATATTTAGGGATGGGGCACAACCGACCCGTGCCTCTTTTACTAAATTTTCTTACCAATATTACTGTCCGTATAGGTAGGTGTAATAATTAAGCACAAGAAGAAGGCCCTAAATTTTTCGAAGTGTGCACACCTGAATCTGCACCACCAGTGTCAACTTATTTATTTAAATAATAGATTTGCAATAGGTCCATTATAATTTATATAGGCGGATCCAGTGGCCGGGAAGCCGCCCCCTCCAAAAAAGAGCTAGAGAGCTAAAAGGGAGACAGAGAGAGGGGGAAGAGAGAGAGAGAGAGAGAGAGAGGGGGGAAGAGAGAGAGAGAGAAAGAGAGAGAGAGAGAGAGAGAGAGAGCGAGAGCATATTTTTAGGACCTACAGCAAAGCGGCGAGTAAAAAGCTCTAGAGTAAGGGGTGATGCGGGATCTAGAGGTTGCAGCATCCTCTTCGGACGTATTCGTTGCCTTCAACCCGGCCGCATCCTTGTTTTGCTATAATAATAGGCCTATATAATACAGCTCTTTCTGTTCTTTCTCTTTCTTTCTCCCCAGCCCCTTCTATCTCTCTCTCTCTCTCTCTCTCTCTCCTTCTTTCTCATGTTTGGCTTTATTGTTTCTTTCTGTCGGTTTTTCGCCATTCGATTGGGGGCACGTGCCCCTGTACCCCACTGTATACTACGCCACTGATGTTTGATTTTACATTTTATAGAGTATCATTATTCGATTGCTTGGTTTGTTTATCTAAATGCGTTTACGATCTGATATATTGTGTGAGCATGATGCAAATATGCCAATGTTTGAATCTGGACCTGTTAACGGAAAATTATTATTGATACTTGTATAGGCCTATATATATTTATAGGCCACATTGCAAAGTTCATTTACTTTGTATGCTCTACTCCTTAAGTTCATGAAACAGTGGCGTAGGCCCGGCGTAACACGGACCTGCTGCAAAGCAGTCTTCTTAGGCTGATGTGAGTTTTACCGTGATTAAATAAATTCAATTCAATTCAATTTAATTCAATGTCTAGCGCATCGACTTTGTTTCGAACCAGGGACATGGTTACGAGACCACTATAAAGAACCATGGTTAATTACCATGGTACCTTTTTATAAGGGTATATACTCTTCCACTGAGCCAATGAACATGTACCTTCTCCCGGTGGTGCCATCGATGGTGATCGATGCATGATGCTGTTGCTTGTCAGAAGATACGGGATGAAAGCACCTTGAAAAATAATCTCCTTTTATTTGTGATAACTTTCTGTTTTACCATTTCCGAGAAATAACTTTATGGGAACTTTTTTTCAGTACGTGGGATAGCTTACTTCTTGGAAATTGTCGAAAAAAGAGTTTGGTTAACACTTTGTAGTTCTTATTATATTAGCTTTGAATGTTAATTAGGCCTCCGGGCAGAATTTCAATTTGTAAAGAAATTTCGGCGTGCTTGATCTTGTAATTAAAAACAAGTCAGAAAAAAAGTCTTGAAACGAGCGGGATTTTAACTTCCTATATAGTTAGCTGCCATCTAAAAATTGCCGGGCAGCGACTCTAGCTATTTACCAGCTAGTCCATATCACTGGTCCATGGAACAGTCACGATGAACTGGATACAAATATAATGATTTTTTTTTCCCCCCAGTTCATCGTGACCGACCTCAGCTCTCCTAATTCTGACTTATCAATATTCATTACTCCACTGTGATCGCGAGGACTGATGAATGTTATAAATTTATGACGTAGGGTCTAATTACAAGATCGAGCACGCGTCTAACTTCATTTATTGGGTGCAAGCCGAAATTTCCTTTTCAAATTGTTTTTTTATTGCTTCTCTGTCAAAACGGTGACAACTTCTCTTGCACCCCCACCACAGTACTAAAATTACGTATTTTAAAGTATGTGACCCCCACCCATCCGGTACCCCCGCGCCCCTGGCCCCATCCGCCAAACACACTCACGTTTCACCCGTGCGACAGAGAGCTTAGGTTTCAGAGAAGAGGTAGTCAGCTCCAAAAGGCATGTAATATACGAGTAGTAACAAGCGATGTACCAGTTTCATACATTCTTCACCTCACGAGCGTGCATACGTCTAAGATGAGCATACTATACTTCTACCAGGAAGTTGACATCTTCCTGCTTCTACTAAGTACTAGCTACGGAACCGTCAACAAAATTTTGTCTTTGAATTATAGGTTCTGTAACTTAAACTGGTCGTTGTCACGGACGCTCCTGATGAAGTTTTAAGAACTATTTTGTTCCATCAAAATATACCTCATCATGATCAGGTATGTCATATTTTGTATTATACATATTCATAGTCCATTAACTCTATGATATTGTGTTAATGAGGTAAATAAGTGGGAATCTTTCCTGTGATCGAAGCTAGGTCTAACTTTAGTAAGGTTTGGCCTTAGCCCCACGCGTATAATTATTTGTAGGTCTAGCTAGCTAGTTTGTTGCCGTGCTGGCGCCCAGACCCAGTGTATGACGTGAGCTATATTTATTAGTCGTAATGACTATCAAGCGTGGGGGGGGGGGCGGTGGTGATTAGTGATCATTCAAAATATGTGTGTGACAGTACTTTATTTAGAATACAAGTTGGTTTAGATCTATAGAGTCTAGAGAAATCTATTTGTTTTTTGTAATTTTATTTGTTTTGACTTGTTTTTGTTTTTGCTTTGCACCTTCGAGTTCGACTTTGTTTCACTTTTATTATTGCAATATTTTACCGTCTCTGACTGAGTCTGTCAGTGTCAGTCTGTGTGTTTTACTCAAAGTTATTTTGATTTCAATTTGTAATCTAATGCAAAATTGTTACAGGGGACAAACAAATTACAAGACAAGACTAGAGTCAAGACAAGACAAGGTCACAAGGTGAAAGTTTATGTCATGAGGAAGATAAAGACAGTTAAAGTGAAGAGATGTTTAACTTACTAGACCTAGGCCTACTTGGTTTAATGTTTTTAAATTTAGTCTTCTAAGTTTTAAGTCACTGTAGATGTATCTTGTTGTGTCTTGTGCTGCAGTTGTTGGTACTACTACTACTACTAAATCAAAACGTTACACTTGGTTGAGGAGGTAAATTAGTTAAGGTTAAAATAAGTTAAGGGCAGCTTCAAAGCTTGGCTAAAGCCAGGATAATAATAATACTTTTTAGAGGTGCAATGAACATCTGATTGGATGGATAAGTGTGTAATATTATTACCACTTTGAATTTGTTTTTTTTCTTCTTCAGAATATGAACTGATACCTATCTTCCAGCATAGCTCTATGACGTAGCCATATGGCCCATATTAAGACCTATGCACGAATCAAACCCACTGCAAAACCCTCCAGACTCCTAGATCATGAGCCTACCAATGTGGTCATCAGCGGGCCCCAGCTTCAGCCAAGTGGTAAGACTAGGGATCGCACTGCCACGCTGACCCATCAGTTTGGGTTTGCGGGGGTCTTTGGACCAACTTCCACCCAAGATGAGGTCTTTGATTCAGTGGCTTCCCACATTGTAGATGGTAAGTCAGGCCCTGTTTCATAAAACTTATAGTTTGTTTGTTTGTTTTACCTGACTGTTCACAAAGCGTGTGATATGCTTGTACTAGTAAGTAAGCAACCAGGGGACTGATGGCTTTAAGTTCTCTCTGAGGGACTTGGTAATGAAGGTTAATGCCTCACCAAAAGGCACTAGTCCATGTCCAAGTCCATGGTTTCGAACCCGGGACCTCCCGGTTACAAGACCACTGATCTACCACTGAGCCATCGCACCTCCTACTTTTTTTTATCAAGGACAAGTTATTAATTATAAGCTATTAAAATTGCCGCAATGTCAATTTTCATGGTACATGTGGATGAAGAAACTAAGAAAAACCAGTAGCTGGGGGAAATGTGTCAAGGACGGTATGTGACCAATATATATATCCAGGGCACAGGTATTAATAAAATATTTCCTTTATTTAAAAAAGTAATATATGAAAATTTTAGTGCAGAATATATGGGAGAGCTGCACAAAATAAAGCATAAAATCAGAATTAAACAGACAGAGTTGCCAATTTGCATTTGTTTGAGACAGTTTCAGAAATGTAAGATTTTCTTCTAATTCTCTATCAGATAATCTTATATTTCAGTTCTAGAACTCTGATCTTTATGTTTCTGTTTTAAAAACCAACTCATTGCTACAGTACAGTAGATGTAGTGGACTTTTTACCCAACTGCCTGATCTATTTTGATTAAATCCCTTACATTCCAGGCTTTCTATCAGGTTACAATGGGACCATATTTGCATATGGGCAGACAGGATCTGGGAAGACACACACCATTGAGGGTGGGGCCAAGTCCTACTCAGACCGGGGACTCACTCCAAGGTAAGCACCGAGAATTAGGTCCCACCTTACTGATAACGATTGATCGATGAACTATATATGATATGCATGTTATAAGTAAACCAGGGGAGTGTTTCACAAAGACTAAGATCGAAATTAAGTTGGACTTCACTTAACTATGGCAGGTCGTTCGTGCCACTGTTTGCTCTCACCATTTACTGGCATTGGTCTCTCAAGGGACGTAGCAATCATGGTCACAAATCTACAGAATTTACATTTTTTGATAATTCATTATTGAAGGAAAAAATATTATCTAAAGATCATAATGGTGAGAGCAACCAGTGGCATGAATGGCCTGCCATAGTTAAGTCCAACTTAAAGTCCATCTTAGCCTTTGTGAAACACCCCCCAGGGCTCCACACAAATATTTTGGAAGGCGGGGGGTCCAGATCAATCAAACCTTTTACATTCTGTATGCTTGAGCCTATGTAAAATATTCAAAATTTTGGGGGTTTACACTTAGATTTTGGCCTTTTGGACTGATGTTTTGGAGTTCTGTTAATGAAACACCGTTGACTCTGCTGGCCTGGCTTCTTCTCAACTGGTGACATATTGAAGGAGCTGGGAAGTTATTGACTCATAGGTTTTGTAGTGCAGGTTTCTCCTAACAAATTGTTCGCCAAGCAATTCCATTTAGGCAATTGTTGATGGATGCTCGTCAGCAAATGTTTTTGAATGCATTTTGACATAAACAACTAGAGAATTACTTTGGGATTTATTTCTCATTATCGATATTGTAATTGTTTTAGTGCAAGTGGTACCCACCTTTCAAGATTAGGAACCTAGCTACGTGTATGATGCATTTGATTATTGTTCACAATAATTGTGCAAAAGTTGTGCATCTGATTCTGCTGAGTTCAAATTATACAGATTGTGATGAGTTTCCGGGTTGAATTTGCATCTTTTCTTTCTTTGTAGGGCTTTATCAAGGATCTACAAATCACTGGAGAATCAGAAGTTTGATGAACTCTCCATCAAGGTTTCCTATCTAGAGATCTACCAGGAAGTTGGCTATGACCTTTTGAACCCTACGACAAGACCAGGAAATGTTGTCACACATCTACCTAAGGTATGTCCTTTTAAATTTATACTTGGCTTACCACTATGACCTTTGAACTCTTACATAATCATTGTGTCACATTTTGTCCTTATGAATCCTAGTTTTTTTTCTTCTTTATATTCACATTGAACACCTATTTTTTTTAATTTTTTATTGTAGCTTCTGCACTTGTTCATTAAGTCATGATGAGCTGAAAGTGCACGGAAAAAGTGTTGATTATTTTCACATCGGGACTTAACCTGCCTATGCAGTACATATTCTGTAGAAGGGTCTTAGTTGCATGAAGTAATGCATGAATGAATATCCAATATCAAGACATTAGTTTATGTTAGCCACTCTTCACCTAGGTGTAGTAAATGGGTGTAGCCTACCTGGTTGGAAACTTTAGGGAAAGAATTCCTTAATGCCATGACCACCACGTACAATTGGAAGCCTAGCTTAAGCTGAAGAAATACTGCTTGGTGGATATGAGTACTATACCAGAAACTGATATTATTATTGTTATTATTATTATTATTATTAAATTATAAACAAAGAATGAAAGATGGTTTGCCTAATGGAATTTCCTGCCATTCCTGGCAGGTCACTGTCACCGATGGACCAAACAACTCTTGCATTGTACGCAACCTCTCCATGCACCTGGCAGCAGATGAGCGTGTTGCTCAGTCTCTTCTGCTGCAAGGTCAGGCAAGCAGGAAGGTCGCCGAGACGCCCATGAACCAGCGATCTTCCAGGTCCCACGCTGTCTTTACCATTTATATCAAGGCCAGACAGAAGGGCTCACATGCTGTCAATAAGTAAGTATCAAATCAAGTCAAATCAAATTGTATCAAATCAAATTATGGATAACTGAAGCCTTCATAATATGTTTCCATGCCCCCCCCCCCTCATGTTCCATAGACACAGGGTAGGTAACAGTGGAAGACACTTGTCTCTCTGATAGGATGTTAAATGGAGGCGTCCAATGTGAACAACAATCACCAAATATATGAACATTAAAGGGGATGGCCAGTTCTGGTCATGCGATTGCATTGTGAAAGAAACGTTGTGGAATCGATCAGAAAAGGTTGATCATCTAGCATATATAAGTGTGTACTGCAAGGTTCTGGAATCATCAAAATGATAAGAAATTTGGCCCAGTCTTGGTAAATTAAGTTACAAGCACTGTACACAGAAAGATGTATATGGGACTATATACGCGATCACGATATTTATCCAGTCCAGATCGATATGAGAATTTACCAAATATATCAATTAGTAGGCGGTTTCCTGGCAAAATTTGTATTATCACGTACTAGTCAAAACATATTCTTTCACATGATTGGTAATAAGAGCTTCCATTTCATTTTTGGAGAGGGGGACATTTTCAAAACTTGTCTATACCTTTAAAGGGGAAGTCCACCCTGATATAAAGTTGGTTTTAATAGATTGGTTTTTATTATGTGTCACTTTATTTCCTACTTGTAGATCCAAGTTACATCTAGTTGATCTAGCTGGTTCAGAGCGGGTCGCCAAGACCAAGATAGCAGGACAGCAACTCCATGAAGCCAAGTCAATCAACCTCTCTCTACATCACCTGGAAGGTGTCATCATTGCCCTGCAGGGAGGTCATGGAGAGGGGTCAAGGGTCAAAGGTCGTAGGAGAGCCTTGAGTGCTGGGCCTGTCAGGAACAGAAGGTACATTTGCAATCTGCAATCACAGACTCTAATTTGACACTTCACCAGAATTCCTAAAGCCTGGAGCAGAATCTACTTCTGCCCGTTTCTGGCTGTGTCAAATAAGGAGCAGCCAATTAAAGTGCAGAGCCTATTGTAGTCTCATATGGCAGACACTGTTACACACAACAACTGACAATGGTTTGTGCCTGCAAAGTCAGGCCTTAAATTTCAATATTTTTAGGGCAAGGCCACTTTTCTGTAGGGCACATTCCTATATTACAGCACAAATAGGAAGAATTGGAAAGGGCATAAAAAAATCTCCAAGGCCAATGAGAGGGGCATTGAGGCCAATCAAAAGGGCATCCAAGGCCATGGCCTTGGTGGCCTTGGATTAATTTAAGCCCTGCAAAGTAATACATTCGCATTGTTAAAAAAATTGATGTGTTTTGTATTGTATTTTTGCATGATGCATGATTATCATGGGAACATATGGGTGACTATAATTTGTAATCATTAAATAATCCATGAATTAATGAATGATTCCAGAACTGTTGGAGGAATTAATATAAATCTCCATGGTCCAATCTACTTATTCAGTTAAACATAGGTTAGGGTTTAGGATACAATTAGGAAGTACTTATGGGTTAGGTCTAGGGGTATAGTATAGCTGCCAACCATTCCTATTTTAGGGCCTTCAAGCTATTGTTTTGAACCCTAGATTCCTCTCCTTTGCTGAAAAATATAAAATAGAATGTATTCCTAATTTTGCCTTGAGAGATTCCTATTTTTGCTGTGAAAGGTTAGCAGGTATGATATAGAGTTAGGTATAGTGTTTGTTTTCCAGGGTCAAAAATTCAGTTGGTGTAGGAGATTGACCACAGAGCACTTGTTGCCAGATTTGTTATTGTACAACCGTCAAAGAGTTCACTTTGTTTGGTCTTTCAGGATTGGGAGTGCATCTAGCACTCGATCTCTGCCATATCATCGGTCCGTGTCCATGGGAGGTCACCGCCATGTTCCATACCGTAACTCACTACTTACCATGGTCTTACGAGACAGTTTGGGTAAGTCCATGCACAATCACAATCATCATTGTCATCTTCATCATCGTCATCATTGTCATTGTCATCATCATCATCAATATCATCATCGTCATTGTCATCATCGTCATAAATATCATCATCATCATCATTATCATCATCATCATCTTTATTATCATTATCATCATCATCATCAATTCATCATCATAATCTTCATCATCATCTTCATCATCTTCATCATCATCATCATCATCATCATCATCTTCATCTTCATCATCATCTGCATCATCATATCATCATCATCATCTTCATCATCATCATCATCATCTTCATCATCTTCATCATCATCATCATCATCTTCATCATCTTCATCATCATCATCATCATCTTCATCATCAGCATCATCTTCATCATCATATCATCATCATCATCATCATCATCATCATCTTCATCATCATATCATCATCATCATCATCATCTTCATCATCAATAACACCACTACCATTTTCTTGCTTATATAGCATTGTCACTCTCATCACGGTTAAGATCGTCATCATTATATCAGCAGCAGCAGCAACGAAGCAATAAAGAAAAATAGAACTGTTGTCGATAGTGAGAATAAAGATCGGTAGTTTAGCCCTTAAATAATGCCGGTTCTGAATAATAATAATATTCATGATTCATTTATCTTGTTGTGATCAGGAGGTAACTGCCTGACAGCCATGATAGCTACCGTATCAGCCGAAGATATCAACCTAGGTGAATCTCTGTCAACCTGTCGCTTTGCCATGAGGGTGGCTGCTATTCAGAACAAGATCAGGTAAATACAGTGACTTGTTGGGTGGTGGGGGGGAGGGGGGTGTGCCCCAGTGGCCCTTGAAGGGGGATATAAATGCCAGAGAGATAGAGAGAGAGAGAGAGAAAGAGACATTGTTCCTTCATGGACTCGGTTCCTATGGTCATGGAAAACCTTGAAAAGTAAACAGGAATATGAAACACATTTCCAGGCCTTGATAAGTCAAGAAAAAAAGGAAAATTACCAAAAATGCTTGGAATTTATAAGTCATGGAAAATCAAAATTTGGAAAGGAAATCAATTATGTCAATAAAGAATGAATATATGTAACTTGTTTTGCAACTGAGTGCTGCTTATGAGCCAGAACAGTTAGTGTAAGCCTTTTGTCTCTCCATGATATTGAACATTTTTATGGGTTTCTTAGGTGTAACCTTGGCAACCAAAGTTATCAACTTCAGCTCCATTCCTGACATCCTTTATATTGATGGGTAAAACAGAACGTAATACTTTATAGCAGGCATTTTAACTTTCACAATTTGTCAAATGAGCATCTAAGACTTCCAAAATTCAGGTTCTTTTGTTAATTATTTCCCCTTGTTTTTCATCCTTCCTCTGCAGTCGCAATGAGGTTATCGATGATAGGACGATCATTGCAAGACTGAGGAAGAAGATTTCCAGCCTAGAAGAAGAAATCTTGACTCTCAAGTCAAGGATTAGAGAAGGCGATCATTTGAAGGTATAAAAGACGAAGTTTATATGGATCTCTTCGGGAAGAGACTATAAAGGTCATTAATCAGGAAAATAATAAAGTCATAAATGTTTCGAAATTAGAAAAAATGTTTGGTTATGACCAGGATAAATTCCTAACATATTTGTTTCTTCTCCTTAAATATTATATTTATTTATGCAATTTTCAAAACAAATAGATCCCTCAATTTTCAAGGTTTTAAAGTTTACATTGCTGTCTATAGAGATCGGCATCTTGAATACCGTATAGCAAATAAGATCTAGAATAACAAACTTGCAACTCATTTTCAAAAATGGAGGTTTGAAATATAATTTTTTCTTTGGCTGCCTGCATTCCTGGTATATTCGTCTTTTATTACTATGTTACAATTGATATTCTGATATGTATGTATTGTGTTACTCTTGATTTTTAATGACTCCCCAATTATTTGTAAATATTGTGATTCTGTTTTGATTCAATAAAACATACAAAAAAAAAAGCTGATAAGGACATTTTGTTAGTTAGTTCATCATGTGGTGGATTGTGTACAGGTTCCTTTAGTACATGTTTCATTGAGAAACCTTTTTCAAGGGGAAAAAAAATGTGGTCTTTGTAGACAGGTGGTCACTAAAGCAGGTTTGACTGTACCATACTTGTCTGTCTGCATCTACAGGAGTCTACTGCTCATCATCACCCATCTGACTCCACCACCCCCATCTCATCATCATCAACACCAACCATGAAAGCTCCCTCCTCATTGGCCGATATCCCCAAGCCTGTGGTTGCACCGGCCAATGGGAGTGGACTTGGCAGAGAAGGGAGGCAGCTGTGTGCTCGAATCATGCAAGGATTTGTGAGTGGGAGAGTGACGGATCCTGTTGCATCAGGTAGGTGGAAATTAATTCAAACAATTCATTGGTAGGATTTTTAGATAATCGATGATCTTACTTTCACTATCTTATTCTTCTTTCCACAAGATTTCATTTATCGATGGGAAATATCTATGACTTTCAAAAAATATAAATAAGTATCTCTTTCAATTGGCAACACAAGTGTAGATTTTTTTATTCCTTCCCTGTTTTGTTTTAAACATTTTAAATTCTTCCCATGATTCATTGATTAGATTCTATCTTGATTTGCGAAAAAGGCAGAATAAATTACTGTAATTATCTCTTTCATTTGGCTATAAATTTTGTTCCTTTGCTTTTGATTCTTCTTTAGACAAAAGACTTCTTGCCCTCAAACTATCTTTTGCTTGGGTATTTATGATTACCGTGTGGTAAAATATCCCTCTCAAAGCCAGTCATTGATCATCAAATAAGTCTTTTTCATATTCTTGTCTCTCATCTTCCACTATGAAGGTGTCTCAGATTTCTCACGGTTTCGAGAATGTCTGCGGATTCTTAGAGAGATGATCCATCGCTCGTACGCGTACCACCAAAGATACGACCCCACCCTGCTCTCTGATCAACAGCTGGGGTCAAAGGTTAAGAGGTCGGAAGAGCATGTTCCAGATGTGGAGAGGTCACCTGAAGGTGTCAAAGTCAAGTCAAGGTCAAGTAATGGGAAAGGTAAAGTTGTATTGTGATGTTAAAAATAATCTTTAATTCTGATAACGATTTTTAACGAATAATCAATCCTTTTTTATATGTTTAGATACATGTAGATAGCAATTAAAAAGCATTGACTCAGAAAAACTAAATATATTTTAAATTGTACCGGTAGGTTTTCAGTGTTACACCATGTAATTGAGCCCTGAAAGTGCCGATAAGCTCTGATAAGGGCTCTTTTTATTTCACTGTGTCTGAATGCACGTTTCTATATGGCAAAAAGATTGACGATGTTGAGGATAGAATTGATTAGACGTCCAAACCCCTTTGCTTTGATTTCATTTTCTAATACTACAATATCATCAGAATGTCTATGAATTTGCGAAAACAAAAAGCAAATGAGAAAAAGAGAAAGCAGGTTTTCTTTTTAAAGATTGAAATTTCGTTAGTTCTATATGGCTACTATCACAGGCATTCCAAAATCTATAGTTTATAGGAAATTAGACATATTGCCTAGTTTGTTATGACACTATATTAAATCATTGGATTATTGTTTTATATTACAGGACATTCCAGAGGTTACAAGTCACCGTTTGAGAGGAAAAGGGAGAAAGAAATCTCTCGGCTGGGTAAGAATGTCGAGACTCAGATCACCGAACAGAAACAGCAGCGAAAAGATCTAATGGAATTCAAAACTCTCCTCAAACAACAACAGCTAGAGAATGCTCTTAGAGATCTGAGGTGAGTCACACAAGTCTTTAAAGCCCCACTGCACTACTTGTAGCTACTTGCTCCCAGCCTCTATATAGAAAACAATGCCTAAGCGGTGCCCGTTGGTGCCCCATGATCCTCTTTTTCTTATGTTAATTAATTGAGAGCTGAGTTGATGAGATAATGATCTTTCCCTGTAAGATTTTGTCATAGTTTACGGGACTTTTAACTGGAACGCAGCATTCTTTAAGGCCATTTCAAGAGATATTCATTTCTGTGATATTCTTGCATATGCGAGTAGAGAATGAACTCTCTTAACCTTTTCCAGAACTCGACATTCTTTTTAATTTATATTCTTGACTATTTTTTTTTAATCTCTCAACAGCAACAAGATCAGTATGTCCTCAAGCCACTTAGAGAAGCAACAGGAGTTAGTAGAGAACCTACGGCAGTACAAAGCAAGCAGAGAACAGATCACAGCTGAGAGAATTGCACAGAAACAACTGGCAAAGAAACTAGTGAGTATTGAACACAAGATCTGTGCTTTACTTTCAAACTAGAGAGGCATGTATTTTTACACAGTTATTATTTGTTCTTCTTTCTCGTACCCTAGATTTGATGCACATATCCCTGTTAAAATTTAATTACACAAATTCATTACTATGAAAATTTGTTGCTATTATCATGATTAGTTTTGTAATGGATAAGTTTATAAAGTCATTTTACATTAAAGGGATTGGGTGTCTTTGTCTCAGATCCTAAACAAAATACTGGATTTAGCTCATGCTGCAATCATAATTATAAACCTTTAGGTCAGTCAGGAATCCCATGAAGTATTTACAAGCCGATCGCTCGTCTGATTATCAAGATATTTATGATTGGAATTCGAAATTTCAAAAAACGTTTTCCCAACGGTTTTTTTATAACACTACAGTCTATTGGGGGAAATGAGTATGGTAAAACTGGTCACTCAAAGATTTTTACTTTTGTGAGGTACTTCATGATCATTTTGAAGCGCATTTTGTTTATAGGGCTTCAATATCACACCATATCACAGACACTGATAACACGTAGGGCCATGCATCTCAGATTTGGCATTGTTAACAATGCCTTAAGTGATGAAATCAAATGCATACGTGAAAAAATTGATTACAAACTCCATCCCTTGTTGTCAATGCTTAACTTCAATTCAATTGATTTTACTCTCAAAGGGCACAGCTAGGATAATGCAATAGAAATGGACTCCAAATTTTCTGTGATTCTTTTGGTTTTTCTGCTCATGCATTTTATGTGTAATTCATACCATTCTTGATCAAAAGATACTGCAAAGAAATGTATTCCAATTGTGACACTATACGGCTATAAGGGTGGTATTCTCGAAAGCGGACTAACCTTAGTCCATGGTTTAATCCTCCAAAAAAGTATGGAATGCCGAGTGTCCATATGAATATGTTTTTGAATAATTTAGTCTGTCACTGAATTCAAATAAAATGTTTTCATTAAATTTCATTAATTACAACAAAATAACTATGAAATAATTATGTTATCATGGTAATTTAGGGACATATCAAATTATTCAAAAATATATTCATATTGACACTTGGCATTCCATACTTAGTCGGAGGATTAAACCATGGACTAAAGTTAGTCCGCTTTCAAGAATACCACCCTAAGAGTTTAGGTTGTAAAAAAGAGACAGTTTTGGGGTGATAGGTATACCCTAAAATGGAGTAATGAAAAAGCTTATTTTGTTTTCTTTTGATTTGTACAGGCCAAGTATGAGAAGAGATATCAGCTTGCTGTAGAGCATCTTCAGATTGTCCGGAACCACATGGAGCTTCAAGATAGAGTCTCAAAGGCCAGACAATCCACCAATCAGAACTCTTATACCGGAGAGGGCTTCGTCAGCCAATCAGATGCAAGGATGGATCCTTCTAGCCAATCAGAGACTGTGTTTCATCCCAATGGGCAGGTGTCATCCCCCAGACGAGGCATCCAGCATGGAGGTAACGACATGCATCCGTTTGACCAATCAGAAGTCGTGTTACATAGCAGCGGTGTGGAAGTTGACCAATCAGGAAGCCTGACTGATAGGATTGTGGAGAGGTGTCGGCACAAGAGCGGGAGAGTGGACTCCAAGAGGGTTCTGGATATATTGAAGCAAGAGGATGGCAAACATAATAAGGTACACTCAATCTGCCACATTAGTGATCCGACATTTGCTTTGCTGACAATTACTTAGGGCTTTATTAAATGAAAGATATAGGGTTAGGGTTGCTTTGGGGTATTAGGTTTGGTTTAGGTTTATCGTTAGGGCTAGGGTTAGGAGTAGGTTTAGTGTTTTGTCCTGGGCTGAAGTTGGGAATTCAGTAAGTGTAGATTATAGACCATTGAGCAATTTGTCTCAAGAGCATGTGTCATATCAAGTAACTACTTACATCCAATGGCCACTTTTTTTTTAAGAATGCCTTGCATTATTTTTTTCTGAACAGCATTTCTCATAGAAATGTGTATTAATGGGAAAATGTACAGACGGGCCACCTGTCAATAAAGACCACTTCTTGACACACAGCTTTCAATGCTATAGCTGGTGTTGAGATGTTGCTAATATTTTCTCACTTTTCTCAGACTTAACATTCCTACTTATTGAAACCAGTATAGATGTTGACAAGTGGCCTGACAACGACAGTACTAGGTTACAGTCAGTTAGACATCAGTAGATTTTTGAGGACAGATATTGATAACAAAGGTACAATCTTCTAGTTTTTCTTTTTCGTTTCAGGCTGCTAAGGACATCAAGAAAGAACGTATAAAGAACTTTACGCAACACTTCGCACTCAAAGAAGAGGCCACGCTCACAAAACTACAGCATTTCAAGGAGCAACTCCGAAGACAGCAAGAAGATGAAAAACTCAAAAACATGAGACAGTCATGTGATGGTCATTTGAATACTGCATGGTCTGAAGATCTCAAGAATGGGAGGTCATCAACTAGCCAATTAGAAGCAAGCAAAACTGACCCTGCGTTGAGCATGAGACGATCATGTGATAGTCATGTGAATACTGCATGGTCAGATGATGTCAGGACAGATAGGTCAATGGTTGGCCAATCAGAAGCTCTTGTTCCTACTATAGATGAAAGTGACTTTGCTATTGATGCTGGACAAACTGAATTTGGTGGAGAACGTGTTGAAAACCGACCAATGAGATCTCATGGAAGCTTGGTACTTCCTGAATCTCAAATGCAAAATACTCCCCACCAAAAAACATCTACCCCAGTCTATCAAAGGTCTTCCAAGGAAATTTCTCCTAATCGGTCATCTCCGAATAATAACAAAATGGCTGCTAAACCAAAGTCTGGTGCTACAGTTGTCAAGGATATTACCCAAGATTTGCATGAGCGATCACCAAGATCTCTGGAAATGTCAGGGACTAAAACAAATGTCTCTGCAGAAGACTCAATATCCCAAGGAGCAGATACTGCTTCTGTTCAGTTGTCCAATGTCACTCTAGGCAGTATTGCCAGTATGCAGTCTCCTTTGTCCCCATCTATGTCCACATTGCATAGTTCTCCTGTTTTTAGAGATGCAGCTAGCAGTTCTCTTGGAGAAGGTTCCACCATGTTCAACCAAGATTCAAGGATGTCCTCGGAGCATTCAGGAATCTCTTCTACTCCTGGCTTGTCCTTGCAGGATGGACCAGCTGCAGGCCGTTTTGCAGATTCCTCTTCCACAAGACGTCTGGATTGCCTGAGCAGCCATTGGGTCAGACCATGACCAACCCCAGAAGGACTTCTTTTGATGCAGCTCTTTCTTCCATGCTTCATCAGGATAAATCCGTTGGCAGCCGTGCAGTCCTGGAGGTTGAGAAGCCCCAAGTAAGTTCATTCAAACCTGCTTTAGTGACCACCTGTATAAAAAGACTATCTGTTAATAAAGACTAAGGTCTTTGAACACTGTTCAGAGATGTTCTTTTGAACACTGTTCATCATAAAGAAATGTATTTTGAGGAACCTGTACACTAAGAATACATTCAACTTTTCTTGTCTTTATACACAGGTTTGACTGTAATTGTAGGAAATCCTATTAAAAAAGGGTATACTTTCAGATATTTGATATTGGTCATGATAGTTCTTGAGAACCATTCAGTTCTATGAAATCTAACTTTTTAGGTACCAGAATATATACATGTACCGTGTGCAGGCCAAAAGTGCACAAATGCTGATTTCATCATATTTAAGAGTGATTAAGTGCTACTCTTTTCTCTTTCCCACTTTGTTTCTTTTAGTCACAAAGTCATGGAGCGCTAGATGTCACTGCAGCGCTGAAGTCAAAGCTCCTGGATTACTTGGGTGTTCAGTCGTTGAGAGGTCCATCTATCAGCAGTATGAACTCCCTGCCAGATGACTGTTCAGGGTCTTCCATCAACAGTGGCTTCACAGGGTCCTCCATGCTGAGTGATGCCTTTGGGAGATCTTCAGTGAGAAGTGCCTTTGAAGGATCTTCAGTCAACAGTGGCTTTTCAGGGTCTTCCATCAATAGTGCATTTGAAAGATCTTCCGTCAGTAGAGCCATTACAGGGTCTTCTGTCGGGAGTGCCTCTAGAGAACCTTCAGTAAACAGTTTCTTTGCAGAATCTTCCATCAATAGTGCCTTTGAAACATCTTCAGTGAATAGTGTCCTTATAGGGTCTTCCATTATTACTTCACACCAGACAGGTTACACTCCTCCGGAGGGGAAGGGCATGAGGAGTAACACAATCACGTCATCTAAACCCCCTACTTTCCAAATATGTGCTTCCAGCTCTACATTGAACAGCATAGGGGAGGAAGAGTCCATTATAGCAAGAGGGGAAGATGAAGCTAACCGGGATGTCTTTGTAAGATCAGAGGTCAAGGCAATGGAAGAGGCAGAAGGTCAAAGGTCATACTTATCAGCAGCCAGAGCAAACAAAGAACGGATTGAGAAGATTAGAAAGGCAATGAGATCAGCAGGAGTAATCCAGAGAGCTTGGAAGAAATATCGCAATCAAAAGAAGTGACATTGTCAATAACTTCTGGGACCTGTACTAGCTAGGGCGATTCTGTGAGATGTGTACTGTACATTTCAGCATTGTTTCATCAAAGGGTTATAAATACAAGGTCATCGTCATCCCGTTAAAACGCCAGTTTAATTTAGTACAAGCGTTTCAATGAGCTGTCAGCAAACTTGTACTTAGGACGGTTTCATGAAACTCTGCACTTTTATCCATTTATTTCATTTAAAAAAAGAGAAAACCATTTGATACGACCATTGACTTACGTAATGGTTCATTCTAATGTCACTGCCCCTAATAAATACTTAAATCAAGAGATTTTCATTACTGAAAGAAACGAATGATAAAAATCTTGTGTTATATAGGACGAATTGCTCTCAATCAGCGACTACATCTAGTAGCTTGTCTAATCCTTGTTTTGGAATTTATGCAGCGCTTTTAGCAGCTGCACTGAATGAAAATGCAAAGCTTTGGCTAGGGGACTAGTCATAGATAACCATCCTAGTTTTGAAGATGTATTTTTTTTCTTTTTGAATTGATCAATCTTTTCTGATCTATGCATTATTTTTTTTTAAGGTTTTATAATTGTAAGCATTATTTTTTATAAATGTACATCTACGTAATTGGTGATGGACATTTTGCTCTGAAATATTTGAATCAAGTCAGGAACACTACAAATTATTAATCATTGCTGAAAATATTTATTTATATATTGCATAGTTTATTATTGATGATTTATATGCTTCATATCACTGAGAAATATTTACCAACATAACTGCATGTATCTGCACGTGTGCAAAGAGTGATATTTTTCAATAAATTTTGTAAAAGATCTATTGTAAATATTATTGGTGTAATTTTCAATGTTTGGGGCTTGTCTTGACTACAAATGTGGAGGAGGTGGGCTAAGGTGAATGGCAAAGTGCATTTGTAAGCATGTCCAAGTGGCCTTTTCAAACTTAAAAAAATTGCCATTTACCCCTCCCCCCTCCCCTTAATTTCTTCTTTTTTTATTTTAAATCTTAGTACAATTTCCAATGTCTGCTACCCCTTTAAATCTCTCTCTCTCTCACTCTCTTCCATATTGCCATGATCTCCTGTTAAAGTCTTTTTCTCTATTCAGATCTTGCTCTTTCCTTTTCTCCACCCTTCTATACTTCTTCCAACCCTCTCTCTTACTCCCTCCATCTCTCTCTCTCTCTCTCTTTCTCTCTCCCTCCCTCCCTCCCTCTCTCTCTTGCTCTCTCTCTCTCTCTCCTACTCTCCCCCCCCTCTCTCTCTCTCTCTCTCTCTGTCAATCTCAATCTATCAATCTCTATCAAAATAAGTATTTCATTTTATTACAAATTAACCAATTGCCAAATTATATATTCTGTAAGATATGATTTATTTATCTATTGCACATTTAAAAGCATCTAATTAATTTACTTTTTTCAAAGACTTCCATATACCACATTCAGTGTTCTAAACATGTACAATCAATACACAATTAGAGCGATACTACTTCAAAGTTAACTTTTAACAAATCCTGTTACCAAGTACATGTTCCAGTTTTATGATAAATCTGAATTATTTAGGTAAATATTAGCCAGGCAAATTGTTTTAACATGAAAAATTACACGTATCATCAACAACATTGATAGTTCTGAATATTTCAAAAGTATGTGTAGAGCAGTGCTGAAGAGTTCATTTTGAAATAAACTTGGCTTCTGGTAATTTAACTTGTAGGAAACTCATGTAAGTGTGGACTAAGAAGTCTTCTGGCCTCTAGGGAATTGACCTGAGAATCGGTCGATATTGTGAGCGTCCATCTGACACATTTATTTCTTAAATATCGTAGAAGACGACAAGACAGCAGTGGGAAACTCATTTTGAATGTGGGCTGAGAAGTCTCTTGGCCTCTAGGAGTGTGACCTGGGCGTCAAACAGCCGCTGCTGAGCTTCTTTCCGCTGCGCCTTTGTAAAGTCAGAGGTAGGATAGGACGACCCAACAGAGGGAGGATAATCCTGCCGTTTGGCTATTGGTGAAGGTGTGAAGGACGCAGAGCTTTTCTTAGCTGACTTTGTATCAGGTGGAGTTCTTGCAGGACTTGATGAGTTGCTTATCATTGCCATGAGCTCATCTGCAATGGTGATGCTGAAAGGTGAAGGATTTTCTGAACTTGATGCCGATGTCTTGCGGTCAGGAATACCAGGTGATTTGTCTTCTATTGGAGATGGCGAAGTGACTCCATTTTCTTGGGTGAATTCAGACACAAATCTGCTGAAGTCATCGTAGGTTTGTTCATTTGGGAATATAATTGGAGATTCAGCCTCAATATCAAAGGGCTTCTTGAAAGTATCTTTCTTTGTTTTCTTTGGTTCTTTCTTTGAACATGTTTGGTCTTTCTTGGACTGCCCCTGATCATCTTTGACAGAATCCTTTTCATTTTCCCTATCACCATCATCATCATCATTATCAGGTTTTTCTTCTGGAATCTCCTCTCCCTTGATCATGGCTAGGAGTGTGTTCATCCCATCTTCTGCAACCTTGCGACGAATCTCCTCCTGAAGTTCTACTTCTTTTCTTGCTTTCTCCTCTGCTGCTATCTTCCCTTTCCTAGCCATCTCCTCCTTCTGCAGCTCATTGAAGTCAGCAATCGATCTCTTCTTTTTCCGATCCTTCTTCCTCAGGGTAGCATTGTAAAATTCATCATCGATGTCACTGTCCTCAAACTGCTCATCACTGAGTTGTGTGTGCTGTTCAGCCTCCTGCAATGACTGAGTAAGTTTCTTCCGAACTCGGAGACGAATCTCCTCGCGCTTCTGTTCTCTTTTAGACCATTGTGGTTTTGCTGCAGGTTCGCTTATGATTCTCACCGGATTTGTCTCGATGAGCTGCTCTGTTGCCGATAGGACCTCTTGCTTCGGCTGTGCATGTGTGCTGCTCATGGGCATGTTCTGTATGAAATCTTTCTGTTGTTGGTTGATTGGTTGGTAGGTTTGCTGGGGTTGTGGTGGTGGTGGAGGCTGTTGCTGTGGGTATTGTGGGTACTGTCCTTGTGGATATTGCATTTGCGGTTGCGGTGGCATCATAGGGGGTCCATAGCCATATGGGTTCATACCATAATACGGCATTGGTGGAGGTGGCATTGGATACGGCATGATCATGGGCATCATTTGATTTACTGGTATTCCTCCTTGCATACCGCCATTGACCCTAGCGTTCGGTCGTTCAATCCTGGGCTGTTCTTCTTCACCCTCATCGGAACTTTTCCACCCAGCGCTGCGATCAATGTCTTCTGAAACTCAGAATCACTTCCAGAGGCATTTATGATGATGATTGGTCGGTTTGAATTGTCACCCAACGGCTTATCTGCAAGGTTTGGTCCAGCACCGGTCAGCTCATCATTGGTTGCTTCCTTAGCCACCTCTTGTGGAGGTGGTGGTGGAGGGACGGGTTCCTTAGGAGGTGGTGGTGGAGGGGTGGGTTCCTTAGGAGGTGGTGGTGGTGGCGGGGTAGGTTCTTTAGGTGGTTCTGGTGTTGGTGTTTTAGTGCGTTTGAACAGGGACTTAACCTTTCCCCATCCTGGAGTAGCTCCTGTCTCTGGCTCCTGGGTCTCTTTAATGCTGTTCAAGGTAGTCCGTGAAGCATTCATGTTGGCTATGCTAGCAGTCCGTAAGGTCACTTGCGATCCTGTTTTACTTGGTACACTTTTCTTCCGCCCAAATAATTTTCCCAGAATACCCCTTTGTTTCTCCTTTACTTCTTCATTGTCTTCCTCTTCCACCGAGTTGTCAGTTTTATTCTCCTCCTCCACAGGTTTGTCATTCTTTGTTTCTTCTGGAGGATTTTCTTGTACCGGTTGTTCAGTTGTATCCTTTTGATCTTCTGTCGATCTATCCTCCTGTTGGATGGATGTTCTCTCCTCTCCTTCATCCTCCTTTGGTACCTCTTCAACCTTGACTTCTGATTTCTCTTCAGTATGCTCAGTCCCTTCTTCTTTTTCACCTTCCTCTTTCGTTGTCTCTTCTTTCGTATCCTCTTCTTTGGCTACCTCTTCAGGTTTTTCCTCTGTAGTTTCTTCAGATTCTTTCTTATCTTCTGTTGCTTCTTCGGTAGGTTCCTCTGGTTTGGGATCTTCTTCCTCTTTGGGTTGTTCATCTTCTTTCACTTCCTCTGCTGGTGTTTCTTCTTGCTTTGGTTCATCCTCTGGCTTCTGTTCCTCTTCTTCTGGTTTTTCTTCTTTCGGCTTTTCATCCTCCTCTGTAGGCTCAGGCTCTTTTGCCACCTGCTCTGCTGGTTCCTTTTTGCCCCCGAAAAATCTTTTCATGAATATGGACGCCCGGGCAACCTTCGAAAACTTTTTCGTCCCAGGTTTCGTCTCCTTCTGCTTGTTCTCTTCCTCACGCTTCACTTCTTCTTCCTTTTTCTTCCTCTCCTCTTCCTCTTTTTGTCTTTTCTCTTCTTCCTCTTGTCTTTTCTCGCCTCTTCTTCCTCTTTCCTTTTCTCCTCTTCTTCGAGTTTCTTTCTCTTCTCCTCAGCTTCCCTCAACTTCTCTTCCTCTTCTCTTTTTCTATTCTCCTCCTCCTGTTGACTTGACGTTGGTGGGCGAGTTGTGGTGGTCGGTCTACTCCATGCTTGACGCGTCGAAACCCGACTTTCATGCCCCTCCTGGATGCTCTCAAGAGGCGGTTTATTGCTGGCAGTTCCAATCCGACGCGAACCCCTTCCCCTGCCTCTCCCCCTACCCCTTCCCCGTCCTCGCCCTCTGTCCTGATTATCACCACCATCTGCGCTTCTTGGTGGTGGTGCACCGCTTCCTTGAGATGGTGGGCGCCCCCTCCCCCTTCCCCTCCCTCTCCCTCTTCCCCTGCCCCCTCTCGCTCCTTCTTTTTTCCTCTGTTTCAAAATCTCCGCTCTCCTTAACGATTCCTCCCGTCGCTGTCTTTCCTTCACCAGTTCCTCATCCTCCTCTGGTTCCGGTTCTTGTTTTTTCTTCTCTTCATCTTTCTTCTGCTCGGGGTTGTTGTTGTCTTCCGGGGGTTTCTTCTTCTTTTTCTTCTTCTTCGGAGGGGCGACGTAGCTGAACGTCTGAATGTCACCCATTCCAATCGTTCACTGGCATAGCCTTTCTAGTTCCTGAAGAAGAAAAAACGAAGAGGAGATGGCAGCTTAGAACAAAGCATAACAATTAGACATTCGAGTATCCTCGAATAGAATCATACATGTATAATGAATTAAGACAGTGATGTAAAGTGAGCTGAATTCATCGGGGGAGCAAATACATTATTATGTATAGGGATGGCGGGTACCGATCATGCATACAAAATGGGTAAAATGCAAATTGACAAGTCAGCGAATGAAAGGGAGGGGGTGTAGGATGAAAACCCGGAAGGACTCATAGCTATCGTATTCTCCCAAGTTCATTTCCCTCCCTCCATTTCCTCCCTCCATTTCCTCCTCTCTCTTTCTCTCTCTTTTCCTTTGATATTGTTTTCTCTTTTTTCCGCCATGCGATGAGTGGGGCAGCGAGGGGAAGGGGAGGGGCATGTGAACCCCGTGCCAACTATAGTTGTAGCCTCTCCGGATCCCCTGGTTCGATTAACGTAATCATATACGTCTTAATAATGCAAAAGGTTGATGTGTCCATAGAAGCCATTTAGATTTTTATGATTAAATCTGGAAAATGGATACAAGTACGATTTAATCTAAATGATACATCAGACACATATTTTCCTTTCAGAAATGTTCAAAAATAAGGAGGGAGAAAGAGAGGGTGTGGAGGGAAGGACAAAGAGAGTGGGGAGTTAGGGAGGAAGAGTGAGAGAGAGAGAGTGGGGGAGTTAAAGAGGAAGAGAGAGAGAGGGAGGGGAGGATATAGAGCTGGCGACATTGTACATTTTATCCATCGAGTATAATTAGCCCCTCCCAATGATGCCGGTGACCCTCAATTTCTGGACCCATGCTACGCCACTGCAGGGTATAAGGCAAATCAATAGGTGAAGCGAATAAAAACTAAAGATGTCACATGTCGATATACGTTAATCCTCAAATCGTCTGTTTGGAGCCAGAAGGATGTTAACCTATATTTTACCACAGATTTACATAACGTCCTTTTGGCTATGAACAGAAGTTACACAATTTGCCACATGGACAGAAAAGGGGGGAAAATGGGGAGGTTAGGCCTATTTTAATTTTCGACCAAACCTATGCATAATAGAAGAAAGAAAATGGAAAGAATTGTCATCTGACTTGAAAGGAAGCCCAACCATGACTGCAATTAAGTTGCCGAGGTTTGCAGAAACAGCCAGAAAAATAGTAAATCCTAAACATATTGCCGAATATGTCGGATTATACTCTCCCATCTGTTCCAAGACACGAAATGATTAAAGAAATAATTAACGCATTAATATACTAACTTTTGTTTTGGGGAAGACCAGCTAGTAACAATGATACAATTTGAATGATTAGGAGAACCGGAAACTGTCATGATATATGAAAGCGTACAACAAATGGTAAAGTTGTGGCTCAGTCAAATGAAAAATTTGCTTCTTTGAATTTCCCATAAATATATATATGACATAAACAAAAAATATCACTTTCTTGTTTAATTATAACTTCACCAAGCTGTTTATACCTGATTTTTCTCTTTTTACCAGCCATTTCAACATGTTAGAAATATTAATTGGATGCCCATTTAATATATATTCTGATGAATCTATGAAACTTACATTAGACTGTTTCCATCGTACTTCTTCATCTGTTCCACTATATCGCCATTCATCAGTTTTCTAATTGGAAAAGGAGAGAATGAAATTACTCTATCGGCGAAGATTATACTCCGCTCATACAAAACTATTATAAGACAGAAGAAATAACACAAAAATTATCTCTATATTGAGTCATACGTTTGTTTTTATCAGTTTCTTCTACTTGAAGAAATGGAAAAATCATATTAATAAAGACCCGATGATCAGGTAAAAATTTGGTCAATGACACAGATTCTAGAAAAACAAAGGTATGATCCAAACATAGTTTTATTTCTTTTGGACTGCATTGATAATAATCTAGTAGGTGATGTCCTATATTAAAACATGGAATTACATAATTAACGTTTGTATGACATCGACAATTTGACAGAATGGTGATGCTAAGAATGTTTAAACTACGATGATCATGTGCTTGTGGGAAGATATGTACTTTTAAAAACGTTGACTGATTTTACAAACCACCGTATTTTCATGTCAGGAATAATCTACTTTAAAATGTTTTTTCAAGATAATTTGTTACAAATGAACCCTCCGGGTGTACACGTAAAGTAATATTTGAAAAAGGATAAGATACATTTGTTAGGTCTCTTAAAAGTTTCAAACCAACAACTACTTCGGTATATATTTGATAGAATGGTGATGTTAAGAACTTTTTACTATGATCGTGTGTTTGTGCTTACTTTTTAAAACGTCGATTGATTTTACTAACCACATTTTACCTGTTAGGTTTAATCTACCTAAAAATAGTTTTCAAGATAATATGTTACAAATGTCCCCTCCCGGGGTTTACCAAATTATATACATGTACGTCTATTACAAAAAAAAAGAGAGATAAGGTACATTTGTTAGTTCTCATAAAAGTCTCAAACCAACAACACTACGTTATATCTTTGACCACAAATTTCAAAGTCTTTAAAAGATTATCATTGTCACTCACCTTTCTTAATTTCCACTTCCCCCAAGTCCTCACGATGAAGGATGGATTTATCAGCGAGACGATGGCGATTTATCATATCCAATTATCTGATGATTCCATTTACTATACTTTCTACCCTTTATGACACGAAATAGTAAAACAAATGTATAACACGTAATAACAGGTCACGGTATAAGAATGTTACTATATACAGTGTATTATGGTAACTGAGGAGCAATCTAAAATAAGTCAAATCGATCGATAAGGTGCATTGATAGTTCGTTCTGTTACTCTGTTTTACAAAGGCATGAGGAGATGTATTGATCTAGTGTCGGTTATTCTCCTATATGCAGTATGGTGTCTGTGTGTATGGGGCGTTTGGGAAGGATCTCAAAATAGTCTCGAAAAACCGCAATGACGTATAGTTAACCAAAATACTCTCTCTGTCTCTCTAGTCTCTCTCTCTCTCTCTCTCTCTCTCTCTCTCTCTCTCTCTCTCTCTTTCCTCTCCTTCCCCTCCATAGCTTCCATCCAACCCCCACAGGCGGCGCTCGGGGGGCAGTGCCCCTTTTCAAGTACCCTTAAAGTGTCCTATTTTACCTAGGAAAAGTGCCCCTTTTACTTTGAAAAGTGCCACTATTATTTTGTAAAGTGCCCCTTCCCCTTTTCACCTCTGACAAGTGCCCCTTTTATTTTGATACGTGCCCATTTTCCTTCGACAAGTTCACACTTTCCTTTGCAATAAGTGTCCATTTTCCATTCTCATAGGCTAAGTGCCCTTTTTAATCTGAAGTAAGTGCCCCTTTTCAGGTACGAGAAGTGCCCCTTTTCGATTTTGATAAGTGCCCCTTCACCTCTGATAATTGCCCTATTCAAACCTGAGAGGTGCCCCTTTTAGTTTGACAAGTTCCCCTTTTCCTTTGTAAGAAGTGACCCTTCACCTTTTAATAACTACCCCTTTTTAACTCGGATAAGCGCACCTTTTATTTTCACATGTGCCCCTTTTCATTTCTAATAAGTGCTCCTTTTCCTTATAAGTGCCCCCATTTAAAAAAAGAGCCCCTTCTCCTTCTCATAAATGCCCCTTTACACCTACGAAAATGTCCCTTTTCATTCTCATAAGTGCCCCTTTTCATCTCAGGTAAATGACCCTATTCATGTACGAGAAGTTACACCTTTCTACTTCAGATAAGTGCCCCCTTCACCTCCGATAATTGCCCCTTTTCAAATCTAAGAGATGCTCATTTTAGTTCGACAAGTGCCCCTTCCACTCCTGATAAGTGCTCTTTTCATCTCTGATGAGTGCCCCTCTTCACCTCTAATAACTTCAACAAATGCACGTTTTCCTTTATTATAAATGCCCCTTTTTCATTCTCATAAGTGCCCCTTTTCATATCTGGTCAGTACCCCTTTTCAGGTGCGATAAGTTCCCCTTTTCACCTCTGATAATTTCCCATTCAACAATGATTCGTGCCCCTTTTCCTTTCTAATAAGGGACCTATCCCCTTTTCGTAAATGCCCCTTTTCACCTCTTATAAATGCCCCTATCAATATCTGGTGGGTGCCCCTTTTCCATCGACAAATGCCCATTTCCCATTCTCATAAGTGCCCTTTTTCATCCCTGGTGAGTGCCTCTTTTCAGGTGTAAGAAGTGCCCCATTTTCACCTCTGATAATTACCCTTTGTACTTTGACACGTGCTCCTCTTCTTTTCTAATAAGTGTTTTATCCCTTTCGATAAGTGTCCCCTTTTCCTCTCATCATTAAACGTGCCCCTATTTTAAAGCGACTAAGAGCAATTTCCCCTAAAGATCGATCGCATTTAAAGATGATATAACCATGTTACTTATCAAAGGTATTTTCAGTCTTCCGTTATGAGAATGTGCTTATACCCCCTTAGGATTAGGTTTTTTCCTCTTTATAAGATGTATAATTTTCGCACTGCGACCTCACAAATCTTAAAAATTGTCGTCGCTCGCTTCGCTCACTCGCAAATGAATATTCAGACCATCACACCTAACTGAAAAGTATGATGCTTAAGCAATATCTTGTATGATGTATAAGGAGAAACAGATATTGAAATCATCCCTGATAATGTAATCACAATGTAGAAGTATATACCAATGTCTAAAAATTGTATATTTTCGCTTTGAGATTTCCCTTTGTAGGTGCCCTTTATTCTCCAGAAAGTGCCCTTTTTGTTGGTGCCCCCCCCCCCCACTTTGGAAGTCGCTTCACCGCCCCTGCCACCCCCTTCTCTCTCTCGCTTGCTTACTTTTCTTGCTCGTTAAGTGTCCATCTCATTAGAAAGAAGATACAAAGAATTCCTCTGCGGGGTGGAGTTTTTTTAACATCTTTTATTTTTACTTTTGACGCTCTCCGCCAAGGAGAGAGGAGAGGGATTCTGTGAAACCAGACGAAGTCCCACCGAAACATATCCCCGAACGATCGAAATGGACTGATTTTTCGGTCTACCATTTCTTTGTATACTCCTCTCATATCATGTCTCTTTTGATCCTAAATTCTTTTAACACTGCTTATCATCATCATCATCATCATTATCATCATCATCATCATTTCCATCACGTCATCATCAATATTGGTACCATCATCATCTTTCACCATTATCATCATCATAATCATCTTCATCACCATTATCATCATAATCATCTTCATCACCATCGTTGTAATCATAATCACCATTATCATCATTTTACCATCAATACTGTACTCCTCCTCCTCCTCATCATGGCATCCCCATAAATCGCCGTCTCCACGGTTAGCGTTTAGCCCCCTCCCACTTCTCTTACGCATTACTTTCACCTTCACGTTCCCTCTTGCTCTATCATTTTCTGCCGTCACTCTCAAACTCTCTGCTCTCCAATATATTATTGTTTACAATTGAAATCCTTTTCTCTGGATCTTCATTTTTTTCTGTCTTGTTATTTCCATTACAGGTATATCAATCAAACAAAACACGAAGTCTAGTAGCATATCATCAGTCCTTCTCTCTCTCTCTCCATCTCGCTCTCATCTCCTTCAATCCTCTCCTTTTACTTCCTCTCATTCTTGCATTCTCTCTCTCTAGCCTCTCGTCTATTTTTTTTCTTACTCTTCTTTTCTACATGCAGATTTTACATGATCGCAAAGACTTTTGAAAAATCAACCTGATACAAATTCAATAGCCTTGTGTAAAAAGAGTGAACAGTATAGTGGGCTTATTATATAATCAAACATGAATTCTATCAGTAATACAATCTATCAATCAATCTATCTATCTATATATCTATCTATCTATCTACCTATCCATGTCTCTGTCTATCTGTGTCCCATAGCTTGGAGGCTGTTGGGGTGACAATGAAATGGACCTTGAGACACAGATGTTCTAGTAAGCTACAATACAATTAGGGTATTAAAATTGCCCCCAAGTTGATTTCTTGAAAGTCTTTGCGATTGTGTTAAGATTTACATGCTCAATTTGCTGTCTCTGCTTGTCTAGTCATGAAATAAAGAGAAATAATCAGGTGGAATAGTTGAATAAATCACATTTTGTTCTGACAAATATTATGGATACACATCAGTTTCAATACATACATATATTTCCATTTAAAGTAGTACTATCATAAATTCATAATTCTTTCCCAAATCATGTTAAGACTAAAATATCAGATGCCTTGACATACCTGTAAACTTTATTTCGTACACATTAGCTATTTCTGTAATACCCGATTCCACACATATACCCGCGCACATGAAAACTGTTGATACTTTTGCAAGTAGTTCAGATCCCAGAAGAAGAAACAAATTTAAGCAATTTAATTGAATTACAACTGACAGAAAACTTAATTTTTGAAATAACAAAAATTCCTTGTTTTGAAAATGGCCATCCATAACAATTCACAAAAATTTAATGTCGCAAAAATGTCTGTTTCGGCAGTATATACGAGAAACTAAGCATCAAACACGAGAGTAAAATTATGACATAAAACCATCATCGTGGAAGTTGTTGAATATACGGCTACATAGTGAATCTAAAGCTGGAAAATCTCAACAACTTTTTTTGGTAACATTAGAGAGAGAAAATCATGCCTCCTGAAGCTAAGGTCAAACACGTTTGTAAAGTTAAATAAAAGTCAATAAAGATGTAAAAATGCTTTGTTACATGGGTTGTATTAACCAATAGCAGCACAGCGTCTCATATTAGTAATGTTTTAGGATTATTTTTTTATTCCAGAATGCTAGGAATTACACATTATACATGAGCAATGCTGAAACGTCACTAAAAGGAGACTCTGTGCTGAGCAGAAAGATCACAGATAATTTGGAGTATTTCCAATGCAGTATGTTGTGCTGTTCTCGGATAAGAGCGATTTAATTGTAACTAATCATTAAAGCCTTTAAATTGGCAACATGTTGTAAAATATTGGTTCATTTAATAAACATATTTTCAAATTTTCTTAAACTAGGAAAGAGTGAAATATATGATTAATTGTTGCCAATTTATGCTGTTCTCGGATAAGAGTGATTCAATTGTAGCTAATCATTAAAGCCTTTAAATTGGCAACATGTTGTAAAATATTGGTTCATTTAATAAACATATTTTCAAATTTTCTCAAACTAGGAAAGAATGGAATATATGATTAATTTTTGCCAAATTGAGGAGGAAAATTGATTAATTCAGAAAATAAGAAAAATCTGTAACTGCTATGGGTGAACGTCATTGAATATCTGAAATGTCGCTAATATCATAGTCATCTATAGTGACATATCACATGACCACGAGACACACGGTGAGAGTGTATTATGATTGAAGTCGAGAGTCAGCCGCAGTACCAGTAATACACACACATGCACTATTGGATACGATAAGAACATAATTATACATGTACAGAATGCAATTGCAATGTCACTGTATTGCATCATTCTCTTCTTGGCGACCTACATGTACATGTATGCAATGCTATATAAGGATTAAAGCAAACACAATTGTTTGACTGGAACGATATTGCAAACAGAAAGATAACCACATATGAACTCGTCTCCATGACCTTCAGCCTTGTTCATACACAAGCCAATAAAACGCAAAATACTATTACACTTGCGTAGTGTACTTCTGTATCTCATGGCAGATAATTAAGTACCAGTAAGTACATGTGGGAGGGCTTTTCACGGGTGGCTACTTTTTCCAAACCACTTGTTATTCACTTCCACATAAATTATTTTCTCTTTATTTGTCACGGCAGTATTTTCATTATTTTCATTTTCTACAATTGCTACATCGTTACATAAAAATGAATGTCTCTGAAAACAATACACATGGACGATACTGTTGTCGAAAAGTGGAAGAAATGGGCCAAGTTTGATTTGAAAAACATGTTGCCAATTGAAAAAATGTTAAGCTTTTTTTTTCCCCTTTTAAAATTCCTGGCATCAAACGCAATATGGTCTCTGAATCAAAGGTTATTGCGCCAAACCACAAAATATGGAGCGATTGTTGGGAAAGGGTTAAAGGGGGTAGTGCTTACAGCAGGAATCATATGTGAACATGTTAATCTGTACATGCAGATTTTGAATATATTTGAGTACCAGGTAATATACCGGCACATACCAGTAATTTCCAATCAGGCACAGAGTCACAGACATTTCCATGCATTTAAATGTGCAGGTTTGAATATTCATTCTTGTGCCTATTTAGCTTTAACATATTAATCCATGGCAGTTCAGAGTTTTCTCAGCTTTTCCTCTTCAAATTGGCAACAATTATTTATTCTTGTAGACAGGCTAAAGAGGCCCCTCAGAAACCCATGCTCACTGCTCACCTACAAAATGTATAACCTGATATGCCAACTTGACAAGGCTAAACAGGCAAGACATATTAAAGTGAGAAAGTACTTGGCTTCAAGACGTCACAGAAATGTCAATTGCCTATTTAGCTTTGCCATTTTAGGCTTATTAGCCCAAAGCAGTTCAGAGTTTTCTCAGCCTTTCCTCTTCAAATTGGCAACAATTATTTATAGATTTCACTCTTTCATAGTTTCTAAAATAAGAAATTGTATATTAAATGAAACAGAATAAGTGAAAATTACAACAAACAAAATCAAGAAATTGACAAATTGACGCAGAAATAGTGATTAGAAATTTCACACTGTTGTTTACCTTTTAGGCTTCGATTTTCCCTCATCAAAAAGTAAAGCTTTTGTTATTGGATTAAAAAGTTTCTCCAACTTGAGCTCGGTGCAAGTTTGCCTGGTACGTCACATTATCAAGAAAAATGCTGCATCATGCTAGAAGGCATTACATCATGCCAAGAATATCTTAATCTATAGGCCTATATCTCTTCATTCTCTTGTAAGGAATATTGTACATCAAAAGGCAGGAATACATCTCATCTTTATATGGCATGCCTACACTTATTCTTTGGGGTGAGGTTATTCTTTTAAAAATATATGACAGGGCAGTCCAAATGGGTTTTAAATGTACCTGGTACATGTAACAGTGACATGTTTCAAGTTTTATTGAACAGGTTTGAAAATCAGGAACGGGTCATTCTCAACCAAAATTATATATGAAATACTAGTTATAAAATTGGTTTGCATATTTTATGCATGAAAACATGGCTCAGATTTTACCAGAGTGCATCTACAATAATGCAAGAACCTTAGAGCCCTTCAGCAAGCCCTGGAGCCTGGCCACAAGGGACTTCATGTTCCGCATACATCAGTTCATACTCCTTACACGTTCCAATTTTACACGTTTTAATTTTTGGTTGTGGACCACCCTGTACGTTCACCATAAATCCTTTGAAGTGCATAGGAAATACATCCATATGGCATCCCATAATTAGTCCTTTTTAAGTACAATTTACTAATTGTCACTTGTACCAATTATTAATTGTCACTTGTAACAGTTAATAATTGATACTCGTATCAGTTATTATCATGTTCCCTTCACATACCAATGTTAAATGTAAACGCAAAGGGCCATATTAATCTAGAAATGGATGACAGCTGACTATACATGTATGTATTAAAACAATAGGATATCACGGCCCACATGCAAATGCATTATAAGGCACTTAATGGTATACTAATGGCAAAAGGACAGATTAAAGAAAGAAAAGAAAAGAAGGAAAAAAAATATATTACATACTGTATATGTATAGAGTGACATTGCGATACCACAAGATTAACTCTAACAGAGATTTAAAATATTTAAAAATAAAAATATAATTTGGTACATGACATGTAGATGTTAACTTTTCACTTTAAAATCCACAACTCCCGAAATAAACCCCTTGGATATGGGACCATACGAGTGGCTTCTCAAGTTCTGTATGAAGCCTTGAGGAACAAGAAATTTTAGTTGTCAACAGGGTATGACTGGCTGATAATCTAATTCTACAAAAGTTTCAAGTACATGTTCAATTGGCCTACACCCAACATTCTTTAGAGTTTGGACCCATGTACCCATGGATTCCTAGAATCAAACAAACTCCTTCTTAGGACCAATGAAATAACTTTGATCTATTGACACTAAGTTACCAAAGTGCTTTCAAACAATAGAATACCACCAGTCACACAATTGAGGCTGACACTAGACCATACAAAAGATTACATTACTTCTAAGGGCCAAGAATCGGTCGTTTAAAGTTAGTCTGAAGTTGGTTTAGCGTTGTGACTGTAGTATAACTGTGAGGGTTTTTTTTATTGTTCATTGTACTAAATATCGTTTGTTCAGAGCCAAAAGAACGTTAACTGTGTGTGTTAAAGTATATAGGGTTAACGCCCTTCTGAGGCAAACATACGTTATATGTACTGTTTTAATGTTGCTTTACTGTGGAATTTCGTAATTAAAATACTCTTTGGGACCCCAGGACTTACTCTGTTCTATTGACACCTTGTTATAAAGGAGCTCTAAAACAATAGAATATAAAGTCTAATATAGATTTCTTACAGCTTTCACTGTGCTAAGTACAGTACTTATCATACAATGGAATCTTGTAGTTATGCAAAAAATAACAGTGATCTTTATCAAGACAATCCACTGCATAGAGCCTTAAAAAAAAGGAAAAAAAGGCATGACATAAAAATGTACATGTATATCATGTGTAATGCAATGGTAGAATACATTTCTTGCATTGCACGAGTAAAACACTTATCAATTTACATGTTGATCAAAGTGTCATCTACACCCTCCAACAGCCATTCGAGATGCGAAGACCTGTTCACGATGTGCACTTGTGAGAACGGGGTCAAGTATGAGAGAGAGTTGATCAGTACGAGCCTTGAATCGCATTCTATCCCTTGCACAGGCTTGCCAGTCGTTCTCAGCTGCTACACTGGGGTTGTTTTCACAGGACGTCGAATCCTTCTCGACGAGAACGATGAAAGACGAGTTGGGGCAGAAGCGGACCTAAAGACACAAAACCATGAAAAAGAGCAAATAAGGACTAAATTCCCCAAAATATATGACCACCTTTTTTTGTCTTTGCAATAAGAGGGTTTGTGTGAAAACAAAACAAAAAAAGAATAGGAATTCATTATAATAATAACTTATGATATAAACATCAATCATGAAATTCAGAATCAAATACATTAATTTATTGGGTGAAATCAAAAGAAGTTTTGACAACTAGGCAATACAGTTAATACATTTGTGTCATATACAAAGAGACAGCCATCATGTGAAGAAAAAAAAGTATGAAAACATCTATTCCTCAATTTTCTTTCTTTCTTATTCGTATTCTTCTGGTCTAATGTACACTGTATACTTGACATGAAAAGGAATATGCAATATGGTATTACATACAGCTTTTAATGTGACAATAATAAACTATTTTTGTAATGTAATCAAATTTAATGCATAAATCTTTGTTAAGAGCCTTGTTACTATTATTTCATCCATCTGCTATGAATAATTGTATTCAGTAATCAGGATTGAATTGCATACTATAATTGTTGCGACAACTGTAGGTAGGACTAACATTATGGCTCATCCAAATTAACTACACGTAATGTATGCAATTCGCATTCTTACATTTGAAATACAGAATTTTATTTGTAACAGGTGAATGAAAAATTTGTAACGGCACTCAACAAAGATTAGTGCATTAAATTTGATTACATTATGGAAATGGCCTATTGCCTTGGCTTTGGCATGAGAATGCATTGCGAAAGAGGAACAGGGCAAGTTTGTATGAAGAGGCCTTGTGACTAATCTTGGTAGTCTGACGCAACTATACTCTTTATTACATTAAAACAAGAAGAAAATACACATGTACAGTACATGTAAGAAATTCTGCTATTTCACTAAACACACAAGTCACATGTTTGCTATGTTAAAAAATAATAATAATAATAAAAAACAAAAACAAATTTATATTTCATTGTATTGTGGGGTAAATACAGGGTAAAAACAGGTGTATGATAATTTTTTAGCTACCATTTATGAATCACTTTCATGCATGGCCAAAAGTGATTTTTTTTTTTTTTTTTTTCAAATTTAGAAAGCATGCCATTTCAGTTCAAATTTGCCCATCATAAAAGTTAACGATGTACAAATACATGTAATGTATGCATCATGGCCATACAATGTATGTACAGGTACATGTACATGTACATGCCATTTTTGGGATAGAAAATGATAAAACTTAAACCTTACATTGCAAACATGTTGAAGATGTCAAATTCACTATATTCTTAAATTCAAAGGCAATTTTTAAAACTTGTCTATCCCTTTCAGTCTGTTTCAGATACGGGATTATTTACTAAAAAGTTACACATGAACAGATATAATATACCATTGCATGCAACCTGCTATTGTGAAGAAAAACTGATCACCCTAATACTTTCAGATTAATCTGCTAATCATCTTGGCATACTTGTTCTTGGCAAAAGGGTTGGGGAATGAGTGAAAGGTTAAAAATTATATATATACCCCGGTATATAAATATTTTTTTAAAGGCTATACCTGGCAAGGGTTTATTCCTTGAAATGCTAGAGAGCCATAATGGCAGCCATGCTACAGCCAGGGTAATAATTCATCTGCGTTATTTTGAACCGACGAATCCGTACAGTAATACATGTATATCGGATGGATTCATCGGTTCATAATAACGCCATTGAACTGTGGAGTGCAGGAAAAACAAGTCTGATAGACATGAGTGCTATACAATAACCCACCATCATTATTATTACAAAACTTTGGTGATATGCATTCATGTCTTTTCATGACCCATTCTGATTTACCTTTTTGGTAGCCTTATCCTGTGTGGTCAACTGAACTCGCCTCAGGCAGCTGGCACTAGCGACACGCTTCAAGTTCATTGCCATTTCACATACCACAGGTGATCGAAGACCAAGATCAATGTCATCTCTAGCTGCATGGACCCTCACAGTGGCAATAGCAAAGTTCTCCCCATCACTGTCCCTTGGGGATACATGTAGTTCCTCGCAAGACTGAGGTAGTGTCTCTTTCAGTTTTGTTGGCGTTAGTAACAAAGTTCTTAGTCCTTCAACAGAATCTTTTCTCATAGGCGTGGTTTGGCTGGGACTAGGTGGGGCAACAGTGGAAGACAAATTTGAACCACGGCATTTCCAAGCCTCCATGGGACTGTACGGGTCCCGAGCTCGGTTGAACGAGTCCCAGAGAGGGTCGTCTTGTAAGCTAGAGGGATCATCAAGAGTGTCCCAATCATCATCGTCCTCCTCGGATGAACTCGAAGTCGAGCCGAGGATAAAGGCCACGGATGGATGATGAGCAGAAGCCGAGTCTGATTTCACTTTGGGAGTTGAGGAGAGGTTGTCTCTGAGTTCCTGGAGTTGAGGATCGGAAAGTTTGAAGGATCGAGGAAGACTGGTGTCAGCATCATCAACAGGACTATCATCCCCGCTATCATAGTCGTCATCACTGTCAGTCTCTGACCAATTGTCGCCCTCGTCTGTTCCTGAGTCGACATGGCAGTCTCTGATGGATGTCTTCACACCAGGACTAACTTCCTTGATACCATCGATACAGCGCCACCCACATAGAGGGTTGTAAGGGTCGTCACTCGCTGTGAAGCTCTCCCAAAGGTCTGCGTTTGTTTCTACAGCACTGTCTGAATCCCCATCAGAGTTGTCTGAATCACTGCCGGATGAAAGAGCATTCACTTTATCTTGAGTACTAGACTGTACCTTGTAGTCAGCCAGGATTAGGTCAATTGTGGAGTGTCGCTCTATAGCCTCACTCTCCGTTTTATCCATATCATGCACTCTGCTAACTTCAGGCTTTTGATGATCAATGTTTTCATTATTAATTGTAATACATGTATGTTCGGAATCTTGTTCTTTCTTTGCTGTCAGACATGAAGTTTGACACTCTATGTTTTCATTTTGAATTGCAATATGTTCCTTGTCTTGTTCTGTCTTTACCAAGTTCTCTGGTGAATATATTGCACTGTCACTAGCTACATATTCTAAATCTTTCTTTGTATTAACAGTAGTTTTCTCCTTTGACGATATTTCATCACTTTTTACCTCTGTTATGTGTACCTGTAGATGTACAGGCTGGTCAACAGATGATTTTATGTCACTGGGAGCTTGGACAGGAGCTTGGACAGGAGCTTGGACAGGAGTTTGAGTAGAACTAGACTTGCTTTGATCAACATGGCATCGAGACTTAGACTGAGGACAAGTTGTTTGCCGATTACCATGTTGATTGTTCCACTTCTGCCTCTTGGGAGTAGAGCGAGTCCTCCGATGTTGAGCCATTGGTCCCTGGTTTCCACATCCTTGCATCATCTGGGGACCTAACCACTGTTGCCTTGGAAATGGAGGGTGCGATCTCTGTTGCTGCTGCCAAGGGGGAGGGGGAGGGGGAGGGGGAGCAAATTGATTGAATCCCCAGGTGAAAGGAGGATAGGGTGGATAATTTCCACCCATCATCATATGCTGCCAAGGTTGAATGTAAAAGTTCCTTTGATAGTTTTGCATCGATGAAAGCAAAGGTGGTTGGTTCATTCCCTGGTAAGGATGAAAAATCGGGGCGCGGTTTCTATCATGTGGAACATTTGCAATTCTACCCCATTGGCCTTCGGCGCCATAATGGGCTGGACTTTCATTGGCATGCTGCTGCCAGTTGGGCATTGGGTTACCCCAGTGCTGGGGATTCACCTTTGGCATGCTCATGTTGGTGAACTTTTCTGCCACCGAATCTAAACTCGCAAGTCGGCGTCTGAGTTATTGGAGGAAGTGTGCTGAGTTAGGTGTCTAGTGCCGTTTCTCCTAGGAGGCAAATATTGATTTCTCGTCCCCAATACCGACTTCACTTTGTCTAGTAGACCACCGCCTTGTTGAGTCTCAGAGAAAGGTCTATGTTCCTGCTCCTGGAATCTTGGCCGGCAGTGGTTCGATGCTAAAATCTCCGGTGAAAATCCTCCGTTCAGATCCTCGCAACTGCTTGCTGAATTCTCTCCCGCACTATCCAAACGCATGAAAGAAGGACGGTTATGTTCTCTCCAACTGCGTTGGTTCCGTATTTGATTTTTTTGTGTACAAGGAGGGTTCTCTTGTCCGTTTTGGTTGAACCACTTTTGCTTGTCAAACTTTCGTCCATGCGATATACGGGCTCCTAAAACATCAGCCATTATGATGGTTTCTCCTGTCAAAATTTCAGACAATCATTTTAGAATATTTCAGTCATTGTATTATATTTATGTAGTTTAATAGTTTTTCTTCACAGTTTACTCAAGTCCAGTCATTATTAAATCAATGACAAACTTGAAGTCGAAGTTGAGCTGCAGCCTTGTTAATGTTGTCAGGTGGAGAAGCATGATCCATTTGATGAAGCGCAGACATGAGGAGAGAAAAACTATGCCAAGCTTGCCAAGTAAACTTCATCTTACTGGATCTGGAGTGAGAGACAGGAGGGATGGTGTTCAAGTACGAAGTTTTTGTGTTACTACGCCTAATAATAACGTGCAGACATTCATTCATACAGCACTCACAAGGTCCACCATCATAATTCACTTTGTGCACAACTCTATCGCCGGTCGATCCCAAGTTACTCACACAAATTGGAGAGACAGCCGGAACATATTGTTCATAATCCACGTCGTTGTCGTTGAAGTTTGCTGAATTATTTTCACAATTGCTAGTGTTGATCAAACAAGCTGAAAAATCTTCCACATCCATTCTTATCATAGAAATCTTGCTGAAAACATACGGGACGAATATATTGTCGAAGCTGAATATTACGTGCAGAAAAACATGATTGGCTGATTTTACGGTTATATATGTTGTGTAGATTACGAGTAAAGTATAGAGTATGTGCAATATGTTCGGATCGTGAATACGTAACGAATTAATGACCGAGTGCATACGAGTTTACTGAATTGCGTCATTATTAGCACATGACGTCATGTATACATTTACTATTCAGACCTTTGTGGTAGACTAATCCAATAATAAATACTGATATTTAAAATAATTCTTTGTACACATTCGTAAAATATTAACTAAATAATTAAATTGTAACACTAGGAGAGGAATAATACAGCTTATGAGTATTGATTCCCTCTTAATTACTTGGAGTATACCCTTCTGCACAGCATCTTGGCTTGCATAAGAAAGACTAGTCAAATGCGCTGGAGCGATACAGATTTTCCCGAACAATGTCGATTCGTCTCGAAAATTTTCCGAATCCTCTTTCGGCGCCCTTCAACAGCTCACGATAAAGTGCTCACGATCCACGAACACGCGGTGGGCCGGGAGGAAGGCGGGGGGAAACTGCCCGGGAAATCCCTAAAAGTAAAACATCCCCTAAACGCTTATTTAAAAAAAAAAGGATATAGCATTTGAAGTCGCGTACGGTGTTTGAAGGAAATAAATGTAAAGAATAATGATTTCATTACAGTTATTTTGCAATACTGGAGGGTGGGGATTTTGGCGGGTATAATCGAGGGTACGCCTGTCCGGCAGCATATTAAAGGATGGAGATAAGGGGGAGGAACTGAGGAAGAGAGAGAGAGAGGGCCGGGGAGTGTCATGTAAGAGTAGGAACAAGTAGTAGGAATTGGTGACCCCAACCTTCCCAAATAATAGCTAGCTATATAATCAAGGGCATATATAGCCAGTATTTTGTAAAGACAGTGGCGGATCCAGGATTTTCCAATATATTTTCCGATATTTCGCTCAGTACGTACGTGGCATAGGGGGTGTTTGAACACCTAAAACACTCCATGTTTTCCAATTCAGGGGGTGTTTGAAACCCAAAACAGGTACCCCCCTCGCTACGCCAATGGCTATAATAGCCTTGAATGGAGAAACATTTAAAAAAATGCCAACGGTTGGTCACAAAATATGACATATTCAAAAAGCATTTCACATAATTAAAAAAAAATTTCACATTATCATAACATAACGTCATGAGGAACAGCTAGAGAAAAAGGACAATTAAAGCAGACTTAACAATATAAATTAACATTATCAATCAAATTAACTGAAAATAATAATATCCTTATCCAAGCGATCTTTTGCAAGGTTAATAACAAGTACATAACAGGCATATGTAGCTCTCTCTCTCTCTCTCTCTCTCTTTCTAAATGCATATGGTCACAACCTTTTTTTTAATGGACCCGTTGAAGACCTAAAATTACCAAAGTTTGAAGTTATAGAAAGAAATGTTTGCCCTGTACCTATACTGAAATTGTGTTACAGGAAATAAAAGTATACAATGTTTTGACAAAGGAGAAACACAGAAAATTGTCCTGTCATAATAATATCTTTATTATTATTTTGAATGAATACATACAAAAGTTATCCACTAAAGTATTAGCCACAGTTATCTTAAATACATGTACATAAATAATATTGTTTACATAACAAATACAAATTATATTTGCATTGCAGTACCATTAGCCCTTAACATCTTAGTTTTCAAGAGAAATGGAGGAGTAATTTCCATTCCATTTTCTCAAAATATAAGTTTACTTCAAATGATTTTAGGATGAATTTCAAAATGTATTCCGCACAATATTTCTGCAGTAAAAATAGTGTGTAGAGAATTAAGCAGACACTAGACCTAATATATATTAATATATATTAATATATAGTAACCACAACCATAAGGCTTATATGAATAAAATACCTCATAGATTAAAAGTTCAAAAGTAAATCGCCCGCATGCAGTAATGCACACATTTCAATTTCCGTGACCATTCCGTATTGATTTTTAATATGAATGAAGTTTATGAATAATATAATTTGCCTAAAAATGATAATAAAAAAATTCTTAATTGATAATAACAAATTGTTTGAAATGATGATTTACATTATAGAAAAGATGGTTTGTGTTCTTTCTGTAATTCAAATAAAAAGAAAAAACAGTGGAAATTTGTCTTTTCAAGGCAAAAATTGGAAGGACCCCCCCCCCCCTTAAAGTGACACCGTAACATTGTTGAAGGTTGATGAAAAAACTGCGTAATTTTTGTATGAAATGTTACTTATTATATTCCTTCTACTGTACTAATCCTCTAACATGCAAAAAATCCTGAAAAAATTCTCAAACCACAAAGATATTTATGGTTTTCTTTGAAGGCGTCACTGTGCGATACCCTCTAACAGTAAATTCTCCCAACCATTTTTAAATTTTCCCAACCGTTTTTTCCATGAAAATAAGACATAAGACATAAGACAGGCTTTTAAAAATCTTTCAACACTTAAATGTCTGGAATGGTATATAGAGCAAATTCATTGCTTTGTGACGATTTACATTCACCTAAAATGTAATTAAATTGTAATAATATAGTTGGGAGAATTAAGGAATAGATGAGATCAGTTTTTTCCCAATTTTTATCATTAATAATGGTCTGTTTTCACTCGAACTTTCAGATTATCTTTAATTGTACATCTAGCATTGAAGTCACTACCGTAGCACCATTTTCTCTCATCTGACCAATGTTACCAAGTCCCATTAAGAGTGAGGACATCATGAATCAAAATAGCTAAGTACATAAAGGATACAAAATTGAATATAATTTACTTTAATCCAAGCCTCAATTATGTTCCTCTCACATTCTAAAAGCATGCAGGATGCAGTGTGAAATACCATGAAAGGTATGAAATCCCTGTTAAGGGTCTAAAAATCAGAGATGTTAGATGGATTTCCCTGTAAAGGGTAACAAAACTACTCTAGACTTCTATCCTCATTTAGGGTGCTTCTCAGAAAATGAATTACGCTTGGCTTGACTGCATACGTGTATAGTTAAGAGAGACATCTGCACGAGTACCAATAATAAACATTTATGAAATTTGAGATCTACACCATGAGATGCACCATGACATCCTGAAATTTAAGATTTCATAATTGTGTGTGTGTGTGTGTGTGTGTGATTTGGTTTTGTACAGAAGTGTATCAATCAGATATGATTATTTACATCTGGGACCGACCTTTAACATCACCATCAGAGAGACGTGACTAAGTTTCTAACTGTGGGTCCGATCAGAATCAGTTTGTGGGCAAAGACAACTGAGAGCTATACCAACTCACTTCTCTTTAAAGACACTCAGTAGTTAGCTCTCATGGGGAATTCGACACCGTTCGGGTGTTTACCCAATAACAGGTGTTGTCAATCACCAGGGACCTTATGTAATGCTTTGCTTTTCCGTCACCCGAAGACTCTCGAGTATTCTCCGAGAGATTAGGGGGGAATTCTCGACTGGCCTACGCCACGGGTTTGCTGTGTGCAGATTTGTACTCCCATTAATGGTATTTCCACCAATTTTGGTGTCAGCGAATTATGGCCTTCTGCACATGGAAACTGACGAGTGACTCCCTTTAAGTGTTTAGATCAGTGTCATTTCATTTTTTTAAAGCGATTAATTAACATAGTGACCGTATATAATAAATAATATAATACTGACATAACAGAAGACATTCCCCAGAATACAGCCTAATAACACAGATACATACAAATAAAACTGGCAAAATTTACAGGCATGAGAAAGTTCAAAACATCAGGGAACATAAACTCTTTCAAACTTAATTAGTGACTGTTAATTTTTCCCACCATATTAATGCTACATAGTACATGATCTCAAACTTAATTTGTGACCGTTAGTATTCCCCTTGTGATTAACGTTAGTACATGATCTATCATTCACTTAATCCCATTAAGATTATAGCTACTAAAGGACCATTTAAAATTAATGCAAATTAATGCTAGTTCATGATCTTACATATATACTAAACCCCACTCATTTTAGAGCTACAAATAGGCCCTCTCAAATTCATGCAAATACTAATGCCAGTTTATGATCTTTTGTAATTGTACTAAACCCATTAATTCCAGAGCTACAAAAATCCCTTCTCCAATCAATACAAAAATGTGACAATCACAACAAAGTACTCGAAACGTTGGTTCCAGTTCTTATAATAACATAAAAGTATAATTGCACTTGAGAGTTAAATACAAACAACATGTACCACTATACCACAGGCAATAAAATGGCATTTATACACCAATTAAGACATAATGCCTGGGGCGGTATTCTGAACCCTGTGTTATCTCTAATATTGTTGTATCTTTGAAGATATGATAAAGTTGTTATTCTGAAAATTGTAAATTTTGTTGTATCTTTTTTTGTTGTATCTTTTCTCTCATCTCTTTGGCCGCGCCTGCGCTGAAACTTTTGTGTGCTTGTAATTGTGCGTATTAGTGCTTAATCCTCATTTGCATATGCGCGCGAGAGATAATATGACAAGATAATTGGTATTCTGAAAATTGTTGTATCTTTTATCTTATCTTATCTTGCATGGTATTTACAACAATATTTACAACAGGTAGGGGGTTGTTGTATCTGTCGTGGTGATTATAATGGCGGCAATCTTCCTTGCCCAGAACCAACTTCGTACCAATAGACGAGTTAGAAGAAGACTGTGTGTTGACCGGAGACGTCATCACAGATGAGAACTTTCTAAGAAATTACATGCTAGGATATGACGATTTTAATGCTATCATCTCTGTGATGTTTCTTAACCACTAAGTGAAAGCGTGACTTGTCTTCATGATCCACATGCCACAGGGCATACGATGATACGCGTAATAAGCGCTCAATTAACTAATTACGCCCAAGATTAGTATGCGCTGGGCGCATCTTCAAATATGGCATAAAGTATTCCTATTGGTTGACCTACTTATCATGCTTATATAAGATAGATCTCGATTGGTAGGGTCCATACAAATGGGTGTGTCAAAGATAAGATAGAGTCCTTCAAGAGATAATACAGGGATAAAATGATTTTCAGAATATCAACTTACAACAATATTAGCGCTGTATTATCTCTGGAAGATACAACAAAAGATAACACAAACTTACAACAATTTTCAGAATACCGCCCCTGGTTTTCATCCCCATATTCTTGATTTCTTTTTGCCGCTGCAATTTGTTTATTAGTTGGTTCAAGGTTTCAGCTGTGAACATGGCTATGAATGATATACTTGGAGGGCTTGTGATATACGGTATCACTGATAATTCTGCAAGGAAGAAATATTTTCCCTCATGATCATATTTTCCCTCAATGTGTAAAATATAACCCTTTTGGAAAATATAACTCGACTATATTACACAACCTACCAGTCAATATCTGTATAATTAAACATGAAATGGGTCATAACATGGAGCATCAACAGTACACGGGTGTAATACTACATGTATTAGTTCTTTGTGCCAATCAGCACACTTGGCATACAAGTGAATGGGCGATTGGCTACTGCGGCACACAAAAGGTTAAATCTGGCCTGACATTTGTCTGCTTTCAAGTGTGCAAGTCTGTCTCTTTTTACTCATTTCAGCTCAATTTTAGTGGTGTTTGGCAAGGTGAAGGCCGTCAAACCACCGACAGCCAGCATGAATGCAATAAGGATCATAGGCACGGCACAATGAAGATCTATCAGCATACCGAACATCAGGCTACCTATGATGGCGCCAGTCCTATTGAAAATACCTTGTACTCCTAAAGCTGTACTCCTGCAAAGACAAAGTGACACAAGTTACAATAAAGCTACCATGTAAAGATAAATCACATTTACTAATCAATAATACAGCTCAGTATCGATTGAACTCCTAATGTTGTATTCCTGCAAAAACAGGTTGACACAGGTGACGATAATGCTTTAATTGCTACACATATTTAATAAATCCTCTTTTATTAATAAAGAATCTGACTCAGCATCGATCTTACTCCTGCAAAAACAAACACAGGCGACGATAATGCTTTCATTAATATTAAATAAATCACCTGTTATTAATCAATAATCCGATTCAGTGTTGAGAACACTCCTAACGCTGTACACTTGCAAAGGCAAAGTAACAAAGGTTACCACCATATTTTAAAGATACTATGTCCCTTTTGCAGCCAACATCAAATTCTGTAGAACTTTGCAGGAATTATGAATATGTCATGTATGTCCTATGTGTAAAATTTAAACGTTAGCAGTGTCCTAATATTCAAATTATGCAAGGAAGCCTGTTTACTTGCTAGACTTCACTGTCAGACACTATTGAGTGACTGACTGGCTTTTTTCATCTTTGGTAATAACATACATAGAATGAGCTGTAAAGGGTACATGAGCATTTGTCTACATCAATAACCCACTTCTTGTAATGGCCAAAATTAAACTGATTGAATCTTTGCGCAGCATAAAACGTACGACCATTCGGTACAATGGTCTGAAAAATCAGACTATTACTTACTGGCTCTATAGCTCCTAAGTCGATTCGACAACTAATAGTCGTTATTTTCCCACTTAAAGACATTTTCAAGCCCCCTTTTTGGGAAGTTCTAAATTAGTATTGTCTTTCAAATGCCGTTGGAATTTAACCTTTTCATTTTTCTTGGCCTGCAAATGGGACATAGTACCTTTAAAGGGCACAAGTCACACAAAAAATGTTATTTATTTTAAGGGTACCATCTTCTCTATACTGTATTAACAATATGAGCTTTTAATTCTACTTCTATAGAGAGATATTACAACTTTTACATACATTCTCAATACCGGTAAACATAAACATCCGTATGCACACAAATAGAAAAGGTCACGCAAGGACTCAAGTTCGACTTGGGTTCCCTTTTTTTGGAGGAGTGAAAAATAACTAGTGAGCTACATCCTGCTCTTTCCAAGTGGAATAATATCACAGAAGCAACATTCTATGAAAAGAACAGCTCTTGAAGTGTTGTCACCTTCAGTGGGTGGAGGCATCAAAATTAATAACCTGCCCTAAAACTGTCCCCCCCCCCCCAAGGTTGAATAACACATTCTCCTGCGACTAATGTTCGACATCAATTTTGGACACTAACTGAATTCTACAGTCAAACCTGCTCCAGTGACCACCTGTATAGAGACCACATTTTTTCCCCCTTTAATATGGTTTCTCACAGAGAACCTGTTCATCAAGACGACCTGCTTATAAAGACCACTTTTCATGTTTCCCTTGAGCGGTCTTTATATGCAGGTTTCACTGACCAAACACTATATCTAACCTGAAAATGCAACTGAAACCCTAACCCTAACACTATATCTTTGACGAAATGTAACTTGGAGCAAATTGTCGCCGGGGGACACCAGCCCCTTCCCTTTCCCCTTCCCCCTCCCCCATTCATACCCATAGATGTGCATGTCTGTGACAACTGAACTACATGTACACACATACACACACACACACACTTTGGGATTCTAGACCATACCTGTAAGCCGTGGGGTAAAGTTCCACACTGAGCACGCTGAGGCTGTTCCACGACACGACAGAGATGGCGCCAAATATAATGGACATGACGAGAACTTGCGTCCTGGTCTCCAAGAACCATATGAAGAATACACTGATGCCTGAGATGATGAGACTAGTAGCTGGTAAAAAATAAACAGAGATCAAATTTCTAATAATTTTTTTATCAAAGACGCATAGAAGTGGGGTATCATGGGGAATTCGACATTTGGGGGGGGGGGGTGTTTACGCAATAACAGGTGTTGTCAATCACAAGGATTAGCCTTCAGTTTTATGACCAACAGGCCTTATGTAATGCTTTGCATTTTCCATCTATTCCCCCACATGGTAAAGTAATAATCTCACTATTCCCTCACCGAGAGACTAGGTGGTACAGTATTTCTTGATAGGCCTACAGGTTGTTGTCCCATGTGTACATATCTGTGTTGGAAATTTTGATGAGCTTGACTTCTGCGTCATGTGTTAACGGAGCTTAAAGATAAAGACCAGTTCTGGTCATGCAATTGCATTGTGAAAGAAACGTTGTGGAATCGATCAGAAAAGGTTGATCATCTAGTATATAAGTATTGGTGTGTACTGCAAGGTTCTGGAATCATCAAAATGATAAGAAATTTGGCCCAGTCTTGGTAAAGTTACAAGCACTGTACACAGAAAGATGTATATGGGACTACGCGACCACGTGTGCGATATCTATTTGGTCCCAATAGATATAATAATTTACCAAATATATCAATTAGTAGGCGGTTTCCGACTTTCCCGGCAAAATTTGTATCATCACGTATTAGTCAAAACATATCTTTCACATGATTGGTAATGAGAGCTTCCATTTAATTTTTTTGAGAGAGGGGCGTTCCCAAAACTGGTCTTTACCTTTAAGAAGATTCTTTTAATGAAAGAAAGTCAACAGATTTCCACATACATGTAGGTAACCATACGGTGTAATATCAATCTCTTTTCATTGCAAATACTGTAAAAGTCCTTTTTTCACAAGAATGGTGAATTTTTCGGCATTGTAGGATTGCAAATTTGACAACTCATAAAATCGGCAAGCAATGCATGAATGAACATGTATTGGAAATAGCCTGTGTTACTTATCATGAAGAAAACTTATGAAATATCAGTATACATGTAACATGTATATCATTCTTACTTAGAAGGAACTTTCTGCCCAGCCGATCCATTAGAAAGATCGACACTAGATTCCCTGGAAGGTTGGAGCGCCGTATAGAAGCCATCTTTGTAAATGTTGTCCTCTGTGTTTGTAGAGGCGCTGCAACAGAATCTTTGAGCTCACTGCAGGCGAGCCACCCATCTCCACCCTCTTGAACAACTCTGGGAACCACATCCATAGGCCATAGTACCTGGAAAATATAAATCAAGTCAACTATACATCTTTTGGCAAGACATTAATCTACATTTGTCACTCTCCAATCAGGTGTTAAACCTTCCAGGACAGGATTTATGTTTAGGGCTGAACAGATCACACGTTATTCTTCAAATTGGCAACAATGATATTTTTCTTTTACTGCTACATTTTCAAAGAATATGTGATATATCTGAAAACAAAATTCATGGGTGAGAATGCTGTCAAAAAGTTGAAAGAATTGCCAATTTTGATACATAAATGACTTTGAAGCTCTCAACATGCTGCCAATTTAAGGATTGTAAAGCTTATTTTACTTTTTAAAAATACTAGCATCAAACAAAAATGGATGCTGTGTGTGCAGAAATGTTTGCCCTCTCTACTCATGCGTGTGGCATAATTTTAGGGCTCTAAATAAAAAGTTATTGAGCCAAAATACAAAATGTGGAATGATCGACACGAAAGGGTTAAATGGGTGCCTGGCAGGATTTATTCCTTGAAATGCACTGTGCGTTGGTTACAGCTGACAGAGTTACAGCCAGCATTATAATATCCAAACTTCTTTGGAAAAGCATAGGGACGCTATATCATAAGTCCATTATTAAGTGTTGACAGATTACGGAGCATGAATAAAGCACTATGGTGTGCGCCTGCTACCTTTTTTTCCAGCCTACTTGGCATTAAATTATGATCATTTTTACTGCTGAGTTTTTGACAGTAGTATACAGCATGTGACTTTAAATTACAAATTTAAAGGGAACCAAAACAATCATACTAAGTTACTTTTATTGTAAAGTTTAAGATATTTGGATAAAATCAGTAAAAATTTGAACAAAATCGGGCAAGGAATAACAAAGTTAAAGCTTTTTGAAATAACTTGTCACTAGAGGGCGATATTCAATATGGTGACATCATATATGGACAACTGTCCATGCCTTTTGTACTTCAAATTTCATGTTTTTCCTTCTTTCTTGTGATTGAGATAACCTACTCCCCTAAAAGCAAGATATAGAATGCAGAATGATATTCTACTTCACATTTTATGAAGTCGGATATTGAACAAAAATGAATACGAAGAAAATGAAAGAATTGTGAAATTCCATGATCAGAAGGCATGGAGAGTTGTCCATAAATGATGTCATCAAATTAAATATCGCCCTCTTGTGACAAGTTATTTTAAAAAGCTTTAACTTCCTTATACCTTGCCTGATTTTGTTTAATTTTTCACTAATCTTATTCAAATTTTGTAAACTTTACAATAAAGGTAACTTAGGATGAAGGTTTTGGTTCCCTTTAAAGGGGAAGTCCACCCGGGTATTATTATCTTGTTTTTAATACAAGCAGAAAAAAGAGAGAAACAATAAGTGAAAGTTTGAGCAATATCCAATTCAAAATAGGAAAGTTATACATTTTTGAAGTTGTCATCAGTGAAACACAACCTGGCAACACTGTGACGTATCTTCGAGCTCCTCTCCAATTTGCTCTGTATAAAAAAATTCATAAACTCTCATTTTCTTGATAGTTATTAATTACGGAATAGACTTGTTTCATATAGGGGTTGTATAAACAAAGGTTTGCATTAATTACATTTAGGGTGAATGTATAATTGAAAATTTTCTGTAGGAAAAATCTAAATTTTAGAATTTTTTTAGTACAGGGCAAATGGGAGGAGACAAAAAATTAAACTTTCACTGACCTGTTTCTCTTATTTTTCTGATTCTATTATTAACCAACTTAATATCAGAGTGGACTTTCCCTTTAATGAGGGCCTTACCCAAATGAAAGACTAAAGATAATGACGAGCATGGAGATTAGTGTTCTTGCTAGCGGACCTTGGAACAGATCGGAGGTAGCTTGGAAGAGCGAACTCGTCTGATCGCAATAGCCCCCTCTCTTGACATCATTTCTCTTCATCTGCCTCTCTTCCTTGCTTGATGCTATTAAATAACGAATCTGGGTTTTTTTTTCCAAAACAAAAAAAAGCAACTGATCAAAATGAAATTCTGTAAAATTTGATCCAAGTAGTAAAGTTGTATACTATACAGAAGAATCGCAGTAAAACAAAGATATTTAATGTGTAGCAAATAGGAGAGTTGTCCAAAAAATGTGTCACAAATGACTTATTCACCACTTAGAGATTCTCATATATATATACATGCATAGTGATTACAACATTTTAAAAATTCATAATTTTCTTAAAGGTATTACAAAGTTTTGGTATGGGGCCATGAATTAGGTTCAAATGAACATATTGGAAGCATACGCGATTTTACAATATTCAATGATCGTTGTCGCGGTTGAAATCGAGTCTAAAGTGATAAAATTGTAAATAATAAACTCTTTATGTTGTATAGCGCCCTCTCAAGACTGATATTACTTTAGCTTTAAAATAATGTTTCTTGACTACAATCGACCGATTTGTTATTCCCGTTTGGAAATTATATATCGGAACTGCCTATTCTAAGATTTTCATGGTCGCAGCTACCATTGAATGGCCCTAAGCGCTATTTGAAATATTTGAAATTTACCGGGAGCACCGGTAAATTTTGATTATTCAATTTGTTTGAAAGCAGAAGTGTTTTACGGGCTAATTTTTTTTAGTGCTTATAATACATTCACAGGGGCATCCAAATATATCAAAAATTTAAAGAATTACTATCCATCCAATATCAAAATTTTCCAAAACTTTGCATTACCTTTAATATTTTCTGACAAATTTTATTCCAACTTTCACCTGTCTGTTTCTCTGATTTTCTATTTCCATCTAAATCAACTAGTTAAAAAGGTTAGATTGCCGTTTCATTATTTTGTTAATTGTCTACTAAACCCTTTGCTCCCTTATAAATATATGAGCCAATTGTTTCCCCATAGGTAATGGGTCAACACTATGATTAATGTTCATACTTACTGGATAACTATCTGCATTTGACAGTCCTTTATTCTGCATGTACATCTTTTTCATAACATTTAAGGCATTCACCTCTTCTCCTCTCTGAAAAAAAGTTAAAACGTATAAAATGTTTTTTTTTGTTGTTTTTTTAAATGCGAAAGCAAATAATCTAAACTCAGGAATTAAAACTAGTTGCATATTACTGTATAAGCTGATATTTTCACGTACACTGTACAGATATTTTTGCGAATGACAGGCTAAGAGACATTTTCGCGAGTCGTTGCTTTCGCGAATAGCACACAGCAGAATTAATGAATGGGCATGACGTATTCACAAACTTTCTCACGCCAACACATACACACAGAGACTGAGTCAACGGGAGTACACACTCAAGTATGTTCGGTACGAGGATTACGTGCGTGCGTCATGCAATCTGAGCAATATCCACGCGGGAAGAGAAGGAACGCACGGGGCGGGAGGCGACAGCATTGCGTTACGAACATCGCTAAGGCAGCTGGCTAGGCAAATGGTGCTGGCGATCAAGATTTGAGAGGGCGCAAGCACATAATTTTATGCTGATATTTTCGTGCTCTGGAATGCTCAGGTATCAGATTTCATTTATATTCTTCTTTGATAACAAATTCGGGGTATTTTAATTTTTAATTCTCTGATAATTTCACTTCACAGGAACGTCCAAGGTACATATGCATATTTTGTGCCTCAAAATTAAAAGCTTCATCGGTAAGAGTTTGATCAATCAAAATTACTTGTATATTTAGAGGTTAGGTCACATTTGGGTTTTAGCTCCAATTTAGGTTTAGTGATTGGTATAGGGTTCAAGTTACATTTTCGATAAGTCTCAAAATTGATCACAGAGCCACTGGCCACTTGTCAAGGGTGGTTCTCGAAAAATAATGGGGTGGGTAGGGGTTCTGGCCTTAATTTGCTTAATGTGCCTTGCTTAAATTCATTTATAATCAAGAAATAAGGAGGCTAGAACCACTACTGCCACTAGTGCATGTACAATCTTTGATTCCATCTATCATTAACCCTTTCAATGCTGCTGTTAAATTTCATAGAAAAAGACCCAAAGCGATGTGCGCCATCAGAAAAACTTGCTGAATGGGCAAAAATCGACAGTATCTGAAAGGTCTCTACCTCAAGCAAATATTTGGGACTCTCAGGCATCAGCAGGAAAGCCACGACCGAAGACGCAGCCGGGATGCAACACAGAGCGACAAAGACCCTCCAGCTCTCCAGGTTGGCCACCAGGGAATCCCTGGGTATGACGGCCCAAGCGAGGGCGGCAGTCACGATGTTACCAGCCATCCAGAAGGTTGCCAGAGCACTGACCATGGCACCGCGGTGTCTTGATGGTTGAAACTCACTGAAGTAGCAGAAGATGACGGGTATGGAGCCACCAACACTGGACATTCAGATAAGAAAATGAATAAATGCAAAAAATTCTTCATTAGGACAGGAATTTTTAAATGCTAACTTCATTTATTCTCCAAATTTGCAACACAACACTACTACTTTTTTGTTTTAGTCCTACATTTTTAGACTACATTTATAGAGGTCATATTAAAATATCAAGAATATGTGAAGAATTGTTCATGATAAAGATTTTTAAGAGTAACTTGATTATCTTTTCTTCCTCAAATTGGCAGCACTGGTTGGTTTTTCTTTTACTTCTACATTTTTCTACTACGTCATGTTAAGAGGGAATATGAAGATAAAGAGAGTATGTAAAGAATTCTTCATAAGGACAGGGACTTTTAAGACCTAACTTCATCAGCTTTTTGTCTTCAAATTGGCAACACCAATAATATGGCCACGTATCTGATGATACAGGTGGTCTATAGATACAGAAAAGTTGACTATCCTATAAACCTTACCCAACTCCACTGAGGAACCTCATGGTAAGAAATAGCCAGAAGTTATACGAGACACTAGAGAAGAGGCCAAACACTGCATTACAGGCTAAGGAGTAGATGAGTATCTGACGTCTCCCTTGGATGTCTGCTAGAGATCCCCAGAAGTACCCTCCTACAAGCATACCTGAAAAAGGAATAGACAGGAAAAGAACGTGTACAATTTTTTTCCTTGTCTTCTACCATGGACCTACTACGGGTCCATGCTTCTACAGACTCTACAATTGCCCTAAATATAATTACTGTTTGCTAACTTTGAGAGACTGGGAGTGAAATATGGATGTTTGGAACTAGTTTTAAGCCCCCGCTTGATAAAAAGGTTAAAACTCCAGAAGAAAGTTATCTGACGTACATGGCATGAAATTGGTATGATTAGAAGACAAATCAGTATCTGAATTAGATAATTTCAATTTCATCAAATCAATTTCCAATGGGTAAAATCTGAAGCAATCTTGGTATATGTGCCCCCTCACCCACACTTGAATGGTGAAAAAAAAGAGAGAAAGAAGGAGGAAGACAAAAGTGAAAACAAGATGATATAACCCCTCCACACTCTACGGCTAACCAATGGCCATGTTAATTCACACTTCATTGACTGAGTAAGACCGGTGCTCCCCAACGATGCCAATGTCCTTCCAATGTCTTGACCCACACTATGCTACTGTTAAGCCTTGAACAGATATGATGTGGCAAAACCACTGCATTTTTTAAATGACTATGTAATTTGCAACATGCTTCACATTTCTGCATCTTATAACACAGAGCTTGGTAAATACTTGCAGGACCTCTGCTGTGCCCAGTTGCCATTTATTGACACGTAAATAAAACGTGGCAATTTTTTTGCAGCTGTTTAGAGCGGCACATCTGAACAAGCCTTTAGTATTCATGTGTTGGGAACGGATTTGTTTTTGATATTACCAGTTCCCCTGACTTTTAAAGATACTATGTCCCTTTTGCAGCCAACATCAAATTCTGTAGAACTTTGCAGGAATTATGAATATGTAATGTATGTCCTATCTGTGAAATTTAAACGTTAGCAGTGTCCTAATATTCAAATTATGCAAGGAACCCGTTTACTTGCTAGACTTCACTGTCAGACACTATTGAGTGACTGACTGGCTTTTTTTCTTTGGTAATAACATACATAAAATGAGCTGTAAAGGGTACATGAGCATTTGTCTACATCAATAACCCACTTCTTGTAATGGCCAAAATTAAACTGATTGAATCTTTGCGCAGCATAAAACGTACGACCATTCGGTACAATGGTCTGAAAATCAGACTATTACTTACTGGCTCTATAGCTCCTAAGTCGATTCGACAACTAATAGTCGTTATTTTCCCACTTAAAGACATTTTCAAGCCCCCCTTTTTTTAGGGAAGTTCTAAATTAGTATTATCTTTCCAATGCCGTTGGAATTTAACCTTTTTATTTTTTTGGCCTGCAAATGGGACATAGTACCTTTAACAGAGCATTGAGGGAAGCTCTCATCTCGCATGAAGTCATGCCAACAAACTTTTTAGCTGCACTTCACCTGTATATTACTTCACGACACTCTGTACACATGTAAATATAATCTGCACTTGAAGTCTGTTTGTGCCATGGTGACTGCGTGCACATCACTCTGCAGTGTGTTAATCTTCAACAATGAAGAATGTATTTTTACAGAAGAAGAACAAGTCTGCACTCACCAACGAAGATGATGGAGGTAAGAAGTCCTTTCTGAGGGCTGCTGACATGCATGTCTCTGGAGGCATTCGGGAGGAGATAGGACACGCTGAGGATCTCGACGGCATCGCTCATGTTTGCCCAACCACACACCACAAGTAAAATGACATGGAACCTCCCAAAACCTGGAAAAAGAGGAGAACCCTTAGTATACATACAAAATCATCAATACAATGACATTACTAATGACCAGAACCAGAACTCAAGCTTATCTTTAAGTTTAAGAGTAACATTAAGATTCAACTGATATAACTCACCTGCTGCCTCTATTGCACTGCTAAAGTTTACCCTGTTTGGGTTTCCTGAAGAAAAACAAAGGTAAGAAAAGAAAGAGCAATGAGCAAATAAAAATCTGGAACTCAAACTAGTAGTATGCCCCACTTTCACAAGCAGTCTCATATGAACTGTGCCTTGCAGAGAATTATTTTGAATATTTTTTTCAATCAAGTTTGGAGAGAATTGCTGGTCCAAACAACTGGTTTAAAATTGATGGTTTGTTTTACCCGACACTAAGAAAGCATGTGTATGATTGTAAGTAAGCAATCGGGAGACTGACGGCTTCAGTCCTCTCTCAAGGGACTTTGAAATGAGGATTAAAGGGTACCAATCACCTGGAAAAAAAGAAATTGGTGTATAGCTGGAGGGTAAAATCAACCCCCAATACTTTGCTTGCCATTCTATAGGTTACAAATGGATGAGGGTGTTAAGAAAATAAAGGATAACATAAAACCCTGTGGTATAGTGTGAGTCCAGCCAATGAGGGGGTCTGATTATCTCAATTTCTTGACCCCCCCTCCATTTGCATTTTCTCAATCTTCCTGAGTTTGATTGATTTAGGGAGGCCGGAGGGGGTTCTTTTTCCTCCTCCTCCTCCTCCTCCTCCTCCTCCTTCTCCTCCCTCTCCAACTCCTTCTTCAAGTTCTTCTTCTTCTTCTTCTTCTCCTTAAAAAAAATAAATATTACAACAATAACCCTAAGAATCTCCCCCATAACTAAACTGCTATTACCATTCTCTGGAACACATTATTATTACCATTATCTTTGATCTGTACGGCTCCATTGTGATCTTCCTCAAGTCTTGTATAGGCAACATGTTGGTGACTGGAAGAATTAGACATTGCATCAAATCTGTACTACACACCTCGTCCTCAATCGTGTGTAGATCAACTCTCGACGGCGTTTAGAAACAGAGTAAAGTCAAGGTTTACCGGTACTGCGTCAATGCATCCAACGCCAACTGCCTACATACTGCCAAACCTGTAATTATAAATGTAATAAGACCCCAATTCACATGATTCACCAGAGTTTACTTAAAAGGAGTAAAAAATACATTATGTATGCAAATCAAATGCAACATTTAACTTTTAAAGTCTAGCCCTAGGTGCAGATGCACTGATGCAGACACCCTAGCCCTACACAGCTCAGCTCAGAAATAACCATTTCGTACTAGACCTAGATCTAGACAGTCTAAACTCTATTATTTTTTATTAATTTATTATAATAAATTGACAGTCATATTTGCCAAACGAAAAAAAAAACTTCCCAATAGTCAATGTCCAAACTTGATCAGGGCCCGGCCCTAACTAGACCGAAGATTTCTGTCTCTTTCGTTCGTTAGCCTCTGATTTGGGTAGGGTCGGCTCCTCTCTTTAGAGACAGAAGCCGACCATAGCGACTGCGCATGAAGGAAGATGACGTCATCCATTGACAGTAACAGTTTAAAATACGGCTGCAAGAATTTAAACAGGGAGCTCATTTTCGGCGATGAAAATCCGGAAAAAAGACCCTTAAACGCAGCATACAGTCAATCTGGTAAGTAGAACCGATTTAGTTTAGCCTAGGCCTAATTTACAATAATAAATGCATTGGATATGCATCGGGTAAAATGTAGTATTTGGGGCATAAGTTTACTGCCCGGACGCAGGCATTAGTTTGCAATGCAGCCGCTATGGTCGGCTTCTGTCTCTAAAGAGAGGAGCCGACCCTACCCAAATCAGAGGCTAAACGAACGAAAGAGACAGAAATCTTTGGTCTAAACTAGTACTGCTAAGTAAGGCTAAGGTCAGGATAAAGGAGTAGATCTAGATCTAGGCCCTAGACTGGCTAGAAAAGCCTAGATCTAGACTAGAGTAGATCTATTCTAAGGCAAAAAAATTTTCTTTTTTTTTCCAGGTGGATGATTTAACTTTAGAGTTTACTGCTTCAATACTGAATTAATAACGAGAAATTGGATATAGACCTAGATCTACACTTAATCTCTTCCATACATATTACATGTAGAGTCTAGGCCCTAGTATATTCCCGACACGACAGCGCGCGATCGCGACACAAGGCCAAGACTCAAGAGGCAAGAGACCCCACTCGAGAGAGATTCACTCACCCGGCAAGGCGGGGCAATAAGGCCTGGACTTGGTGCTATCCCCGAAGACGGGCAGAAGTCACGAGAGCCGAATTGAGAAATTGTAGCTAACTTGATGGTCTGTCAATTAGCAGCCAAGAGAAGTAGTGTTTAGCCAAGGCCAATAATAATTAATAGTCAGTAAATAATCAGGCATTGGCTGATTTCCGTCTCGTACCTGAATATTGTTTGTTGACAGTATTGACGCATCTAACTCGGATTCACTCTACAAGTACCGGTACAACAACCCGGAAGCAGTAATTATTTATCCGCGTGTGTACGTACGTGTATTTGTCGGTATTTGTGTACGTTGCAATCATAACATGTACGGTACACGTACACGTGTCCACGTCGCCGGGCCGCGGGGGTAAGGGTTAGGTATGGAGGGATATGAGGGAGGGGTGGTGATAAGGGCCGGAGCGACACAAATTAAGGCGTGCATGATGATTAGGGGAGAGTATTCTACTTTCCGTAAGTTGATTATTTGGTAGACCTTGTTGTTATCTCGCCAATATTTTATTTAATTATATAGTTTATACCTCCTCGATCATCGATTTATATAACGTGCATGGAGAGCAAGGGGGAGGGGGCCCGGGGGTGGGATGGGGATCATGAGGTGATGATAAGTCGGGGCAGGGGTGGTGATATGACTCGGGGCAGGAGCGACACACTGAAGGCGTGATGATATATTTGATAACATGATTATATACCTCGAGCCTCATCGATCATCTATAATAGCTCCCTCCATTTTAAGTGTGTGTGTATATCTATATATTAATACGCAAAATCGCCGCGGGGGGTACGTAACGGTCTGCCAATGTGAATTTTTGGACATCAAACCCGTCTTTCCTCGACCCTACCCGCCTCGGCCGTTGCGCGGGAACGGCGACACAATTCCAAATGGACCCGCTCGCCCATGCCGCGTGCCACGTCGACCCCGTGGTCGCCGTCCATGTCGTTAAAAGGTGGTTTCGGGGTCCCGGGGAGGACGGGCGGACGAGAGCACGGCCGGCGTCGTCCGTGCAAGGAGGCGACGAACCCGCGAGAGTGAGTCGGCGAGGCGTGCACCCGCCCTCTGCACGTCTAATCAAAGAGATCACACTATCAAGAGACAGTCCAGTCCATGATGTGTTGTAGCAAATATGCACGTCGCAAAGGGGAGGGCCTATCCCGTGTTAGGCATCTTGCTATATGCAGTCTAATCAAAGAGATACTTTATCAAGAGACACGCCACTCACGTCATGTAGCGTAGCACAATCATGCATGATGCGATGGGTTGGGCCTATCCCGTGTGAGGCATCTTGCTATATATACGCAGCAGCCAAACTGACGTCAACGTAATACGTGGTTCTACGCTCACACACGTACACACACAGTCGAGATAATTCGTGCGACGGTTAAAATATATTGGCACAAACAGTCCGATTTTTCGCGTAAAATCTTTACTTTGAATATATTTGTACAAATTCTGTGGACCATGCCAACATAATCATAGTCCAAGCTTCTGCTTTATTGGTCTTTTCATGAAAACTACATTGAAATCACAACAATAATAACGCAAATAGATTGTAAATGTCGAGACCATATAACTGAAGAGAAGAAAAATTCAGCGAGCTTAGGTAATATCACATGCCTCCGCACGGGCAACTCCCGCGGTGTCAGGCCAGTCACGGCGCTCACACAATGCAATTTAACCTATGCGTAACTGCAGCACTCTAGCTATACTGTAGTACCTGTATATAGCGTGTATTTAGATCATTCAATGTTTCATGTTTGAGCCGTGCAATTGTTGTTTTCTTTTATTTCTTTTTGAATGTGATGTGAATGTGAGTACGGTACGTACATGCTATTACAGAAGTGTGCAAGGAATGATAGGCCTACAGGTGGAAGCAGGCGCGGATCCAGGGGGCAGGGGCCTTGGTCCCCCCTCCCAGCAAAGAAAAAAAAGAGAGAGAGAAGGAAAAGAAGGGAAAGAGGAGAGAAAGGGAAAGAAAGAAGAGGAAGAAGAAAAGAAAAGGTGTAAATAAGAAGGAGATGGGGCGCGAAAGGGCCTTGCCTCCCAGGCTGTTGCCTCCCCAACCCCCCTCCCCTCATCCACAAAAAAGAGAGAAGGAAGGAAAGGGAAAGAAAAAGGAAAAGAGGAGATAAAGAGAAAGAAAAAAGAGGAAGAAAGGAAAAGAAGGGGATATCAGTTGCAATTTTCTCGCCAACAAGTTGTGAATCGAGGGCCAAAAAACCTTGCCTCTCCCCGGCCCCCGCCCCGCCAACAAAGAGAGCTAAAATGGAACAAAAAAGAGTAAGAAGAAAAGAAAAGGGTGAAAAGAAGGGAGATCAGTTGCGATTAATCCCGCCAAAAACGTGTGAATCGGCCCTTGCGTCCCTTCCCCAGCACTCCTAAAGAAGGAAGGGAAAGAAAAAAAAAAAGAAAGAAAGGTAGGGAGATCAGTTGCGATTTTTCCCGCCAACAAGGTGTAGATCGGGGGCGCTTGCATACTGACGGGGCTTGGGTGCTTGGGGCCTGCCCCAAATGAAATTTAAACGTGGTTTATTTCTAATTCGATACCGGTGATTTACAAATGTTGCTGAAATGACATAATTTTCCGAGATTTTTAGTACATTATACTTTTGATGCGTTTGTTGGAAAATGACAAATTCCCAAATTTACAGTCAGGCAAAAATATACTTATTTAGAGGCCTACATGTCAGGGTCCGCGGAATGGCAGGGCTCGGGGCTCGAGCTCCCCCCCCCTCCCCACTTTTTGTGGAAAAAGTATATTAAAGAGATATAGAAAGAAAGAGAGAGAAAGAAAAATAGTGACCTGCCAGTGTCACAAAATAATGAGGTATCAAAATATGCTCATCTGACCGTGATTAAATGCCTAAAACCCTGAGCTTCGGGGGCTCCGCCCCCTGGACCCCACGCCAATGAGTGACCTGCCAGTTCCACAAATAAGGTATCAAATTATACTCATCTGACCGTAATTAAATGCCTAAAACCCTGAACTTCCGGTGGCTCTGCCCCCTGGACCCACTCAATGGCCCTAAGGCGGACCCTGGGATGCTTATCTGACCGTAATTTAATGCCTAAAACCCCTGAGCTTCTGGGGCTCCGCCCCTTGACCCCCGAATCACTATGAAAAACGTTGAGCGGGGCTTGCATGTAAGAGTGGGGTGATGCGGATGTTTTGTCTGCCCCGGCCTTCCCCAAAAAAAAAAACGTTTTGCTCATTACGTACCAATATTTGGCTCGCATAACTTCAAATTTGGGCCCCCTAAGCCTAAAACCCTGAGCTTCTGGGGCTCCGCCCTGGACCCCACGCCAATGAGTGACCTGCCAGTGCCACAAATAAGGTATCAAATTATACTCATCTGACCGTAATTAAATGCCTAAAACCCTGAACTTCCGGTGGCTCTGCCCCTGGACCCACTCAATGGCCCTAAGGCGGACCCGGGATGCTTATCTGACCGTAATTTAATGCCTAAAACCCTGAGCTTCTGGGGCTCCGCCCTTGACCCCGAATCACTATGAAAAACGTTGAGCGGGGCTTGCATGTAAGAGTGGGGTGATGCGGATGTTTTGTCTGCCCCGGCCTCTCCCAAAAAAAAAAAAACGTTTTTGCTCATTACGTACCAATATTTGGCTCGCATAACTTCAAATTTGGCCCCCTAAGGAATCCTGGATCCGCGCCTGGGTGGAAGGGATATAAAACAAATATACAATGACTCATTCTCGGAACAAGCTAAAACTATTCGCACTCAGGAACATCAATAGTACTGTTCTCCCTCGGGCCAATGGCCCTCGGGAGAATATAATACGATTTGATGTTCCTTCGATGCGAATAGTTTTAGCTAGATCCTCGAGTGTCATTTTATGTATATTTGTATATTATTTTCAGTGCATGCATGACAACAATATTCGTATAGATAACGAGAGTGAGGATCCGGAAAGGGATAGTGAAAAAGTAGGAACGAATTTAAGTGACGACAATAATCGTAATTAACGAAAGTAAAAAGAAAGTATTAGTCTAAAATATATGCATCAATTTTAATTACAAATTATTGATTTCACTGTCTTCTTCCAATTTTCAAGTTTTATTACATGATACATATTTATTTTAAAAAAAATTAAAATGATACATGGGACAGCAAACAAAAGGTTGATATTCTAACGAGTACAATATTAATGAAAAGAAGAAGAAAAGTTATAAAATGATAAAAAGAAATTATCTTTAAAAAATATTATTAAAAAACAAAAATAAATTAAAAAAAATATATAATAATATTGATAATAATAATCGTTAGCACATATCTATTTTCAACCCCCACCCTCCTAGAATCCCGTGGATTTTCCACGGGTCCTGCTAGTCTATATATTAATACGCAAAATCGCCGCGGGGGGTGCGTAACGGTCTGCCAATGTGAATTTCTTGACATCAAACCCGTCTTTCCTCGACCCTGCCCGCCTCTGCCCTGGCGCGGGAACGGCGACACAATTCCAAATGGATGGGATCGGGCATGCCGCGTGCCACGTCGACCCCGTGGTCGCCGTCCATGTCGTTACCCAACTAACAATTGGACGTTTTCTGAACGTTCTAAAAAGGTTCCAATTTGGCTTTTTAAACGTTTTATGAAAACGTTTTAATAACGTTTATTTGTGGAAGGTTGAAAACGTTTTAAGAACGTTCCAAATGGACGTTTTTTGAACGTTTTCTAAACGTTTTAGAACCAATAAAAACCTTTTATAAATTTGCTTTTAAGAGCAAGGACCTGCAGAAAACCTGTCGGACGTTTGGGACGTTTTAAGAACCTTAAAAACATCCAGAAAACCTTTTAAGAACGTCTAGAACGTCTTGGAAACGTTCTGAGAACGTTCAGAAAACCTTTTAAAGAACGTTCAGAAAACCTTTTAAGAACGCCTAGAATGTCCTGGAAACGTTCTAAGAACGTTCAGAAAAACCTTTTAAGAACGTCTAGAACGTCTTGGAAACGTTCTGAGAACGTTCAGAAAAACCTTTTAAGAACGTTCAGAAAACATTTTAAGAACGTCCAACATATAGTAAATTTTTAATAAACGCTAGTTCACACATGTATTTGGTTTATTTTTATGAATTTATTATCAAACATATTTACAAAATATGTACAAAGGCTTAGCAATACAGTACATCATGTATATTTGAAAAAAGCTTTTAGGAGACTAGGGTTTATGCTATTATTGACAACATTTTTTTAATAGAATACCCGCTATACTTAAAGGTAGCATTGAGTATGAGTATTGGTATTTCCTGAAGTGCCCCTGAAAGAACATACAATTCTAATATTCAGAATAAATTGTTATTTGATCAAAATCGGTTCACAAACGGCTGAAATATCCATAAATATATTTTTATTCAAAAGATTAAAAATGCTTGAAGACTACTTTGAAGAAGAAACAAATCTGAATAGGTTTTAAAAAGTAATTGATATCTATATTTAATTATCATTTTAAAAACATTAAATGCACAAAGTAACAGGTCATTTTGAATAATAACAGGGGTTTTACTTAGTCGTTTGTAATTATTACTTTGCACCGTGATAGTGCAGGTTTTGGTTTTAAAGTTTAGTTTGACCAATACTAAACTATCCCTTTAAAACTATAGATACCTAACACATGAACAATCTACAAATAATACACAATAATCTGATAGATGAGTTGAAGATGTCATTAACTGGCAAATATGAATACTCATATATTTACGGGTCTATGTCTCTATGAATATACAAGGCAAGATAAAATGAATAGTGTCAAGAATTTGGCAGCACACATAGCAACTTTGGTAACACACTTACTAAAAGAAATTTGAGTTATTTACAGAACCTATAACTTGTCTTGCATTCTCCAAAAATGCTGGCAATTCATGCCAAAAAAATAAGTCTTGATCTTTGGTAAAACCAAATAGTGCATAGAATTATTTTGTGTACTAATTCAACAGAACCTTTTAAAAAATGTAACAAATTATCATTAAATACATGTGAATACCGATTTAGCTATGTGCCTCCACCCAGGATTAGCTTCATCATCCGGTGCAAATTATAACTACTCCGGTATTCAATGTATTGTATTTACTTTCTCACCAGCATAGATCAACTTCTACAAGTGATAAAAATGTGCCTCATTTTAAGAAGTCACATTTCAACTGAAAGTACGGCCAAAAAAACAAAAACAAGAAAACTACACACGTTTCAGCTCTACAAATTGGCAACACTGATGACATCAACTGTGAGTAGCTATCCATCAACTTTGTACACAAAATTTCATATTTTCTAAATTTTCCTTAAAGTTACACATTTCCACAATTATTAATCAGAGTATGTTCAGATGACGAATAGCTTTCTACACAACATACTTTGACTATGGGGTTAGAAAATGTGAAATTGTGTGTACTCAACTAACTCAAGATGTCATCAGCATTGCCAATTTGAATAGCCGAGAGTAATTTACTAGAAAATGTAAAAAAGAGTAGTTTCCTTATTTTTCTTTCCTTACCAATTTTGCCCATTTCTTTTTTTAATTTTGTTAAAATTTATCTCCTTTGATTGAATAAGTGAAATTTCTAGGTAGATTTCCCCCTTAAATCCGAGTAAAAATTGTCCTTTTGATCGACCAAAGATTTAGTGGGCAGGTCGAGATTTGTGCTCTAAGTTTTCCCAGAAGCCTTGCATTGGACCTTGCATCTCCTTACTTCAACTATAAAATCAACACAAAACACATGAACAATCTACAAAAAGCTATTTACAATAAACTGATAGAAACGAGTTGAAGATATGAATTATTAACAGGCAAATATGAATACTCAAATTTAAGGGTCTATGAATATAGAAGACAAGGTTATATAAACAGTGTCAGCACACACATTGGTTTCAGCATCCTTACAAAAAGTAATATATTTACAGACCTATACAACTTTGTCTTGAATTCTCAACAAGATATTGGCAATTCAATCCAAAAGATGCACCAACAAAACTGTTATGTAATGTAATGAAATTTTGATCAGAAATCATGCTTACGTATGTTATTTCATCAAATACTAATTATCAGATTACAGCACGTGAATGGACGCTGATATTCGAAGTGGCCCGTTTCTCCCTTCTTTTAAAAATGCTAAAGTCATTTTCAAAATATTTGCCTTACATAAATATGTCATGCGATTTAAAAATCAGCATAGTCATTTCCCCAGACTTAATGGTCGTTTTGTAAGGTCACAAATGATGAAGAAAACACCACTCAATTCTCCATGGCAGAATCCTCTCCATCATCCAAAGCTTGCTCGGCGACAGCTTCCTCGGTGACAGCGTTGGTGACAGCGTCTTGTTTCTGCAATTTAGAGCAAGCACTGGTTCGGTAAACAGCTCCCTAAGGTCTTCCACATCAACGGCCACTCCCGATTTGGACAAAAGCAGTTTTTGTACCAACTGCATCAGCTGCTGCTGCCCTTCCTCCAGCCTCTGCAGCGTACACAGGAAATTGCCTGAGAAAAAAACAGACACAAAAAATGCATTATAATAACAGTTGAAGTCATTAAAAACTCTGACAGCAAATGAATAGGATATTTTGGCGAGATATGTTTGATAGCTGTCCAATTTTGTCACTTCAGGAATATATCACCCAGCTTCAAAGACAGCACCAGTGCAGCGCTTCCAACAAAGCATCACATACTGTAAGGATTTAAAAGCACCTCTTCTGTAAGAAAACTATACCCATGCCTTGTTGATAAAATAAATTACATGTATGCTGAAATAATCCGTCTCTCTTATCCAATCCAACAGTATTTTAGTGTAGCAACTTAGTAAAAATGGCAAATGTTGTTTGTAGTTTATACGCTCTACAGTAACTTCTGATGATAAAAAAACCCTCAGAAACATTCGTTTGTGAAATGCTATCTGAAAAAACTTACTTTCAGAAGCCCGAGCCCTTGCTGGAGTTGTGGGTTGGGACGGGGACGAGGATGACAAGGGCAAGGTGAATCTGGTGGATGGCCTGCTGCCCTGATTACCGGAGCTGGTGGATGGAACTGAAAAATGCGATGTGGACTTGGACTTCGCATTCAGTTTCGGCATTGGTATCTCTGCTGCCACAGCCTTAGTCGTTCCTCCGCGTACATGTAGTTCTCCTGGGTCCGATTCAAGATCTGTAAGACACATTGCAGATGTTAAAAGGGATATCAAGACACGACAAGAATTCTCAAAAACTGAACAAGCTTTTGGATAATGCAAATTGTCCGAAATTTATGCCTAGATAACATATTAATTTTCAGTTTTGCCGAATGGTGCCACATCTATCAATCATCATTTTGCATGGCTGGGACACAAAGCAGGTCTAGCAATCCCAAATAAATTATCTTAGGTTTTCATCACCTGTTGGATTTTGAAGAGGAAGAATGCACTATTATTTATTGTGCTGCATTAATCTGTGATAGTAGGTGTAAATTATAAGGGAATTGCAATAAATTATGATTTGAAGCTGAAAAATGTATGGATGTTTCTCTCCAGAACCCTTGGAAAGTAGCTATTCAGTTCACCCGTTGTGCATAATGGCATTTCAATAGATGGAATTCATTTTGCATACATTAGTTGTTGCTTTGTCAGGCAATCCTTGGGCAAGCTTCTTAGTTGTCAAGAGAAACTTATGTTCAACAAATATGCATATAATTTGAATACAGTCAACAGGGCCCATATTCAGCACGCTTCAAAAATCAGGGGTTTTCCTACGGGTGCATGGCAATAAGCATCAACTCAAAATTAATGCTTTTAAAAATTAATAAAGAGACAAAGTAATCAATGAAATAAACAATTGATAAATTATGAAAACAAACTATAACCACTGTGCGTAGAACATAAATCATGCATAACTTTAGGAAAAAACATTAATGTTTACGCTAATGGATGCCCATAGGAAAACCCACTGAAGTGTGCTAAGATAGCAGAGTTTCATGAATATGGGCCCAGGTCTATTAGTGGGATAAACAGAAAAGCTTGAGACTATTTAGTGAGAACGAGAAATAAGATGTAAATTATACGTCTCTGGCCGAACCAAGCACTACTAACCATCAAGAGACAAATACTTACCAGCGTCACTTCCTGAATCACTTGATGAAGATTTGCTAAATCTCTGGGAAGACGTCTCTTTCGCTTCTGCACAGCATCATCTTCCGGTTCCAGGTTTGACGTGTCCTCTGCCCTCCTGGCGATGTTTTGCGCTTCCACACATAGTTGCCTGTATGTAAAAATAAAACAAATAAATCCTTAAATTAATCTACGTTATTATTCCAATAATGTGTCATCTGAACTTTAAAAAAAAAAATTAAAGGGACGAAATTGAGAAGATATATAAAAACAATATCCATACAAAAAGGTGGTTAGGCCTAGGAGCTATGCCAACTGCCTAAAAACAAAGTTTTGTAACAAATGTCATGAAAAACCTTACCTGTTGTAATAAGGGGGTGGGATAATATGCAGTAATTGCTAACAGTGATACCGTTCTGACTGAGCCATGCGCACATACCCACTCCAGTAAAGCATAGAGAGTCAATGCTAATGCGTATTGACTCTCTAGCACTAGCACTGCACTACTTGTTAATAGGCAGCCTTCGCTCACATGCCGTCAATACACTCACAATACACAAATGCACACAATCATGCCGATGCGGCTGTAACTGTAAGCAAAGTTTGACAGTAGACTTACAATTTGAATCTTTAAAATTAAAATTATTCTTTCTAACATCGGTAAGTTGAAAAAATTGTATTTTATTTTACTGCTATTTAGGTGTCATCAATTGTCACTAAAGTACCGATTTTTAGTGAAATCGGTTGAGTTTTGTACAGTGGTGTTTGAAATGTTGAGTATCAATAGCACAGCTTTTACACAGCCAGGAAAGTAATGCAGCTAGCTATGTGTGCACATACCCAATTACCAGTCAATGACAATGTCAACGGCCACGCGCCTGCAAATAATCAATATTTTACTTCATTTTACATGCCTCAAAATCACTCTCACAAAGCTTAAATTCCTAACAGATATCAAAATGATAAAATAACGCTTACCTCAGTGTCGCAGTCTAACAGATCAAGCAGATTATTTGAAATCTCGAAGTCAGCATGCAGTCAATTCGTCAGTTCAAAACACGCGGCAATCGTAGTAACAGAAACGCTCTGGAGCGAGCGCGCTGCGCCGGGGGCCGGGTACGATTATATACGGTGAGTGCGCAGTTGAGCCATAGAGATCTAGTTGAGCCCCATCCCCACCATGTACGTACGCACTTTTTATACACGTGGTTGAATGGAGCATATCAGTGCATGGCGTAGCGCGGTCGGACTGATTGGGCGGGGAAGTGGGAGGGCACAAACATTATTTGAGGGGCACTCCTTATGTATTCTTTTTTTTTCTTCAAATAATGTCACCTTATGTTTTCTATTATTTTTAAAAAATTATTGGGGGCACGTGCCCCCCATCGCTACACCACAGGAGCATGTGCATCAGTTTGACGTACCTCCCCCTCTCTGCGTATGCATGTGGCCCAATTAATTTCGCCAGCTGGTATTTTTAAAGAAATATTATCTTGGACATAATAAAAATACGTCTGAATAAAACGTTTACAGGACCTATATAGGACGTTTAATTTGTAACGTCCAAAAAACGTTTTGTGAACGTCTTCAAAAGACTTAGCTCTGCAGCAAATGTAAGGTCCCAACGTAGACGTTATATAAACGTTTTTAAACGTTTATTAAGGACAGACGTACGGTACCTGATAAAAACGTTCTGTAAACGTTCTGAAAAGGACGAAGACGTACGGAACCTGATAAGAACGTTCTGTAAACGTTCTGAAAACGTTTTGTGTTTGCTGGGTAAAAGGTGGTTTCGGGGTCCCGGGGAGGACGGGCGGACGAGAGCACGGCCGGCGTCGTCCGTGCAAGGAGGCGAGAGTGAGGCGGCGAGGCGTGCACCCGCCCTCTGTCTAATTATTCAAAGAGATCACACTATTAAGGGACGGTCCTCTCCATAATGTGTTGTAGCAAATATGCACGATGCAAGGGTCGGGCCTATCCCGTGTGAGGCATCTTGCTATATATATACGCAGTAGCCAAACTGCGTGAACGTAATATGTTGGTTCTACGCTCACACACACACACACAGTCGAGTTTCGTGCGACTGCCACAATTTATTGGCACAAACCGTCCGATTTTCGCGTAAAATCTTTACTTTGAAAATAGTTATACAAATTCTATGAACCATGCCAACATAATCATAATCCAAGCTTCTGCTTTATTGGTCTTTTCATGAAAACTACATTGAAATCACAACAATAATACGCAAATAGATTGTAATTATCGAGATCTAACTAACGAGAAGGTAAATTCAGCGAGCTAACGTATTAATTTCAAATGCCTCCGCACGGGCAACTCCAGCGGTGTCAGGCCAGTCACGGCGCTCACACAATGCAATTTACAACTGCAGCACTCTAGCTACTGCAGTACCTGTATAACGTAATATTTAGATCATTCAATGTTTCATGTTTGAGCCGTGCAATTAATTGTTTTTTCTTTTATTTCTTTTTTGAATGTGATGTGAATGTGAGTACAGGTACGTACATGCTATTACAAGTGTGCAAGGAATGATAGGCCTACAGGTGGAAGCAGGCGCTGATCAGGGGGGCAGGGGCCCACCCCCAGCAAAGAAAAAAAAAGAGAGAGAGAAGGAAAAGAAGGGAAAGAGGAGAGAAAGGGAAAGAAGAAGAGAGGAAGAAGAAAAGAAAAGGGGTAAAAAAGAAGGAGATGGGGGGCGGGCGAAAGGGCCTTGCCTCCCGGTCTGTGCCTCCCCATCAAAAAAATAAGAGAGAAGAAGGAAGGAAAGGGAAAGAAAAGAAAAAGGAGATAAGAAAGAAAAAAAGAGGAAGAAAAGGAAAGAAGGGGATATCAGTTGCAATTTTCTCGCCAACAAGTTGTGAATCGAGGGCCAAAAACCGCCTCCCCACCCCCCGCCACGCCAACAAAGAGCTAAAATGGAAAAAAAGTGAAAAAGAAAGGGTGAAAAGGGAGATCAGTTGCGATTAATCCGCCAAAAAACGTGTGGATCGGCCCTTGCCTCCCTTCCCCAACACATAAAGAGAAAGAAGGAAGGTAAGGAAAAAAAGAAAGAAAGAAAGGTAGGGGAATCAGTGCGATTTTCCCGCCAACAAGGTGTAGACTGACGGGGGCTTGGGTGCTTGGGAAGCTGCCCCAAATAAAATGCAAACGTGGTTTATTTCTAATTCGATACCGGTGATTTACAAAATAATGTTGCTGAAATGACATAATTTTCCGTGATTTTTAGTACATTATACATTTGTACGCGTTTGTTGGAAAATGACAAATTCCCAAATTTACAGTCAGGCAAGAAATATACTTATTTAGAGGCCTACATGTCAGGGTCGCGGAACGGCAGGGCTCGGGAAGCCGAGCTCCACCCCCTCCCTACTTTTGTGAATTGGTATATTAGAGAAATAGAAGAAAGAGAAAGAAAGAAAGAATAGTGACCTGCCAGTGTCACAAAATAATGAGGTATCAAAATATGCTCATCTGACCGTGATTAAATGCCTAAAACCCCTGAGCTTCTGGGGGCTCCGCCCCTATGGACCCCACGCCAATGAGTGACCTGCCAGTGTCACAAATAAGATATCAAAATATACTCATCTGACCGTAATTAAATGCCTAAAAACCCTGAACTTCGGTGGCTCTGCCCCTGGACCACTCAATGGCCGGAGAGCGCACCGGCTGGATGCTTATCTGCGGTAATTTGTGCCTAAAACCCTGAGCTTCTGGGGCTCCGCTATGACACGAATCACTGAAAAACGTTGGTGAGGCTTGCATGTAAGAGTGGGGTGATGCAAATTTTTGTCTGTGGCCTCCCCAAAAAAAAAAAAAAACGTTTTGTATTACATACATTACGTACCAATATTTGGCTCGCATAACTTCAAATTTGGGCCCCCTAGGAATCCTGGATCCGCGCCTGGGTGGAAGGGATATAAAACAAATATACAATGACTCATTCTCGGAACAAGCTAAAACTATTCGCACTCAGGAACATCAATAGTACTGTTCCCCTCGGGCCGCGATGGCCCTCGGGAGAATATAATACGATTTGATGTTCCTTCGATGCAATAGTTTTGAGCACCTCAGTACGTGTCATTGTATATTTGTATATTTTATATTATTTTCAGTGCATGCATGAGAACAATATTCGTATAGATAACGAGAGTGAGGATCCTGAAAGGGATAGTGAAGAAAATAGGAACAATTTAAGTGACGACAATAATCATGTTAACGAAAGTAAAAAAGAAAGTATTAGTCTAAAATATATGCATCAATTTTAATTACAAATTATTGATTTCACTGTCTTCTTCCATTTCAAGTTTTATTACAGGATACATATTTATAAAAAAAAATTCAAATGATACATGGGACAGCAAACAAAAGGTTGATATTCTAACGAGTACAATATTAATGAAAAGAAAAGAAGAAAAATTTTAAAATGATAAAAGAAATTATCTTTAAAAAAATATTATTAAAAAAAAATAATAATAATAAAAATAATAATATTAATAATAATAATAATCGATAGCACATATCTATTTTCAACCCCCACCCTCCCTAGAATCCGTGGATTTTCACGAGTCCCTGCTATCTATATATTAATACGCAAAATCGCCGCGGGGTGCGTAACGGTCTGTGTGAATTTCTTGACATCAAACCCGTCTTTCCTCGACCCTGCCCGCCTCTGCCGTGGCGCAGGAACGGCGACACAATTCCAAATGGATGGGATCGGGCATGCCGCGTGCCACGTCGACCCGTGGTCGCCGTCCATGTCGTTAAGATGGTTTTCGGGGTCCAGAGGACGGGCGGACGAGAGCACGGCGGCGTCGTCCGTGCAAGGAGGCGACGAACCCGCGAGAGCGAGTCGGCGAGGCGTGCACCCGCCCTCTGCACGTCTAATCAAAGAGATCACACTATCAAAGAGACAGTCCAGTCCATGATGTGTTGTAGCAAATATGCGTCGCAAAGGGTCGGGCCTATCCCGTGTTAGAATCTTGCTATATGCAGTCTGTCAAAGAGATACTTTGTAAAGACACGCCACTCACGTCATGTAACATGCTTGTGCATGATGCGATGGGTTAGGCCTATCCCGTGTAGAGGCATCTTGCTATACGGAACAGCAAACTGACGTCAACGTAATACGTGGTTCTACGCTCACACACGTACACAGTCGAGATAATTCGTGCGACGGTTAAATATAATGGCAAACAGTCCGATTTTCACAAAGCGTAAATCTTTACTTTGAATATATTTGTACAAATTCTGTGGACCATGCCAACATAATCATAGTCAAGCTTCTGCTTTTATTGGTCTTTTCAAACTACATTGAAATCACAACAATAATAACGCAAATAGATTGTAATTGTCGAGACATATATAACTGAAGAGAAAAATTCAGCGAGCTTAGGTAATATCACATGCCTCCGCACGGGCAACTCCCGCGGTGTCAGGCCAGTCACGGCGCTCACACAATGCAGTTTAACTTCATGCGGCTTTACGCTCTAACTATACTGTAGTACCTGTATATAGCGTGTATTTAGATCATTCAATGTTTCATGTTTGAGCCGTGCGATTGTTGTTTTCTTTTATTTCTTTTTTGAATGTGATGTGAATGTGCCACGGTACGTACATGCTATTACAGAAGTGTGCAGGAATGATAGGCCCCAGCTAGCACATAACGTTATCATAACATTTTCAAAGGTCTTACAAATGTCTTGAAGAGAACATTTTTTTAAAATGTCATTATAACATTTATAAAACATTATTGATATTATGTTTAACAAAACATTTTTGTGATGTACATGTCCGATGATTTTCGGGTAATGTTTAAAAACATCTTTTAAACATTATTGTAAAATGTTTTAAAATATCTTACAAACAGCCCACATTTTATGTTTTTAATATCATAAGAATGTTTTGAATGAAGCAAAAACGTTTTCCCAACATCTTTTAAATGTTATTAAATGATATAAAAGAACATTTTAAAAATGTTGTTAAAATATTATGACCCTTACATTTAGACGTTATACAAACGTCACAAAAATAAATTTTAAATACGTTTTATTAAAACAATTTAAAAAACATTTTTTGAATGTTTTTCAAAATGTTTAAAAAAGATCTTACAAACATTTCACATGTAATGTTTGCGTAATGTCATAAGAATGTTTTGAATGAAACAAAGAAACGTTTTCCCAACATCTTTTAAATGTTATTAAAATGATATAAAAGAACATTTTAAAATGTTGTTAAAATATTGTGACCCTTACATTTAAACGTTGTACAAACGTCACAAAAATACATTTTAAATACGTTTTTATTAAAACAATTTAAAAAACATTTTTGAATGTTTTTCAAAATGTTTAAAGATCTTACAAACATTCCACATGTAATGTTTTCGTAATATCATAAGAATGTTTTGAATGAAGCAAAGAAACGTTTTCCCAACATCTTTTAAATGTTATTAAAATGATATAAAGAACATTTTAAAAATGTTGTTAAAATATTGTAACCCTTACATTTAGACGTTGTACAAACGTCACAAAAATACATTTTAAATACGTTTTTATTAAAACAATTTAAAAACATTTTTTGAATGTTTTTTAAAATGTTTAAAAAAGATCTTACAAACATTTCACATGTAATGTTTTCGTAATATCATAAGAATGTTTTGAATGAAGCAAGGAACGTTTTCCCAACATCTTTTAAATGTTATTAAAATGATATAAAAAGAACATTTTAAAAATGTTGTTAAAATATTGTGACCCTTACATTTAGACGTTGTACAAACGTCACAAAAATACATTTAAATACGTTTTATTAAACAATTTAAAACATTTTTGAATGTTTTCAAAATGTTTAAAAGATCTTACAAACATTTCACATGTAATGTTTTCGTAATATCATAAGAATGTTTTGAATGAAGCAAAGAAACGTTTTCCCAACATCTTTTAAATGTTATTAAAATGATATAAAACATTTTAAAAATGTTGTTAAAATATTGTAACCCTTACATTTATACGTTGTACAAACGTCACAAAATACATTTTAAATACGTTTTTATTAAAACAATTTAAAAAACATTTTTGAATGTTTTCAAAATGTTTAAAAAGATCTTACAAACATTTCACATGTAATGTTTTCGTAATATCATAAGAATGTTTTGAAGAAGAAAGAAACGTTTTCCCAACATCTTTTAAATGTTATTAAAATGATATAAAGAACATTTTAAAAAGTTGTTAAAATATTGTGACCCTTACATTTAGACGTTGTACAAACGTCACAAAAATACATTTTAAATACGTTTTTATTAAAACAATTTAAAAAACATTTTTTGAATCAAAATGTTTAAAAAGATCTTACAAACATTTCACATGTAATGTTTTCGTAATATCATAAGAATGTTTGAATGAAGCAAAGAAACGTTTTCCCAACATCTTTTAAATGTTATTAAAATGATATAAAAAGAACATTTTAAAAATGTTGTTAAAATATTGTGACCCTTACATTTAGACGTTGTACAAACGTCACAAAAATACATTTTAAATACGTTTTTATTAAAACAATTTAAAAACATTTTTGAATGTTTTTCAAAATGTTTAAAAGATCTTACAAACATTTCACATGTAATGTTTTCGTAATATCATAAGAATGTTTTCAAGAAGCAAAGAAACGTTTTCCCAACATCTTTTAAATGTTATTGATATGATATAAAAGAACATTTTAAAAATGTTGTTAAAATATTGACCCTTACATTTAGACGTTGTACAAACGTCACAAAAATACATTTTAAATACGTTTTTATTAAAACAATTTAAAAACATTTTTGAATGTTTTTCAAAATGTTTAAAAAGATCTTACAAACATTTCAGATGTAATGTTTTCGTAATATCATAAAATGTTTTGAATGAAGAAAAAACGTTTTCCCAACATCTTTTAAATGTTATTAAATGATATAAAAGAACATTTTAAAAATGTTGTTAAAATATTGTAACCCTTACATTTAGACGTTGTACAAACGTCACAAAAATACATTTTAAATACGTTTTTATTAAAACAATTTAAAAAACATTTTTGAATGTTTTTCAAAATGTTTAAAAGATCTTACAAACATTTCACATGTAATGTTTTCGTAATATCATAATAATGTTTTGAATGAAGCAAAGAAACGTTTTCCCAACATCTTTTAAATGTTATTAAAATGATATAAAGAACATTTTAAAAATGTTGTTAAAATATTGTGACCCTTACATTTAGACGTTGTACAAACGTCACAAAAATACATTTTAAATACGTTTTTATTAAAACAATTTAAAACATTTTTTGAATGTTTTTCAAAATGTTTAAAAGATCTTACAAACATTTCACATGTAATGTTTTCGTAATATCATAATAATGTTTTGAAGAAGCAAAGAAACGTTTTCCCAACATCTTTTAAATGTTATTAAAATGATATAAAAAGAACATTTTAAAATGTTGTTAAAATATTGTAACCCTTACATTTAGACGTTGTACAAACGTCACAAAATACATTTTAAATACGTTTTTATTAAAACAATTTAAAAACATTTTTTGAATGTTTTCAAAATGTTTAAAAGATCTTACAAACATTTCACATGTAATGTTTTCGTAATATCATAATAATGTTTTCAATGAAGCAAAGAAACGTTTTCCCAACATCTTTTAAATGTTATTAAAATGATATAAAAAGAACATTTTAAAAATGTTGTTAAAATATTGTGACCTTTACATTTAAACGTTGTACAAACGTCACAAAAATACATTTTAAATACGTTTTTATTAAAACAATTTAAAAAACATTTTTGAATGTTTTTCAAAATGTTTAAAAGATCTTACAAACATTCCAGATGTAATGTTTTCGTAATATCGTAATGTTTCAAAGAAGAAAAGAAACGTTTTCCAACATCTTTTAAATGTTGATGGATATAAAAAGAACATTTTAAAAATGTTGTTAAATATTGTGACCCTTACATTTAGACGTTGTACAAACGTCACAAAAATACATTTTAAATACGTTTTTATTAAAACAATTTAAAAACATTTTTGAATGTTTTTCAAAATGTTTAAAAAGATCTTACAAACATTTCACATGTAATGTTTTCGTAATATCATAAGAATGTTTTGAATGAAGAAAAGAAACGTTTTCCCAACATCTTTTAAATGTTATTAAAATGATATAAAAAGAACATTTTAAAAATGTTAAAATATTGTGACCCTTACATTTAGACGTTGTACAAACGTCACAAAAATACATTTTAAATACGTTTTTATTCAAACATTTAAAAAACATTTTTTGAATGTTTTTCAAAATGTTTAAAGATCTTACAAACATTCCAGATGTAATGTTTTCGTAATATCGTAATAATGTTTCAAAGAAGAAAAAACGTTTTTCCAACATCTTTTAAATGTTATTGAAATGATATAAAAAGAACATTTTAAAAATGTTGTTAAAATATTGTAACCCTTACATTTAGACGTTGTACAAACGTCACAAAAACATTTTAAATACGTTTTTATCAAAACAATTTAAAAACATTTTGAATGTTTTTCAAAATGTTTAAAAGATCTTACAAACATTCCAGATGTAATGTTTTCGTAATATCATAATAATGTTTCAAAGAAGAAAGAAACGTTTTCCAACATCTTTTAAATGTTATTGATATGATATAAACAGAACATTTTAAGAATGTTGTTAAAATATTGTAATCTTTACATTTAAACGTTGTACAAATGTCACAAAACAATTTTAAACAATTTTATCAAAACAATTAAAATAACATTTTTGAACGTTTTTCAAAATGTTTAAAAGATCTTACAAACATTCAGATGTAATGTTTTCGTAATATCGTAATAATGTTTCAAAGAAGAAAAGAAACGTTTTCCAACATCTTTTAAATGTTATTGATATGATATAAAAAACATTTTTGAAATGTTGTTAAAATATTGTAGTCTTTACATTGAAACGTTGTACAAAGTGTAAAAAACATTTTAAATACAATTTTATCAAAACAATTAAAAAACATTTTTGAACGTTTTTCAAAATGTTTAAAAAGATCTTACAAACATTCCAGATGTAATGTTTTCGTAATATCATAATAATGTTTTGAAGAAGAAAAGAAACGTTTTCCAACATCTTTTAAATGTTATTAATATGATATAAAGAACATTTTAAAATGTTGTTAAAATATTGTGACCCTTACATTAGAACGTTGTACAAACGTCACAAAAATACATTTTAAATACGTTTTATAAAAACAATTTAAAAAACATTTTTTGAATGTTTTCAAAATGTTTAAAAAGATCTTACAAACATTTCAGATGTAATGTTTTCGTAATATCATAAAATGTTTCAAAGAAGAAAAGAAACGTTTTCCCAACATCTTTTAAATGTTATTGATATGATATAAAAGAACATTTTAAAATGTTGTTAAAATATTGTAACCCTTACATTTAGACGTTGTACAAATGTCACAAAAATACATTTTAAATACGTTTTTATCAAACATTTAAAAAACATTTTTGAACGTTTTTCAAAATGTTTAAAAAGATCTTACAAACATTCCAGATGTAATGTTTTCGTAATATCGTAATGTTTCAAAGAAGAAAAGAAACGTTTTCCAACATCTTTTAAATGTTATTGATATGAATAAAGAACATTTTAAAATGTTGTTAAAATATTAATCTTTACATTTAACGTTGTACAAATGTCACAAAAATACATTTAAATACGTTTTTATCAAAACATTTAAAAACATTTTTGAACGTTTTTCAAAATGTTTTAAAAGATCTTACAAACATTCCAGATGTAATGTTTTCGTAATATCGTAATAATGTTTCAAAGAAGAAAAGAAACGTTTTCCCAACATCTTTTAAATGTTATTGATATGATATAAACAGAACATTTTAAAAATGTTGTTAAAATATTGTAATCTTTACATTGAAACGTTTTACAAATGTCACAAAAATACATTTTAAATACGTTTTATCAAAACAATTAAAAAACATTTTTGAACGTTTTTCAAAATGTTTAAAAAGATCTTACAAACATTCCAGATGTAATGTTTTCGTAATATCATAATAATGTTTTCAAGAAGAAAAGAAACGTTTTCCAACATCTTTTAAATGTTATTGATATGATATAAAAAGAACATTTTAAAATGTTGTTAAAATATTGTGACCCTTACATTTAAACGTTGTACAAACGTCACAAAAATACATTTTAAATACGTTTTATCAAAACAATTAAAATAACATTTTTGAATGTTTTCAAAATGTTTAAAAAGATCTTACAAACATTCCACATGTAATGTTTTCGTAATATCATAATAATGTTTCAAAGAAGAAAAGAAACGTTTTCCAACATCTTTTAAATGTTATAGATATATATAAAAAACATTTTAAAAATGTTGTTAAAATATTGTAGTCTTTACATTGAAACGTTTACAAATGTCACAAGAATACATTTTAAATACGTTTTTATCAAAACAATTTAAAAACATTTTTGAACGTTTTTCAAAATGTTTAAAAAGATCTACAAACATTCCAGATGTAATGTTTTCGTAATATCGTAATAATGTTTCAAAGAAGAAAAGAAACGTTTTCCAACATCTTTTAAATGTTATTGATATGATATAAACAGAACATTTTAAGAATGTTGTTAAAATATTGTAATCTTTACATTTAAACGTTGTACAAATGTCACAAAAAACATTTTAAACGTTTTTATCAAAACAATTAAAATAACATTTTTGAACGTTTTTCAAAATGTTTAAAAAGATCTTACAAACATTCAAGATGTAATGTTTTCGTAATATCGTAATAATGTTTCAAAGAAGAAAAACGTTTTTCCAACATCTTTTAAATGTTATTGATATGATATAAAAAACATTTTAAGAATGTTAAAATATTGTAATCTTTACATTGAAACGTTGTAAAAAAAGTCATAAAAAACATTTTAAAACAATTTTATCAAAACAATTAAAAACATTTTTGAACATTTTCAAAAT